>CM042429.1:4812003-5317003 GCA_023631565.1 Gymnocephalus cernua
ATTTCCTGAACGGAGGCGCGGCTCAATGAGACACAGAGTTATGAGACACGCCCCCGATCAGGAAGTCCATTCCGCAGTTTGCAGCTAGCAGGATAGTAGCATGAGCAGCATTGTGGCTAGCTCGATGCTATCCTGTGTGTCCGCTGTTTGGAAATACTTCACAGTGGAAACACCGCAGAGCAAGACAGCAAAATGCAAAAACAAAACAGGACTTTCACAACCGTCTGTCCCGGTGTTGTCGCTGGCTTGTGGCGTTTTATTTCCCCGTTGTTGCATCCCCCAGAGACTGCGGATCGTGTCCCGGCGGCCGCTGTTTCAGAGCACCCGCTGCGCAGCCGTGAAAACAGAGGTGTGTGTGTGTGTGTGTGTGTGTGTGTGTGTGTGTGTGTAACTAAGTGTGTGTGTAAGATGTTTACAGTTATGGCACTTTTCTTATATTTCAGATATTTGACATTTTAAAACGTTGATTTGTTGATGCTACAAGAGCCAGTGTGCTTGATTTGCGCTGTTCACACAGTGTTTTATTGATTGTGTGTGTGTGTGTGTGTGTGTGTGTGAGAGAGATTTTTACACTTGCACTTTTCTTATATTTCAAGACTCAAGTATTTGACATTTTGGGAATGTAATAAATATTGACATGACAATCAATTTGAAACCCTTACAGTTGCATATCTGTTTTCAGAATGAGATTCTTCCTGTTTTTCTGACCTTATAATTACCTCAAGTTGCCTTTTGGGACATACATGCATACGTATGTCCATATCATACTTGCCCGTTGAGGAGTTTATTTCAGCATCATATAAAATCAACAATAATGATAATAATAATATTAAAACACAGCTCTGGTATCGGAATAGTATCGGTATCGGCCGATATCCAAATTCAGGTATCGGGATCGGAAGTGAAAAAATGTGGATCGGTGCATCCCTAATGTATCTGTCCTGTTCTTCACATCAATGAGGCTTTCTTCTCGTTTCAACGAAGTGAATACATGACAAAGTGACTGGAACTATCCATCACCTCTCGGGTGTGGATTCTAGGATCAGACCTTTAGTAATGTCCTGTCTCTCTTGTATTCTTTGTGTAACAGATTTTCACATCTGTGGACAATAAAGTTTTTGTATTTGTACACCAGGTATGCGAGTAAACATAAATAATCCAAATATTATTAAATACCAATTGGCCGGCTGGTGACCGGAATTGGTCAATTTTCACGTGATCGGGCATGACCAACATATGCCGATTCCATGCCGGTCAAATGCACACGGGCGCCGCATGATTAACATTACGCAACATCACACATGCACACGCAGGGTTTCCGCTATGTCAGGTTACCCCCAGAATCTTCCAACTTAAATTCAAGGCTTTTAAAGACCTTTTTAATACCATTTCAAATGAAATTCAATGCCAACTTGGTACCCATTCTGACAGAACTATGAGGGGAAAATGTCAAATATGTATACATTTTAAACCCTAGAAAATACTTATGTACAAGTAGGCTATTTGAATTAAATAAAACGTTTTATTTAAATTATCAGTCATATTTAATACAATTTATTGGGTTATAATATAATCCAATAAAATAATACATATTAAACTGCATAATGAGCACTTTTACTTACATTTGGTACTTTAAGTATATTTTGATAATAATTTTGTACTATTACTTAAGGAAGATGGGGTGGTGATGGCGCAGTGGATATGACGCATGCCTTTGGTGTGGGAGATCCAGGTTCGATTCCCGCTGCGATGCATCAACCAATGTGACCCTGAGCAAGACATTTAACCGATAGTTGCTCCAGAGGTGTGTGCCCTCTGACATATAGGAATTGTAAGTCGCTTTGGATAAACCCTAACCCTAAATGACATGTAAAGATGTTGAATGCAGGACTTGTAATTGACAAGTAATTTGTAACTCTACAACACTTTGTTCTACTTTTATTGCAAGACATGATCTGAGTAAGTCTTCCACCTCTGTAAATCACCAACAACAGTTGTGCATGAATACCTGTGTTTAACACTTAAAACACACAGCTCGGTTCAGCGTTTACTTGCAGCTCTGCTACAGTAGCAGATAACCGTTAACGTTACCTGCCGGTCACATCATCTAAACAGTCTGCTCACAGTGACGTCCTGCACGGATCAACAGATGTTAGGCTGATTACACACTGCAAGCTCCTGTGAGCGTGTCAGCCGCGTGGCGTGTCCGTTTTTATTTTGGCTCCCATGTTATCAGGTTAGAGCTTACACAGTGCCTGCGTGAGACGCGCGTCTCAGGCGCGGCTCGAACCGACGCCCATTTTTCACACGAGACGCGAGCGTGTTGAAAGCGTTTCCAGGCAAAATAGAATAGGAAAATATGTTTATGTTTATATGTCATTTAGACACGAATGCATATTAATAAATGACATCTTGATGTTTGAAAGTCTCTAGGTTTTGACATCAATGTAGATTAGGGCTGCAGCTATCGATTCTTTTTGTAATTGATTAATCTAGCACTTTATCGATCGATTAATCGGATACATTTCTTTTGCGTTTTTAAACAAACAAAACAAATAATGCATAACGAAAATGATGTGGCTGTAAAATGATCAAGCATTTGGCTTTTATTTCTCAAAAGAACAGAGGTATTTATTCCAACATTTGGCAATTTAATTTAATTAAGTGTCATGCTGTAATCTAGCCCTGACATCAAAGTAAATATCTGTTTTATGTAGATTTCTACACCTGCAGCATTTACCATTAGGCTACTAACAAATAATATAGAATTTCCAGGGTGAGGTTATTTGCTATGGTAACCTAGCAACCTGTGTGTGTGTTTGTGTATGCATGCGTGCCGTAGGTGAGGAAGAGTGAGAGACGTGTGTGTGTGTGTGTGTGTGTGTGAAGGGGTTCTTTTTTTTAGGCTATACTCTCTTGCAATTGAACGTGAATAAGTTTACTACTTAAAAACATCAAAGCTAAACTTATCTAGTCAAACCGCATCACGACATCGCTACAAATACAGTATGCGATTAAAATCAGCGGCTGCTTAGGCTACGTTACCTTGTTTCAGCGACGCTTGGTGAAACAGCACGGAGTGGATGTTTACGGTTCAGATGCTGAATCATTGAAGTCGTACTGCTGTGGTATGCCAGGTCTACTTAATGTTGCACCTTGTTCTCTTCCTTTTTTAGTATGTAATGATCCCAAACTTTAGACATTCTCTGCCATTTCTGGACATCTTTACTCTCCGCCATCGTGCCAACTAAATTCAAAATGTATCACGCGCTAGTGGTGTGCTTCCTGAACAACGGTCCGTGTGGAACAATCAGATCCCTGCGCGTATAGTGCTCGTCATAGGAATTTAACGAGGCTTCGAGGCAGAGTTTTTGCCTCGAGGAATTTTTCAGCCATAATGTAGATATAAATGTAATAAACATGTCAGAGAAAAGATTTTCCAATATTGCACCTGTCATACAGAACAAAATATTCTGTAACATATTTTGCAGTCAATACTGCTTACCGCTTTAATCAAATCAGTAGGCTATATATAAATGGTAGGATAGGCTACAATAACAACGTAACACTTACCCATTTTTCAGAGTTTGAATCTGTCGGCGCTATATCCCGAGATCAGCCCTTCCTGTACCTAGCAGCAGGAGCAGCGCCAGCGCCGTGTCAGATACGCTTCTGGTGTGTAGATCCACGCAGCCGTCACGCTTCTGAGACGCACAGATTAATGTGCACAAAGCCAATCTTTGCAGATGTTACCGCTCCGTGCTTGGCTAGCTAATAAACCGTTAGCCTGTTAGCTTGAGCTTTGTCTGAAGGCGCCGAGCGGCCAGCCAGGCCCCGATGCACACCTAGACATTCCGCACATCCTCCGCTCAGTTTAACCTCTAACCCCTCCCGGTACCGGTCAGAGAGGCGTGTTTACTTTGTGTCTCGGTCCTCCAGCGCGTCCAGCGACGGGCTCCGGTCAGTTTTAAATTAGTCTACATTAGTAACAGTTAATTTTGTTACGGTATGAACTTAATCCTAGGAAAGGCAAAAAAATATAAGACCTTTGTAACGAAATTCAAGACTTTTTATACCAAATTCAAGGCTTTTAAAGGCCTTAATTTGAGATTATCAAATTTAAGACTTTGTCAATGCTTTTAAGACCCCGCGGGTACCCTGAAAAAACCCTTTAGCCAACTCCTACCACTAACGGAGCGAGCTGGAAAGTCAAACTTTTCCCGAACCCCGTGGGCAGGAGGGCCACAACATCATGGCCACCAACACAACTCAGCAAATATTGTTCTTGCTCTGGCTTTTACTTCTGGATATTAGGCAGCGTTGCCACAACGGACCGAATGGCTTCGCTCGCATCTTTCTAGTGCACAACCTCAACGTCATCGTTCTCAGCCACACCCTCTGTTCGCTGATTGGACCTACAAAGAAAACCCAAGAATATACCGCAAACCCAGATGGAGTACTGAAGGAAAATGAAAATTGAGCGGAAGTACATAGGAGGGTGGAGCCAGGCTATGTGAATTTCCCACACCAGGAGTAATTTATATATTTCTATTTTGTAATCGGTGCATCTCTACCAAATATGATCACGCCATCAGAGCAGGTTTTCCCATCACAATCAGACAGACACCACTTTCTAGCTTTATATTTTAGAAACAAGAAAACCAAAATCACTCCTGATTCCACATGATGACAGAAAAGGAAAAGTGTCGCCGCCCAGAAACTTACTTGAGGAGTTTTTCTCGTTTCTTGGTGTACTGTTCACTGTCGGCGTCAAAAGGAAAGCCGTTGAACAGACGCAAGTTCTTCTTTAACAAGGCCATCTGATGAAAGAATAAACAATACATTCATTTAAGAATAGTAATTGTTTTCCAATTCACTGTTAATGAATGTTTTTTGGTCGCAGTTTTGTTTACAGCAGAGGTGCAACTACCTGAAAGAAGAAAGCGATTTCACAATTTTTTTTTAAAAAGACTAGGGCTGTGTCTCAAACCGCCTACTTGCACACTTCAAACACTTAGTTTTAAGTATAGTGTAGATAATGCAAAAAGTCAGTGCACTGAAAGTACCCGGATGACCCTCTAAAAACGGTCAAAGAGTTCAGTGTGAAACAATGGACCGTACACTAAACGGGCGCCATCTTGCTACAAAGCGGAAGGGAAGGGACGTTGGCAAGTTTTTAATCAGTTGAATCCAGGCTACTTCATGCAAATGAGGAGCGGTTGTCTCGGCTCGCTGCCTCTCAAAATCTGACGAAAATCTTTTAAACTGACCACATAGATATACAGATTCAGCAACTGCATGGCCTATTTCTTGCTTAAAATGTTTTCAGAAACACGCTTCGGTGAACTATTTTCATAAAATACGAGATCAGACTCATGTGACGCGTTCGTCCAATCAGCTGCCATGTGTTTGTGTTCGTTGCGTTCGTCACGCTCAGCCCGCTTGTCATTTCCGGTAAGTGCTTTAACATAATAGTTCCTTTTGGGACAATACTAACCATCGAAAGTGGGCACTACGGCAGTGAGTGGTCAGTGCACATTAGCAGTGTACTGACGGAAGTATGCGGAATGAGACATAGCCTAGATCAACTATTTGAACTACACCACAAATGTATCCATCCATTCATATAAAGTTTTCCAATGTGCATGCATTCAAATTTAAGACTTTTTAAGAAATTTTTAAGAGCTTTATGAATGAAATTTAAGACCTATAATCACAACATAGAAGTACCACAAGTCACAAACATACTTGTAAAGTAAATAAATGCATTCAAATTGAATAAAAGCGACACAGAGTAATAATGATCCGTACATATACAGCAAATTATATTTGGGTTATCGAAAGCAAGAACTACAACACCACGGAAATAAAAGGAAAAAACATTTCAATGAGCATTACAGGTAATGTTACATGGATGTACGAAAATTTTAGCCCCGTTTAAAATTATTTAAGACCTAGAACGCAATACTTTCAGACTTTTTAAGACCCCGCGGAAACCCTGATCTTAGCAATTCATGTAATAAATGTAAAAAACAAAATATAGACGCAAATCAATATTCTTCACTCCCATAACAGAGTTTCTGCAGGTTTCATCAAGTCAAATTTAAGACCTTTTTAAAGACAAGTATGAATGAAATTTAAGACCTATATCACGACATCAACTGAGCCCTAAATTCAGGTTTTTCAAGCCAAGTATCGCTAAACTTGCACTTCCCCAAAGCTGAAGAATAAAATCTGTGTTACGTCTGTGGTACAATCTGAAAGAGACTTGTGTCAATCAGGGTACCCCCAGGATCCTCCAACTTAAATTCAAGGCTTTTTAAAGACCTTTTAATATCATTTCAAATTAAATTCAATGCCAATTTCGTACCCATTCCGTAAAATCTGTAAACACTTTTCAACCCTAGAAAATAAGTAAGCTACTTGAATTAAATAAAACATTTTATTTAAATTATCAGTCATATTTAATACAATTTATTAGATAATAATATAATATAATCCAATAAAATATATATAACGTAAGATATATTACACTGCATAATGAGCACTTTTACTTTTGGAACTTAAGTATATTTTGATAATACTTTTGTACTTTAACTTAAGGGAAATGTTAAATGCAGCAGTGTTTAACACTGAAAACACACAGCTCAGTTCAGCGTTTACTTGGAGCTCTGCTACAGTAGCAGATAACCTTTAACGTTACCTGCCGGTCATATCGTCTCTAAACAGTCCGCTCACTCTGAAGTCCTGCACGGATCAACAGATGTTAGAGTCCGGCGGCTGCTCGCTCTGTTTGTTATAAGACGCACACCAAGCAGATTACGCGTTAAACGCGCCTTCGTATGTATGGCCTCTTAATGCGCTCACAGATCCAATCTTTGCAGATGTATCCGCTCTGTGTTTGGCTAGCTAATAAGCCGTTAGCCTGTTAGCTTGAGGTTTGTCTGAAGGCGCCGAGTGGCCAGCCAGGCTCCGACACACACCAAGACATTCCGCACATCCTTCGCTCATTTTAACCGCTAACCCCTCCCGGCCGGTACCGGTCAGAGAGGCGTTTACTTTTTGTCTCGGTCCTCCGGTGCGTCCAGCGACGGGCTCCGGTCAGTTTTAAATTAGTCTACATTAGTAACAGTTAATTTTGTTACGTATGAACTTAATCCTAGGAAAGGCAAAAAAATATAAGACCTTTATAATGAAATCCAAGACTTTGTATAACAAATTCAAGGCTTTTAAGGCCTTAAATTTGAGATTATCAAATTGCTTTTAAGACCCTGCGGGTACCCTGGCCAATAACGAAAGCTGATTGGACTAAAGCGAAAGAAAGAACTACAACTCCACAAAATAAATTTAAAAAAGAGCATTAGAGGAAGCATTGCATCAACGTAGAAAAACTAAGACCTGTTTAAAATAATTTAAGACCTAGAACCGAATACTTCAGCGAATTTATGACTTTAAGGCCTAAAATATTTTGTTTTGAAATTTTAGACTTTTTAAGACCCTGCGGAAACCCTGCATATGTCTGTCTTTATGTTGGATCATCCAGGACGTTGTACCTTTCCCTGTCTGTCAAACAGGATGGTGTGAAGAGGTTTCAGGTCAGCTGCCTTTATCTTATTGATCTGGTAGCCGATGCGTGGAATGTCTCCTAATTTATCTCCGCTACCTGAAATATAGAAAATAAATGACAAATACTCACATACTGTTAAGGCGAGACACTACAGGTGAATAGGGACATTTTTTTTAACTAGCAGATATCACCATGAAACTCTGCCAGTTGATTACTTACATTAAGATGAGAAAAAAAAATGTATTACAAGTTTCCTTGTTTTCTAGGCATTATCTTATGAAATATGAGCTAATTTGCATATATTTTAAAAAACGAAATCTGAGTATTGGATAAAGGCACATATTTCACATATTAGATGGGAAAAATTACAGAGGGATTTATGGATATCTACTTTTGTTATCCTGTAAATCAGAATATACTGTCAATAGCCTTAAAAAATCGATTTTTGCCATGTTTTTTGGAATAAAATGTTATATAAATCCCTCTATAATTGTCTTCACAATATAACTATGTACAAGACTGGAAGGTTTGGTGTATATAGGTGCTACTGAAGTGGAGATTTTGGACTTTGAGTATGACAGAAAAGTCTAAGGGTGCTCCGATCGATCGGTCACCAATCGGTATCGGCCGATAATTGCTTTAAATAGTTTGATCGGTGGTCTCCATAAATGCCGATCAGATAGGCCGATCAGATGACGCACTACCATGGATGTATTAATGCTGCGTTCCAGACACAATTTTTAGCCCGTAAGTTACAACTTCAACTCACGACTCACAACTTGGTAGCGTTCCAGGCAAAGTCACGAGCTGGCGAGCTAAACATTGTGCAGTTGGCAGGGTTCAGGTTAGGCTACCTAACGTTAACGTTAGCTAGCGGCTACCTAATGTTGATGTTAGCTAGCACTAGCTAATACTAGTGATTTCTAGTCAGCAACATATTTTGGGCTTCATTTAATAAGCATAACCTGTAGTAGTACACAATCATATGTGTATTGTTTTGATTACAATGTGCGGAATTACTTTACGTTGCCTGTTTATGTCTATTTCTCACCGTTAATCACCAGTGTCTGTACAGCATCAACAGGGGTCGCCATTGTTGTTTATGTGTGTGTGACGTCAAAAACTGTAACTGGGAGTACAAAATCTGGTACGAGTTCACGGGTAGTAAATTACGGGTTGGACTGCCGTTCCAGGGCACTTTCACGGGTAGAAGGTTGTGAAAACACGGGTTACGGGCTGCCTGGAACGCAGCATAAGAGCGCCCTACTCGTGAAAACATTTTCAACATTGAGCTAAAATGGCGGCGTCCCTACATTCACTGGTCTGGCAAGGTGTCTGAATGGCGGTAGAACAGCGGTTGGCCCGCGGAACGAAGGCGGTAGGAAGACGGCTACCGCTTTTAAAAAGCGTCTGCCACCGGTGGCGCGCCGGTGGTGCTCCAGCAGTGTTTGCGATTACGCCATTCTGACGCTTATACTGCCTCTGGAGCACCGCTGGTGGTCCGCCGACTCATTGCTATCTGGGAAAAAGACAATACATTAGCGATTTGCAACGTGTGTGCCAAGGAAATACCCCGAGGCGGAAAACTCCAGAGACAAAAATCCTGATCGGAGCACCCTTAGAAAAGTCATTTTGAGAAAACGGGCTTTAAAGATTTTTATGGCAAAATTTCACTAATTTCTATTGAAAGCCATGAATTACAGACAAAATATGCCTTTAGGTCCAAGTAAGATCCATGTATCACACTGTTTAACATCCAAAACTAATTATTGCTTCATCCATCACTGATCATAACATCCAAAACACATCAACATGGCCGTCAACTGAAGACCATTACATCACAAACTTCAAAGTGACACATCACAACCATTACACAGCCTAGTCTCCCCAATTTACTTTACAGTCTACATATCCATGCCACCACCATATGTAGGGCCCTCCTCCATCTCCTGCTGGTGTCTTTTCACTTTTTTGGCTGTGCTTACACTTTTACGGCTCCGCTTTGCACTGGTGGAATGGACACTATCGACTTTTGAGACCCTAACCATGTCGTCATCCTTCATTGCATTGACAGTCTGTGCTCTGAAGCCCCAATTTCTCCAACACAGCCAGCATGGCAGAGGCAACCTCATTACATATAGAAATAGCCATGCTGGCTGCAGCCTCAACCCTGCTTTTCCCCACAAAGACATATATAACCATATGACCAAGTTGAGGCATTCTGAGTGCCTCCATGCTGCATGCGCTTGAGCAGGCTGTCACTAGACATCCAGTGATACACTGGGATGAGCTTCTTATGAATCATTCAAAAGACCAATATTTAGAACAATGGAGAAAGCAAATAAAGTAGACTAAATGGTTATTTGACAGATTATCTGAACACTGTCAGAGATACGAAGAAGAGACTGATCCTGACTAAACAGGCTCAGTGACCACTAACTGGGTCAGAGATGCACTTCCTCCTCCACTGGGAAAAAGTCTCTGGAAGGGACAGCAGCTCCACTGACAGCTAAATATGTATCTATCTGCCTACCACAGCCTGAGGGACTCACAACCACTTTAGGATCCCACAATTACAGATTGGTTTAGTATTGTATAGTAATTATATTAGAATAGTATATGTGACACCTACATATTTAATATATGACATATAGGCTATGAATTTCTGTAAACAGCTGTGTGAGAGAGAGAGAGAGAGAGAGAGAGAGAGAGAGAGAGAGAGAGAGAGAAGCGTATGCTACTCACAGAGTGACGGCTGACTCATTATGAATGGGTCCAGCACGGGTCGAATGCTGGACCCATGCTGAGATGTTTCTCATTACCTCAGCTGTCTGAAAGCTGTCTCAAAATTGACCAGTGGAAAAAAAACGATGTTTTTGCCTGCCGTGTCTCGCCTTAAAACGAAATGCAAAAAAAACCCCACAAAGTTGTGTCTGTCGTAGTTAAATACTTACCATCTCCAGTCTTGAGCTTCTCCTTTGGCTTCGGTGCCTGTAAATCGAGCCTCTCGATTGCCTTCTTTGCCCGCTTGCCTTCGATGATTTGACCTGCAGCTGCAACGACTGAGTGAGTGACAGTGAAAAATAAAATGAGCATTACCGGCTTATTTCAGTTAACAGTAAAAATCCTTTTCCTGAATGTTTTCATCTGAGTAAACATTGCAACGACTAGGGTTGGGTATTGTTATCAGAGCCCATCGATATATCAGTGGGCTGATATTATCAGCCAATATTAGGCATTTTCCAAACTATCGGTAATGGCATAATTGGCTAATAAATGAATATTTAAAGATCCCATATCATGCTCATTTTCAGGTTCATAATTGTATTTTAAAGGTTGTACCAGAATAGGTTTACATGGTTTAATTTTCAAAAAACACCATATTTTTTTCACCTTGTGTTCAGGTCTCTGTTTTAGCTACAGAGTGAGGCATCTTTTCTTCTGTACTATCTTTGATTGCACTTGCACAGTAGCTCACATCGTAGATCCATAGAGAGTAAAAGAAAGGTTGTTTCTCCACCTTTGGTCAGTTACAAGGCAGGATTAGCCGGGAGACTTCTTCTAAAGGAGGGCGCACATGTAAGTAGTTCTTTTGTAGATTATGGTGAACTTGTGTGTGTTGTAGCAGTGCTTTGCCATTGAGAACGAGGTAGCATTAGGGCTGGTCCGAATACCATTTTTTGAGCTTCGAAGCTTCGGTAGTAATGAGCATCAAATATTCGAAGCTTCGGAAAGATATAGATAGACAGTCCAGGCACGACACGTTCAGAATTAATAAACTTTTAATAAACTACAGAACAGCGCGAGCAGGAAGCGATGCGCCTCACGCGAGCATGGCTACGCTCCGAGAACGGAGACTTCACTAATGATATAAAACGAGTACAACGAGGTTGGGTTGTCCATCCTATTAAAAGGAGAAGCCTTTGTGTATCTTAACAGACACAAAATGCAATTAAAATATCTGTGTAACATGAAGATGACAACAAGAAGCGTTTTCAACATGCACCTAACCTGTTAGCTGCTGGCTAGCTGTCGTCTGGGACGAGAGAGTGTTCAGTCAGGCGTCGGTAATAATCATCATACAGCAGTCCCGTGTGTATTTGTAGCGTAGCGTAGCATAGATAGATAGATAGATAGATAGAAAGATAGATAGATAGATAGATCTGGCGTTGGAGAATAGTATTCTAGCAGATAACCGTTAACGTTACCTGCCGGTTACATCATCTAAACAGTCCGCTCACAGTGACGTCCTGCACGGATCAACAGATGTTAGGCCGATTACACACTGCAAACGTTTCGTGAGCGTGTCAGCCGCGTGGCATGACCGTTTTTATTTCGGCTCCCATGTTATCAGGTTAGAGCTTACACAGTGCCTGCGTGAGACGCACGTCTCAGGCGCGGCTCGAACTGACGCCTATTTTTCACACGTGACGCGAGCGTGTTGAAACGATTCCAGGCAAAATAGAATAGAAAAATATGTTTATGTCACACAATATGTTATGACACGAATGCATATTAATAAATGACATCTTGATGTTTGAAAGTCTCTAGGTTTTGACATCAATGTAGATATGTAAGGGATAATGTAGAGCGAGGCGGTTGTTATAGCGAATACAACCCCGACAGGGTGATCAGGACTTGAATCAGCCTGAAGGGGTTGTATTCGCTATAACAACCGCCTCGCTCTACATTATCCCGCTTATTACATGGCTACTTTCCAAATAAATCAATAATTTGACACAAAATATTGATTTAAAAAGGAGTTTATTGATTTAAATACGATTGTATTTCTTCCGCTAAAGAAAATAGTCCGTTCCGTCTACGGTTGGAATCCTGCGTCCATAGCAACGTAAACTCTGTATCTGTTAAGCTAATGCAACCCTTCATCTACTACTCACCACCACCTTACGGGCTGTGGTAGTAGCCGTATATGTTATGGTGCTGCCGTGGTGGACAAATGACCCAGCTGCTGTTTTAATCACTGCAGGAATTGACACGACATGAGCTGACGCGTTGTAGTGAGCTAGCGGGCTATCAGCTGCTCGTATTTACATTAAACTGAACGTTTCTGTTGACAGTGAAGTGAGACGAGGTAAATGGCTTCATGTCCTCATTCATCTCGTTTCCTTTTTCCACAGCCGCTGCATATTGACACACCTAAACGTGCAATGTAAGCTAACTAATTAGCGTTGTTGTTCCTATACTACGGCTGAAGTTACTGCGTAGCGATCATAGACCGTATATATAGATGTAGCGATCATAGACCGTATATAAATATGTAGCGATGGCGCTCACCAGATCTGCTGTCATTGCTTGACTTGGAGGACAGAAGTTGCTCGACAGCGTTTCTCCACTTTTTGCCACAGCTGATAAATTATCCGGACTTCTTTCGGCGGATTGATTGATAGCGGTCCTCCAGAGTGAACAGAACTACGTCCATGGCAACGCTCTGCTTTGCATGGCAACGGTGTGTTATGCTTAGCAGCGGTCTGTTATGAAGAAATTACAGACCGCATTCTACATTAGAATTCAACCAAGCCATGTAATAAAACGTAATAAAAATTTCAGAGAAAAGAATTTCCAATATTGCACCGGTCATACAGAACAAAATATTCTGTAACATATTTTGCAGTCAATACTGCTTACCGCTTTAATCGTATCAGTAGGCTATATATAAATGGTAGGATAGGCTACAATAACAACGTAACACTTACCCATTTTTCAGAGTTTGAATCTGTCGGCGCTATATCCCGAGATCAGCCCTTCCTGTACCTAGCAGCAGGAGCAGCGCCGTGTCAGATACGCTTCTGGTGTGTAGATCCACGCAGCCGTCACGCTTCTGAGACGCAACAGAAACGCCACGCTCTCAAGACGCTTGCAGTGTGTAATCGGCCTTAGAGTCCGGCGGCTGCTCGCTCTGTTTGTTATAAGACGCACAGATTAATGCGCACAAAGCCAATCTTTGCAGATGTTACCGCTCGGTGTTTGGCTAGCTAATAAACCGTTAGCCTGTTAGCTTGAGCTTTGTCTGAAGGCGCCGAGCGGCCAGCCAGGCCCCGATGCACACCAAGACATTCCGCACATCCTCCGGTCAGTTTAACCGCTAACCCCTCCCGGCCGGTACCGGTCAGAGAGGCGTGTTTACTTTGTGTCTCGGTCCTCCGGTGCGTCCAGCGACGGGCTCCGGTCAGTTTTTAATTAGTCTACATTAGTAACAGTTAAATTTTGTTACGGTATGAACTTAATCCTAGGAAAGGCAAAAAAATATAAGACCTTTGTAACGAAATTCAAGACTTTATACCAAATTCAAGGCTTTTAAGTAGGGATGGGGCCGATCCGATCCAGTATCGGTATCGGGACCGATACCAGCGTTAATTCAGGTATCGGATTTTCCCGATCCAACCTGCGGAGATTTCCGATACCACGAGCCATGTCTGCACTTTAACGTTGTCTGCTGAAATGGATCCAAAAGTGATTCCTGCCGGTGCCGGCTGGTCTGCTGGCTGGCTGCAAACTGTGGAATAGATTTCCTGAACGGAGTCGCGGCTCAATGAGACACGCCCCCGATCAGGAAGTCCATTCCGCAGTTTGCAGCCAGCTAGCAGGATAGTAGCATGAGCAGCATTGTGGCTAGCTCGATGCTATCCTGTGTGTCCGCTGTTTGGAAATACTTCACAGTGGAAACACCGCAGAGCAAGACAGCAACATGCAAAAACAAAACAGGACTTTCACAACCGCCTGTCCCGGTGTTGTCGCCGGCTTTTGGCATTTCATTTCCCCGTTGTTGCGTCCACCAGAGACCCCGGATCGTACGTGTCCCGGCGGCCGCTGTTTAAGCCGTGAAAACAGAGGTGTGTGTGTGTGTGTGTGTGTGTAACTAAGTGTGTGTGTAAGATGTTTACAGTTATTGCACTTTTCTTATATTTCAAATATTTTACATTTTAAAACCTTGATTTGTTGATGCTACAAGAGCCAGTGTGCTTGATTTGCGCTGTTCACACACTGTTTTATTGATAGTGTGTGTGTGTGTGTGAGAAAGATTTTTACACTTGCACTTTTCTTATATTTCAAGACTCAAGTATTTGACATTTTGGGAATGTAATAAATAGTGACATGCCAATCAATTTGAAACCCTTACAGTTGCATATCTGTTTTCAGAATGAGATTTTTCCTGTTTTTCTGACTTCCTTTTCTGACCTTATACTTACCTCAAGTTGCCTTTTGGGACATACATGCATGTACGTACATATCATACTTGCCCATTGAGAGGAGTTTATTTCAGCGTCATATAAAATCAACAATAATGATAATAATAATAATAATAATATTAAAGCAAACAGCTCTGGTATCGGAATAGTATCGGTATCGGCCGATATCCAAATTCAGGTATCGGGATCGGAAGTAAAAAAATGTGGATCGGTGCATCCCTACTTTTAAGACCTTAATTTGAGATTATCACATTTAAGACTTTTTCAATGCTTTTAAGACCCCGCGGGTACCCTGAGGCAAGAATCCCAGCATGTGAATAGAGACAGGGGGCTGGGTTTGTGCTCTACCTGTGAAGCGCGTCTACGCGCTATTCTCCGACGATCAACATTGATACCGTGGCGTGGCGGCAGAAATGTAACTGTGGCGGTGCGCCACTTGCCAATCAACATAGGGGAACCACTGTGTTGTCGCAGTTTTGAAGTTTGTCACGTTTTTTTTGAATGTTTTGTCGTTTGTTTTGACCTATTCTTGCCTTTCTTCCTTACTTTGTTCTGTATTTTTTTCTTGTAAGTTTGTTGCTTTTTGGAATTTTGTCACTTTTGTCACCCTAGTATTGCCTTTCTTCTGTGTTTTTTAAGTTTTTTATTGCTTTTTTGAATTTTGTGTCTCTTTTTTCAAAGTTTTTGTTACTATTTTCAACCTATTGTTGCCTTCCTTCCTTCTACCGTCTTTTTCCAAGTTTTTGTTGCCTTTTTTCATCAGCATTTAAATGTTTTTCAGTTACATGGCTGATGTTTAGTAAATCTATCGCTGACATCGCTGTATAGTTCCTCTTTATATAGACTTTAGGCACCGATGCCATATTAGGCATAAAAAAAAAAAACTACAGTACCATCGCTACTACAGTACAGTAGCGATGGATTCCTCCATTCCTCCCCGAAAAACAACCGGCAACATCAAGAATGAAGAACACAGACATGATGATGGCGTTATTCACATCCATATTAAGTAGCCACATGCATCTGTTTTGGTCTTATAATACATCCACAGGTTTACCGCTCCAGCAGAGAGGATGCTTCGTTTAGACTAGTGATCGACCGATTCATCGGCCGGCCGATATATCGGGCTGATATTTGCGTTTTTTACGTGTATTTGCATCGGCCGATACGCAGCTGCTGCGTTCGCCGATTTTCCCGGCATTATTTACAGTCAGGCATCCGCAAAGGTAGCCCTGGGTTACTAGGGACGCTCCCGTTCCCATGCACTCTGCCCCTCCCCTCCCCCACCAGCAGAGCGCTGCTGGAACTCTTGTTGTCTCATTGTCTTCACTCTCTTGTGAAGACAACGGTGAGTTTTAAACTTTCAAAGTATCTTTCAACTGTTTGACTTAGCTGAAATATTGCCACTTAGCTGTTACGAATACTGGTCATATGATTAAGTAATTCCGACGTGTTTCCGTGTTACTTTTGGGAGTTTGATTCAGCGATCTGACACACTACAGCGTCCAGACACACGCACACACACAAAGCTAAGCGCACACAGCGCTGTCAGCTGGGCGGAATTGCCATCGCAGTCAGAGCGGAGCTCCCCCGCTCAACTTTTTGGGAGTATTCAGCGACCAGCTGGCTGACATTTGGACAGTATGTGTGTGTCTCTCTGAAAGACACACACACACACACACACACACACACACACACGTGTGGCAGCTTCTTTTACATTTTTGTTTAGACCTACTAGTGTGTAGTCTTTGCATATTAGGAGGCATATTAGCCTTAGACATGCTCATTTTATTTTATGTAGAAAATTGAGGGAGCAAAAGCAGTATCGGCTCCAAATATCGGCTCAATAAAATCGGCAGCCCGTATCGGACATCGGCTAAGGCTGATGTAAAAATATCGGTATCGGCACTAAAAAATCTGTATCGGTCGAACACTAGTTTAGACAGCAGCTAAGTTTACAAGAGTTTGTCCAAAATTCAAGAGTCATTGCAAACTAAGATAAACAGTTAGACTACAATGACATCTTTCATTTTAGCTTGTTTGTTAGCTTGCACCCTGTGTGAACGACACACACATGGTTTGAAAGCATGAAAATGAATTATTCCTGTCTGTGTTTAAGGCTACATCTACACTACTACATTTTCATTTTAAGCAGTTTTGAGACAAAAGCGATGTCTGTCCACACAAGAGTTTTAGCTCCAGTAGCAGAACTAATCGCTGTCCATATTAACACATTTGACAACATAATGTCACACGACCATTCACACACACTGGGCATGTGCAAGGCATTGTAAACAGGAAGCAGATTGTCTGATGTTACTCTGCGGTTATAAATCTTGGATGTGTAAGTTGAAAATACTTTGGAGCAAGAACAACAATGGTGAAAAGTAAGCGGATTTATTAGCTTGGAGAGAGGACGAGGTGGAACTGTTACTGAAAGGTCTGTAAGCTACCTAACCGATAAGACTGACTAACGTTCATCGCCGTTTCCAAATATATACATTTGTGCCCGTCCAGACTACAAAGCAACCCCAGAGTTTTCAAACCAAAACGGGGGAAGCAGTGTTTCCAAATGTCTCCGTTTTAGGGCCTCAGAAACGCCAGAGCGGTGTGCATAAAAAAAGTAGCTAAAGATATTTGTTTTTTAAACCAACACGTAGTAGTGTAGATGTAGCATTAAAGTGGCATTACAGGTCTCATTACCACAGATGGATTTCATCTGTGTCAGGTATGTGTGCTATTTTATTTTAGTTGCTCATTCTAGATGACTGAACAGAGGGAGTAAACGATTCCTTTTCTTTTACCAGATGTTTTGGCGCTGCTTTTCTTCGGACTCGACAAGTCTTTCTGTGGCGTCTCCATCGGGTCCTCCACTTCTTCCTCTGACACTGCAGAGCTGTCCCTCGCTCCCTCACTCATATCACACTGCCTCAGTCTGTCTAATTAATCCTAACAGGAGAAAGATGAACATGTGTTTATATCACTGTAAATCCCTCTGTGCTGGTCTGGCAACGAACGCATTTTACACAATCTGAAATACGCACACCAATTTAATTGCTACAGCTTAAGTGTTTATTAGGGGTGGTACGGTTCATGAAAAAACACCCTAACCATTTGGTTCGCTTGTCTTGGCTCAGAGTGTGTGTGCGTGTCGCACAGTTCATCAGTACGCTGCTAATGTGCACTAACCACTTACTGCCATAGTTCCCACTTTCAACACCGTAATATATATATATATATATATATATATATATATATATATATATATATATATATATATAGTCACCCAGTGAAAAAATAAACATAATTAACATTATAAGTCATATAAACGACAAGCTATTTACATTTCTCTAAAAAAAGGCCCAAATGTATCCAAAAAATCAAAACAGTGAGGCTCCCTTCTATGTAGAATGGGTTACAAAGCGAATAGACAATCTTTGTAGTCAAAGAACACCTTTTATTCACTTCGTTGCATCGTTGCTGGCTTGTAGTGAGCCATCATTCCCTATCATAGAAGATCTCTGCTCTCGAAAGACCGGTTTCCATTGGTTTGCAGACAATAACAAAGGCCCAATGCATCAGTGCAGATGAATGGCTGAAAAATCTTAAATTATGGACATAAAGTGTATCGATCTTGGATGTAAGAGTTTGGATTTATTTCTCAACCACCCCGAAAAAAGGCACAAGTTCCAGGCTGGATGCAAAACATCCCGTGAAAGCTAGAAAGACAGCAAAGAGACGCCCGTTAGCTGCTAACTGCAAAAAAAACGGTAAGACTATCCATCTTATGGTTATTAAATGATTTTAAATGTGCCGTTTACGGATCGTCGACAATTCTCTCGGTCTGAGAGTTAAAAGATTTTCGGCAGATTTTGAGAGGAGGTCGAGCCGACCGCTCCTCAAGTGGAGTGCTGGTGGTCGTGACACTAGTTGCAGTCTTCTCCTGAACAGAGGTGGCGCTAATGAGGAAAGACTACCGACTTTGCTCTTTCTACAGACTAGAAGAAGAAGAAAAAGATAAACAACGGCAGAACTGGCAGCAGCATTGACGTGAATGCTTCGATTTTGATTGCTATTTCGTCAGATCAAGCCTTTCATTCACCATAAAAGAACTCACCTTAACCCAGTAAGTTTACAAGAGAGACTTGAGTCACCCAGAGAGTCCTGGCATCCAGTTGCCCAGGAGCTCGTTCATACTTCCTGTTTCTGGTTTGTCGCGCGCCGCTGAAAAAAATAGAGTGGTGCGCGACCTGTGCTCGTGCTTACCGGCAAGAAATTACATAATTTTTACGTCACGACGCATAAATCTTGTTTAAGTCTGGTGTGGGAACATTTTGGATTTCATGTTACCTATGATGACAGCGGAAATAAAACAATAGACAGAACTGCCACTGTGTGCAAGCATTGTGCAACATGCATTCAATATGCTAATTTTAGCTATACATCATATGCTGAAGTATATTTCTGGAGTTACAGATTAAAAGAAAAAAATAACAAGAACCATACTGAACTGAAAACCATGACCCTAAAACCGTGATACGAACCGAACCGTGGGTTTTGTGAACCGTACCACCCTTAGTGTTTATGGAGCCTTGTAGCCAGATATGAATTTAGAACAAAATCACTGACATGCATAGAAATAAAGCATCACGTATGTGACTGAATACACCTTTATACTCTTTACATTTAAGGATGGGTATACATTTGCTAAAAATGAAATAATATCCCCAAACACTTGAATGTGAAAGGTGTGTCCACGAACTTGTCACAATGCTGCTGGATCTAAAATGATCTTACCCAGAGGGAGTGGTTAAATATGCATCTCGTGTGGCGTGTGAGGGCATCATGTAGGCTACAAATTATATTAAAAAACTAGGCAGTATAAGAAAAACTTGAACTGTGCAACAGCAATAAAACTAGCAAGCAAAAGAAAGGCATAAAAAACATGGTACTAAAAAAAGAGAAACACAATGAAATACAATACATTTAAAATGCAATAATACAGCAATGCACACAGTAACAGTTAGCTAGCTAACGTTACAGTGTGTGCAAATAAAGTGACGTTAAGCAACAACATCAGATAACGTTATGAAATGTCCTTTAGTTAATATAGTCGGGTGTATTACACGTATGCCGGACAGTATATTGGCTTCTAATGATTCATTAAGTATAAAAATGTATCATTGCGAACTCGTGTTTTACCAGCTAGGAGCTTTTCTCCAAAAAAACGACGGACTTTTCAATGGTGTTTGGCAAGAGCAGACGCAATTAGCTAGCACTAGCTGAGGTTGAGCCGTGAATCCACTTACAATGAGCGAAATCTTCTCTTGAATTCAACCCAACTTGTGTCAGTAAATAAAATGCGAGTCAATGATCTTTCGGAGTTTCTTAGGAAACATTCGGCTTACTATCTGTATTACGCTGAAGCGGGTTTGTGTCTTTATACATTCAAAATAAACGCCGTGCGAATTGGCGCGCTATACAGCTAGCTAGATAGCTAACAATAGACGTTAGCTACCGTGATGTTACGTTACATCACTGCTGTGCGGTAATTACAGCGAAATAACGATATTACAACCTGATAAAGCTATGCGACAAAGTCCGGATAAATGCCACCATGTATCCAAACTCTCAAAGAGCTCACGTTAGCCGAGAAGCTATTACAAGTTTACCTTATTGTTGTGAAGCAGTGGACTGCGCGTCTCTCGTCTAGTTTCTTGTTTTCAATTTCATGATGGCGGTTTCTCTGGGGGGCGGGGATTACTGCGGCGGCTACTCCACTGATTGGACCAAAGATGGATGACGTAGTCCTTCTTCGTGTTATAAATGGTGGATGGGTGGCTCCAGCACGTTAACGTTGCATTACCGCCCCCTTCTGTTGCTACAATGGATAAAGCAGTTTCAAATGTTAAAGGGATACTTCCCCGCTGGAAAGCTGAATATATCTTTAAATTGGGTCACTTATGTAGCAGAAAGGTGAAAAAAAAAATTTAATTGGTGCCTTCTAGGCCGAGAAAAGCCAGAAAATGTGTTTTTGGCTCATATGGATGAAAGACACCAAATCCCAGAATGCACTTCGCTTCGCTGCTTTGAGTTCCCTCCCAAGCCACGCCTACCGCTTGACAGACAGACAAGCCGTAGCATTCGGAGAACTCGTACATTGGAACCTGGAACAGGCTACCAAGTGCACGTCATTGCGTGCCTGCGTCATGTAAAATGTTTCGCCTTCACTTCCGCGCTGCATTTCAAAACACTGGATAAAAATGGATGTGGAACTGTGAACTGTGCTGTGCATTTGTTTTGTTGAGATGAAGAAGGGGATTCAGCGTCAGTCTGCTTGCAGGAGGAGAATATTCTGTCGGCAACTTTACTCGCAACGTGCGAAGGTAGGTAACGTTACCAACACTGACAGGCTATAATGTAAGCAATAGTCATTTCTCTTATTTATCCCATGTCAACAAATTAAAAACTCGTGGGAGTTCATGTTTCTAGTTGTCATAGCTAACATTTACCGGTAAGGAGAATTGCATCAAGTAATCTTAATTCCATTAAGTTTGCAGTTTCAGTTTATATTAGCTTGTAGTTTACTGCATACATGTAACATTAGCTCATTGTTTAGTAGCTTCTAGCTTTCAAACAAATGCGGTGCAAAATATAATCAGCAACTACAACAAGGTAAACGCTACCAGGTAGTGAGCTACCACAGGCAGTATGATATGCAGTAAACTGCAAGTGAGAAATAGTACTGTAAACACACAAGCTACAAGGCTACAACCAACATATGAAAAGTCATAACAACACCATTGATAAACACCCACTAACAGTAAAGGTAGTTAACTACTGGACTAATCTAAAGTTTTCTAATGTTACCAGAACAGGTTAGATAACTACTGGACTAATCTAAAGCTTTCTCCTTCTGTCTGCAGTCTGGAAGCAACACCATCGTCTGCAGCTGAGTCTGATCGCCGCTTCATGTTGAATATACTTGTGTACAGTATATAGTAATGTTTGAATAAATGTTATAATACAGATGCACGTTTCGTTCATGTCTTTTTAGGGCTTGTATACCTAACTAGTTACATAATTATCCAGTCAGAAGTTTCCTGTGTCCAGCTCAGAATTTGATGGAAAAATAGACACTGAAAAACAGTTTACATTATATACACACACCCAAAAACTTAAAGACAGACAAACCAGTTAATTTAAAGCATTTATTTTATGAATGCCAATCTCTACTAGGCTATAGCAAATCTATTCAGCATCTCTTTGGCGTCGGTCTCCCTGCTCTCTTGTCTTTTGCTTTCCCTCTCCTCCTCCTCATCTCTCCCTTCTGGCTTTCCCATCCTCAGTGACCGCCTCAGTTTGTTCCTTAGTACCTGTTAAAGACAGTAAACACAACAAAAATATGTTTATCGTTATGAATGCTATAACGTAATGTTACGGAACGTTATACTTGTGACATGGGAAACTACTCGTACATTTTAGCACTCATTTAACGTTGCTAGTGAAGTTGAAAAGGTGCAGAGTTACCTCCCATCCTGTAGTTACAACTGATAAACACACCATCTACATCTCTGCTAACGTTATGCATATAGCTACAGTAACGGCATATAAAAAGAGATGAAAATGCCACCGGACATTAAACTTTACGAACACAAATGGCAAAAAGACAACCTAGCTAGCTAACAGCCTAATGTTAAATGATAGGTCTGTTAGCTAAAGTTAGCTCGGGGTGTATCTACCTAATTACGATAGCAATTTGTACCAGCATTAAAGCGTTAAGCTTTACATTGATGTAGCACATTAACGGTGATAACAAATGTACGGCAAACACTAAAGATACTTACATTTAAATGATTATTTCGCCGTCAACGATGCCGCTCAATCTCTCGCTTAGGTCCGCCATTTAATTTTTTTAAACGAGCCGGCAAAGCCGCGCATAGGATTGTGGGTGATCTGGGAGCGCGAAGGATACACATATGCATCCTTCGCTGTCTATGGGAAATTCTCTGAACGAAGGACTCAGTGCTTGGTGGAATTCGGAGGATCCTCGACATTGGAACGGTTCTTCGACGGACGTCGATGACGTAGCATCCTCCAAATTCTGGCTTCGGAGGATCCTTCCTTGACATTGAGAAACAGCTACAGTGAGGCATTCGACTCAACTCAGTAGCCGTTTCTCAATGTCAAGGATCCTTCCTTGGTAGGACTAGTCCTTCCAAGGAAGGATCCTTCAGAGGCTAGGCCAGAGTCCTCCGTAGCATTCGGAGAACTCGTACATTGGAACAGGCTACCAAGTGCACGTCATTGCGTGCCTGCGTCATGTAAAATGTTTCGCCTTCACTTCCGCGCTGCATTTCAAAACACTGGATAAAAATGGATGTGGAACTGTGAACTGTGCTGTGCATTTGTTTTGTTGAGATGAAGAAGGGGATTCAGCGTCAGTCTGCTTGCAGGAGGAGAATATTCTGTCGGCAACTTTACCCGCAACGTGCGAAGGTAGGTAACGTTACCAACACTGACAGGCTATAATGTAAGCAATAGTCATTTCTCTTATTTATCCCATGTCAACAAATTAAAAACTCGTGGGAGTTCATGTTTCTAGTTGTCATAGCTAACACTTACCGGTAAGGAGAATTGCATCAAGTAATCTTAATTCCATTAAGTTTGCAGTTTCAGTTTATATTAGCTTGTAGTTTACTGCATACATGTAACATTTGCTCATTGTTTAGTAGCTTCTAGCTTTCAAACAAATGCGGTGCAAAATATAATCAGCAACTACAACAAGGTAAACGCTACCAGGTAGTGAGCTACCACAGGCAGTATGATATGCAGTAAACTGCAAGTGAGAAATAGTACTGTAAACACACAAGCTACAAGGCTACAACCAACATATGAAAAGTCATAACAACACCATTGATAAAAACCCACTAACAGTAAAGGTAGTTTCTACTGGACTAATCTAAAGCTTTCTAATACTGGACTAATCTAAAGCTTTCTGATGTTACCAGAACAGGTTAGATAACTACTGGACTAATCTAAAGCTTTCTCCTTCTGTCTGCAGTCTGGAAGCAACACCATCATCTGCAGCTGAGTCTGATCGCCGCTTCATGTTGAATATACTTGTGTACAGTATATAGTAATGTTTGAATAAATGTTATAATACAGATGCACGTTTCGTTCATGTCTTTTTAGGGCTTGTATACCTAACTAGTTATATAATTATCCAGTCAGAAGTTTCCTGTGTCCAGCTCAGAATTTGATGGAAAAATAGACACTGAAAAACAGTTTACATTATATACACACACCCAAAAACTTAAAGACAGACAAACCAGTTAATTTAAAGCATTTATTTTATGAATGCCAATCTCTACTAGGCTATAGCAAATCTATTCAGCATCTCTTTGGCGTCGGTCTCCCTGCTCTCTTGTCTTTTGCTTTCCCTCTCCTCATCTCTCCCTTCTGGCTTTCCCATCCTCAGTGACCACCTCAGTTTGTTCCTTAGTACCTGTTAAAGACAGTAAACACAACAAAAATATGTTTATCGTTATGAATGCTATAACGTAATGTTACGGAACGTTATACTTGTGACATGGGAAACTACTCGTACATTTTAGCACTCATTTAACGTTGCTAGTGAAGTTAAAAAGGTGCAGAGTTACCTCCCATCCTGTAGTTACAACTGATAAACACACCATCTACATCTCTGCTAACGTTACGCATATAGCTACAGTAACGGCATATAAAAAGAGATGAAAATGCCACCGGACATTAAACTTTACGAACACAAATGGCAAAAAGACAACCTAGCTAGCTAACAGCCTATAATGTTAAATGATAGGTCTGTTAGCTAAAGTTAGCTCGGGGTGTATCTACCTAATTACGATAGCAATTTGTACCAGCATTAAAGCGTTAAGCTTTACATTGATGTAACACATTAACGGTGATAACAAATGTACGGCAAACACTAAAGATACTTACATTTAAATGATTATTTCGCCGTCAGCGAAGCCGCTCAATCTCTCGCTTAGGTCAGCCATTTAATTTTTTTAAACGAGCCGGCAAAGCCACGCATAGGATTGTGGGTGATCTGGGAGCGCGAAGGATACACATATGCATCCTTCGCTGTCTATGGGAAATTCTCTGAACGAAGGACTCAGTCCTTGGTGGAATTCGGAGGATCCTCGACATTGGAACGGTCCTTTGACGGACGTCGATGACGTAGCATCCTCCAAATTCTGGCTTCGGAGGATCCTTCCTTGACATTGAGAAACAGCTAGTGTGTTTTATTGTTATTTCAACCATATACACAAAACGTTTCATCGTGGCTCAAGTGGTGTTACACATTTAAAATATATAAAAACTACATTATATAATAACGACATACGAAACAGGCTACCTTTAGTGCACACACACATTATAGGCTCCGTAAAGTTCAGCTAAGCATACCAGCATTAGGCTTGGTGGGCTGTAAACACCGAGTATAAACACAGCCGTGAATTAGCGTGGAATGTCGAATGGTCGCCATGTAACAGTCACAAACTCCAGCGGTTAGCAGTTAGTTGGATACAAATCACCCCATTTCTGCACCAGTCCGTGTTAACACAGCCCACCTTCATACAGAGCATGTCTAGCTCGGATCGTCGGAAGACTAGCAGGCCTGGTAGCTGGACAGTCTGGTTCACTGTTGTTCAGCCATGTTTCCACGAAAGCAAAAAACACAGTCTCTGAATTCGCGTTGGGAGCATCGTTGAAGTTGGATGTAGTTCAGTTTGTTGTTTAATGAACGGACACTTGCAAGCAGGATTGATGGGACAGGTGGCCGGCTAGCGTTAGCTTCCCACCTAGCCAACGTGGATGTCCCCTACCCGGCTCGGGGTACGAGCGAGACCACTGGTCTCCGTGGCAGGCGAAGCTCTCGTAGTGGGCCGATTATTCCGTCTGTAATGACGTTTCCTGCATATTCTCCGATCTGTACCGATGTATCCCGGTGGTACACGTGCGGTAGTTTGAATGCACATAATTGTTGTAAAAGTTTGCTGCTGAGAAGTTCTCTTAATACATCCATAAGAGAGAGCCCTGTTTAGCGAGGATTCAAGATGGCTGACATTTCGTTTTTTTCCAGCTGAGATCGGCTCACTTCGGGTGATGGGCGGGTTTAAAACATGCGGAAGTAGGTCCTACTACTGGCTGTAGTCTTTTGCTCTGGCCAAAAAATCTTCCGATGACGCAAAAATTGTCATTTTACGTCATCGGAAGATTTTTTCCGGACCCCCCAGTGCAGATATCTCCTGTCTCAGAAATAGTATTCAGAAATACTACCGGGTTTCTACTGATACAAAGCTGAATGCTAAATCGGTGAAGTATCCCTTTAAGTGTTTATTATTAGTCACATAATACAATATAATATAATATCATATGATATATTAAAATGGCATTCTTCCTCCAACAATGCTACAACAAAATGATAAAAAACGAAAAGGAATAAAACATGCATCCAAGACATAAAATAAAATAATTGCATTATTGTTTACAATACTGAACATTTGACTTATATCGACATTGTACAACCCCAAATCAGAAAAAGTTGGGACAGTATGAAAAACAAATAAAAAAAGAAAGTACTAAATGTACTTTGACTTGTATTTCATTGCAGACAATGTGAACACAAAATATTTAATGTTTTGTCTCGTTAACCTAATTTCATTTGTAAATATACATCCTGTCCTGTCATTCAGACCTGCAACACAGTCCAAAAAAGGTTGGGACAGGAGCAATTTAGGGCTAGTAATCAGGTAAATTGGTTAAATAATGATGTGATTTGAAACAGGTGATGTCAACAGGTGATTGTAATTATGATTTGGTACAAAAGCAGCATCCAAGAAAGGTCTAGTCCTTTAGGAGCAAAGATGGGCAGAGGATCGCCAGTTTGCCAACAAATACGTGGGAACATTATTGAAATGTTTAAAAACAATGTTCCTCAAAGAAAGATAGGAAGACATTTGCTTATTTCACCTTCAACAGTGCATAACATAATTAAAAGATTCAAGGAATGTGGAGGAATTTCAGTGCATAAAGGACAAGGGCGCAAGCCTAAGCTGAACAACCGTGATCTCCGATCCCTCAGGTGGCACTGCATCAAGAATCGTCATTCATCTATAAGCGATATCACCACATGGGCTCAGGACTACTTTGGCAAACCTTTGTCAAGTACCACAATACGTAGTTACAGCCACAAATACCAGTTAAAACTGTACTGTGCCAAAAGGAAGCCCTATGTTAACAGTGTCCAGAAGCACCGTCGACTTCTCTGGGCTCAGAGGTATCTGGGATGGACCATCACACAGTGGAAACGTGTACTGTGGTCAGATGAATCAGTATTTCAGGTATTTTTTGGGAGAAATGAACGCTGTGTGCTCCGGACCAAAGAAGAAAAGGATCATCCAGACTGTTACCAGCAACAAGTCCAAAAGCCAGGGTCTGTCATGGTATGGGGTTGTGCCCTTGGCAAAGGTAACTTGCACTTCTGTGATGGCACCATTAATGCTGAAAAGTACATAGAGATTTTGGAGCACAATATGCTGCCTTCAAGAAGACATCTTTTCCAGGGACGTCCATGCATATTTCAACAAGATAATGCAAAACCACATTCTGCACACATTACAAAGTCCTGGCTGCGGAGGAAGAGGATACGGGTACTTGACTGGCCTGCCTGAAGTTCCGACCTGTCTCCAATAGAGAATGTGTGGCGCATTTTGAAGCGCAAAATGCGACAACGAAGACCCCGTATTGTTGCCCACCTTAAGACTTGTTTGCAGCAAGAATGGGACAAAATTACACCTGAAACACTTCATCACTTGGTGTCTTCAGTCCCTAAACGTCTTTTAAGTGTTGTTAAAAGGAATGGCAACATTAAGTGGTAAATGCTTTACTGTTCCAACTTTTTTTTTGAAATGTGTTGCAAGAACCAAAATAGGAATTTAGTTTTTTTGAAAGAAAAAACAATAAAAATCATAAGGAACACATTAAATTATGTGCTGTTGTATTGTCTGCAATGAAATACAAGTCAAAGTACATTTAGAAATCACTACTTTATTTTTTTATTTGTGTTTTCCATACTGTCCCAACTTTTTCTGATTTGGGGTTGTATATTCATTGTTGATTTTTATATATTCATATACTATCTAGGGTCTTAAGTGCCTCAATGGGGGGTAACCCACGAACACCGTGGTGGACACCGGTGATCAGGGAAGCTGTCCGACTGAAGAAGGAGTCTTTTCGGGATATGTTATCCCAGAGGACTCCGGAGGCAGTTGCAAGGTACCTAAGGGCCCGAAGGGCTGCAGCCTCTGCCGTGAAAGAGGCAAAGCAGCGAGTGTGGGAGAATTTCGGAGAAGATATGGAGAAGGACTTTCAGTTGGCACCAAGGCGCTTCTGGCAAACCGTTCGCCACCTCAGGAGGGGGAAGCGGGGAACCATCCAAGCTGTGTACAGTAAGGATGGGACGTTGTTGACCTCAATTGAGGAGGTAAAAGGGCGGTGGAAGGGGCACTTTGAGGAACTCCTAAATATTCTGTTCTATGTCCTATGTTAGAGGCAGAGCTGGAGGAAGCAGTTCGATGGGCTGGGAATCTAACCGCTGCTCTTTGCAGATGATGTGGTCCTGATGGCATCATCGGCCTGTGACCTTCAGCACTCACTGGATCGGTTTGCAGCTAAGTGTGAAGCGGCTGAAATGAGGATCAGCACCTCTAAATCTGAGGCCATGGTTCTCAGCAGGAAACCGATGGAGTGCCTTCTCCAGGTAGGGAATGAGTCCTTACCCCAAGTGAAGGAGTTTAAATACCTTGGGGTCTTGTTCGCGAGTGAGGAGACAATGGAGATTGGTCGGAGAATCGGTGCAGCGGGGGCAGTATTACATTCAATTTATCGCACTGTTGTGATGAAAAGAGAGCTGAGCCAGACGGCAAAGCTCTCGATCTACCGGTCAGTTTTTGTTCCTACCCTCACCTAAGGCCATGAAGGCTGGGTCATGGCCGAAAGAACAAGATCCAGGGTACAAGCTGCTGAAATAGGTTTCCTCAGCAGGGTGGCTGGCGTCTCCCTTAAAGATAGGGTGAGAAGCTCAGTCATCTGTGAGGAGCTCGGAGTAGAGCAACTGCTCCTTTGCGTCGAAAGGAGCCAGTTGAGGTGGTTTGGGCATCTGGTAAGGATGCCCCCTGGGCGCCTCCCTAGGGAGTTGTTCCAGGCACGTCCATCTGGGAGGAGACCTCGGGGAAGACCCAGGACTAGGTTGAGGGATTATATCTCCAACCTGGCCTGGGAATGCCTCGGGATCCCCCAGTCAGAGCTGGTTAATGTGGCTCGGGAAAGGGAAGTTTGGGGTCCCCTGCTGGAGCTGCTGCCCCCACGACCCGACACTGGATAAGCGGACGAAGATGGATATCTATTTTTTCCCCAACGTATCTGTTTCTGTCTACCAGTAAAGTGTTCTTGAAACTGTGTGTAACTTTGAGAGCAAAGTTCTTCTCTGTAGGTGTTCCCATATGGCCAAAAGAACTAATTGTGGTGTAAAAGGAGGAAGTGCCAACACGAAGGAACACTGTAAAAGTATAAAGTGAGACTCCATTTTACACTAGACAGAGCGGAGGGAGGAATACAGACTGACGTCTAAGGGAGGGTGAGTGTAATAATGATGAATCTGTTGATGTTTTTCAGATTAATTGTTGAGTCTGTTTTACTGTATGTCTGAAGAATACCATAATAAAAATCATCATCCCAGAGTCCAAGGCGTCAAATTCAAATGTTATTTCCTTTTTTTATTTCCTGGTTTCTGAGTTTCTGAGACAGCTACTTAACTTGTGACACACCAACAGTCAAAATGGAGAACAGCCACAGTGTAAAGTCTGACTTATTTGTTTGTATTCAAACCAGTCAAAGTTTATCATTATAATAACTAGGAAATACACATGCTTTTGAATAAACTAAAGTAAACGACTGGGCCTCAAACTCTGATTGTAGGTGACTGCTGTAAAAGATGTAAAAAGCAGAAAAAACACCAAAATACTCTGTTTTCCCAAAGAAATGCTGTCTGGCTTGGCCAACAGAATCCCGGATATCGTGGCAGTACACCCAACTGTGAATAACATTATACTGCATATAGGGTCACATGATGTTGTAAAGCAACAGTCTGAAGTGCTGAAAAAGGACTTCATGGATCTACTGAAAACAGTCAGCTCCCTAAATGCAAGGGTGTTTATCAGTGGACCTCTACCGCCAGTTAGAAGAGGAGTTGAGAGATTCAGCAGACTGTTGGCACTGAGCACATGGCTTTCAACTGCGTGTACCGCTCATTCTCTGCAGTTCATTGACAATTTTGACATGTTCTGGGAGCGCAGACATCTTTTTAAGGCAGATGGACTTTTCCTTAACAAACCAGGAGTAAAGCTGTTCACCTCTCTCTACACCTTTACTTTCTGCGCCACACATCGGCTCCCTTGGCCAAGGACACGAGACAAGAGAAATCTAAACAAGAGGAAGACATAACAAAACAGGGCAGTAATCCACCACAGCCCCCGCTTGAGCAAAGATTTGACCATGGAAGACCACAGAGCAGAGATGAGAAATCTCAATCCCCCTCTTCACCCGTCCAACTCCCCTCAGACCCCCTCACCAACCCTGACGCCTTTGAGGATCCATACAGCCCACCCATGCCATCGCTCTCTCCACTCACCTTTTCCGCTCCTTCCCCCTGCCGCATGTTGGATTTCACTGACCAGATGAAACAACTGGTAGTTGAAGGAACCAAATTTATCCCCCTTCCTTCTCCCATCATTTGCCCCCGGCCAAAAGTAGATGCTGGAATCAAACTTACCCCCTTCCTCTCCCATCATTGGCCCCCAGCCAAAAGTTAAATGGCAGGCACCACTGCCCACCCAAGAACGGCAGCTAACTCCTCCTCCCCAGACTGATAAGTATACTTGTGTACAAAATGCAGCAAGCTTTGACTGATATGTGCCGGGTCCAGGCTACACGCCTAGTGGCACTCATGACTCTTTTCAGGACAAACCCGGGCCCTGTGTATTAAATCCTTCTTCAATTTATGTTGTGATAGGTAATAGAAAAAGAACGATAAATCCGCTAAGTAAGAACAAGCACTTATCAGCAAACCTCGCAAATTTAGCATTCATTCCTCGTCAGCCAACGCCTATACCAAAAATTGAGACAGATAAATATTTTAACACACTAACACTAGCCTTACTAAACGTCAGGTCTTTGGCAGGAAAATCATTTTTAATCAATGATTTTATTATTAAGCACAATCTTGATTTTATGTTTTTAACTGAAACCTGGTTGGACCATAATAACAGTGGTGCTGTTCTCATTGAGTCAGCTCCCCCTAACTTCAGTTTTATGAGTGAGCATAGAGTGAATAAGAAAGGAGGTGGAGTAGCCATTTTGTATAATGACTCATTCCATTGTACTCAAATATCTTATGGAAATTTTGCTTCTTTTGAATATGTGACTCTTCAGCTAAAGTCCACCCCCCGAGCTATATTTCTAAATATCTACAGACCACCGAAATACTGTGCAGCTTTCTTCGATGACTTTACTGAACTGCTATCTATAATCTGTATTAACTTTGACTGTGTAATTATTGCTGGTGATTTTAACATTCATGTGGACAACCTGCAGGATAGAGGGACCAAAGAACTGTGTTGTGTTTTTGAGAATTATGGACTGACTCAGCATGTGACGGAACCCACGCACAATAAGGGGCACACTCTGGACTTGATTATCTCCAAGGGATTGAACATTTCCAAGGTTGTGGTGACTGACATTGCTCTCTCTGATCATTCATGTGTTTTCTTTAACGGCACTATCTCGGTGCCCAAAAGTGTCCAAACTAAGGTAATTAGAAAATGGTATATCACTGAAAACACCAGTGAAACATTTATTCAGCTTTTCTCCTCCACACCCGCCCTCACTGGGGTCTCAGTCAATGAGCTTGTAGATAATTTCAATTTTAAAATTACAAATGTTATTGATGCCATTGCTCCCACTAAGGTCAAAGCTGTCTGTAGTAAGAAAAGATCTCCATGGAGAAATGTCATACGGGTAAGAACAGAAAAAACAGAGTGTCGAAAAGCTGAACGCAGGTGGCGAAAAACTAATTTCCAGGTCCACTATAACACCTATAAAGAAAGACTTCACATTTATAATTTGGAACTGAGGAATGCTAGGTGGTCCTTCTTCTCTGACATTATCGCCAGAAACAATAATAATTCACGTGCTCTGTTTGCTACTGTTGATAGGTTAACAAACCCTCCAGTACCAGTAGCATCTACCAAGGCCTGCAATGATTTTGCTTCCTTTTTCGAAGACAAAATTCAGGAAATTAGACTAACTGTCAGTGCCTCCATATAAAGTAAGGGATATGTGTTGCCACACTGTCCAGGCAAAACAAATTCCAATATCACACAATTTCATATGATCAACCATAAAAACCTGGAGGACATTATACAACATCTGAAAACCTCCTCCTGTTGCCTTGATATTCACCAACAGGCCTTTTCAAAAATGTTTCAAATTGTATGTCTTCTGATCTTCTACAGATTGTAAACACGTCTCTACTCTCAGGTATCTTCCCAAAGGCCCTGAAAACTGCAGTCATCAAGCCACTTTTAAAAAAGAACAATCTAGACACGGCATTACTAAGCAACTGTAGGCCGATATCTAACCTAACCTAAAATCATTGAAAAAACGTTTTTTCAACAACTCAACCTTTTCTTGTCACTAAACAATGGTTTTGATGCCTTCCAGTCGGGTTTTTGACCACACCACAGCACTGAGACAGCTCTTGTTAAAGTATTTAATGATATCCACTTAAACACAGATAGTGGCAAAACTGCAGTCTTAGTATTACTTGATCTCAGTGCTGCATTTGACACGGTCGACCATGACATATTACTACACCAATTAGAAAACTGGGTTGGCCTTTCCAAGGAGATTTAATAATCACATCGTGCTACTAGCTAGCTAGCTACTGACTAGCACTAGCAGTTAGCCTGCAGTTTAGTGAACAAAGCTCATCCATGGCTTCATCCTTCATCCACGTTACAAGCTTTACAGCATACAGCCCTCGGGTGTATCATAAGAGAGAACCAAGGCAATGTAATCAGTATGTCTTTAGTAACATTGTGTAGGCATATAGCTAGCTACCCCTGATGTTAGCAACTAGCTAGCTAGCCGATAGCCCCACCAGTTTGGGAAAACCTAATGACGTTACATCCACGTAACAGGCTTTACATCATACACACATCCCTCGGATGTATCATAACTTCATAAGATAATACCATGGACATATTCATATAACACATGGTGAATTACAACCATTAGCTAGCACTATTATTTATTACAGCTAGCTACATCCTCGGGAGAACAGTCATGTGAGTGGGCGGGCGCAGTCCCGCGGGTCTGCTCGCGTCCATTATGCGCGTTCATCATTTCTAATCTAATAATTCTGTATTCGCTACTAGTGAATGTTAAAAATGTTAAAAACATGACATTTTAAACAAGGAACCTTTAAGTGTTCGGACTGGTAAGTTTATATACCCTGAAACAAATTATTCGCTGAAATATAGACGTTTCTTTTGCCATGAAAAGTCTATGTGAAAAGTCTTTCTGGGCCATGGAGTGCAGTACCACCCCTATCCGCTAAGCCCATGGTGGCATATAGACTTGCCACTCCTCCTGGGGGCTTGGCATTAACCCTTACATATAGAACAATAGATATGACATGTAATTCTGACTTGCCATTCCAGGATGGAACCACTTGGTGGCCATCTCACTGGGGTTAAGTTTTAGAATTGCTTCCATTGGAACCAATGGGGAAAGAGGCTCATGTTGTCTTCATAATCCTTATACTTTTCTACCAATACATCAATAGTGGTTTTAATTTAAAGTAATGACCATAAGACAACTGTGCCTTACTAGACCGAAACAATAAATAGAAATTTGGGTGGAATTTTGATTGATATAGCTCCAAGAGAACAAGTAATTGAAAATAATCTCATAATTTTGCATTTATATTGCAGGTAACAAAATTATTTTTCAATTTTGCTTGAACTTAATATGTAAAAACTGTCATTGTTATTCTGAATGGCTATACATTAAACAATATTTTTTTCATGTAGAAATCTTAAATAGACTCAGTATTATGGCCTATAGAGGTAGTTACAATAAGACACATGAGAGAAAGATCCAACTGTAATTTATTAGTACATTTATTTATGTCATAAATTGTGCAAGATTTATTTTTAACTAATATTTAAGGACTGGATTCCGTTGAATTCATGGATTGTATTTCAAAGTCTAGACCGATTTTATCTCAATAAGACCACATTTCCCATCAACACCGCTACTTCCTGTTTTGGCGTTCTTTTCTTACTGTCAACCGGCATGAAGTTTGTTTTGGCGATGAGCGGAGTAGTTGAAGAACCTTGCTAGCTTCAATGAGTTTTTGTTGATAAAGGCTATAATGACTTCACCAGAACTACTGATGGACTTGTCGCAATTGTCTTTAATTTTTCATTGCGCTTACGTTATGAAAATTACGGTCAGGGCTCCCTGTAGCAGCTGGATGTGCTACTGTTGATTTGTGTAACATTTTAACGTACCGTTAGCTTGCTGCATTTGTCTTGAGATATTATAAAATGAGATTTAGGAGTAAAGAAGAGTACTTGTCGTTAATGTTAATTTAACTGAAAACTTAACACAGATTGAGTGAAATCAGCCGCATAGCAGTCAATGTAGGGGTAATATTAACGACGTGTTAAAAACAACGGTTATAACATTAACGTTACTATTTGAGGTAAAAAATTATTCAACTAAAACGATGTTTGCTGTTCATAAATGCTGTTAAGAGCTAGCTAGCAATCACCAATAACTGACATCTCAGCCGGTCCGTTAACAGTTACTAGGTAACGTAACTAGCTAACTAGCTAGTTCACCAACTTTTCTGTATTTATAGTTAAAAAAGAAGAGAAAAAATACCCTATCTACTCCTACTGACATGTGGAGAGTGATGCCAGCCTCCTGGGTCTCTTCGGTCCTTCTGTTAAAGCAGTTAGGTGCTGCACAGCTGATAACCAGGCCCGTCGCGACAAGGCAAGCAAACCAAGCAATTGCTTGTGGCCCCGAGCTGGCCTGGGGCCCCAAGACAACGACTGGTTAAGAATAAAATGCAACGACAAACTGTGAGCGCCGCTTTGATAGTCAATGCAGTAAAGTGCAATGACACTGTTATCGGAATCCCCCTCAAGGGGCCCCTCTCGTGCTCTCTGCTGCCGGCAAAATACAAAACCTCCATCGGCAGTCATCATGAAGGCAGCCGATTCAGCATTCCCAACTATTGTTATCCTGTTCTTTATTTTTTGGTGGGAATGCTGATTCAGCTACTTCAGTTCTACTATTTATACTTTTTTAAATATTAAGATTTTAAGCATTTTATTTTAACATTGAAGTCAATGAGAAGAAGCTTCAAATCCTTCAAATCCTCTTCTGCTTCAAAATGTATCTCCTCCTACATTCTTTCACGTACAGACGTGATTCAAACTTTAAACGATTCACGGAATCTTCAGGTATTCAGGGTGTGCTCAGTGTTTTGATATCTTTTACAGTTTTTGTGAAAAAGCTGTTAAAGTTTAGTGATCTTTTCAGGATTTTTCAATGCGTGTGTATGTAGATTGTTAGAGTGGTGATTTCACAGCTTAGAGTGTAGGGCTTTGTAAGAATCATCTTAAATCTTTCCCTATGAATTGCTCTCACACCCAAAATTTTAACTTCACATGCACAATTTATACATCAAAACGTAGGTATTTTGGTCCGGTTTCAGCCAATGTGCTCAGTTGTGCGATACGACTTATACTTTGGGCTCTGTGAGCTTCCAAATGACAAGAGTTCTGAATCTCTCACCATTCACTCCCCATATTAAAAATCCTCTACAGTTCACAGCAAAATGGACAGCAAACCACTTTTGAAATTGTCGATATACCCACATTTTTCACTTTATCCATATAAATTTTACATGATTTCGTTCAGGAAGGCCTTGTGGTCGTCATGATTTTGTCATTTGACTGATACCGCTTTTCATTTTGGCAGTATGAGCGTTTGTTTCGGAGGTCGATCTCTGTCTGAATGCCAGCACTGTCTGACACAGGTGTCAGTTAACCGCTCGTTACAGAGATCAAAGCATGTTTACAAACAGTCATTAGTAGTAACCATGACAACCGTTCACTAACACTAAAGTTAAATACTACAGGTCTGTACAGTATACATGATTGTCTGATGGTGCAGAGGACATGAAAAACAGCTTTTGTGTGGGAGACCTGGGTTCAAATCTCTATCTTCTCTATTTTCTTTTCTTTTTCTTCATGTTTTATCTATCTCTCTATCTCTCTCTCACACACACACACAATTGTTGTATGCAATAGACCTTATTGTATTTACAAACATCGTAACCATGACATTATTAACCGTGACTCAGCATTTTTGGAAGACAGTCAAATTGAACTAGAGACACTTTAATATGAACATAAAAGAACATCACACACACACGCACACACACACACACACACACACACACACACACACACACACACACACACACACACACATAATTGTTGTATGCAATAGACCTGTCTGATAATAATACAAAGAATTCATACTTGAACTCTTACCTGTGTCTCTCTCTCTCTCTCTCTCTCTCTCTCTCTCTCTCTCTCTCTCTCTCTGTCTGTCTCCTTCTCTTACCCGTCTCTCTCTCTTTCTCTCTCTCTCTCTCTGTCTGCTTTTCTTACCCGTCTCTCTCTCTCTTTCTGTCTGTCTCTGCTTCTCTTACCTGTCTCTCTTGCTGTCAGTCTGTCTCTCTTTTTGTCTGTCTCTTTCTGTCTCTCTCTTTCTGTCTGTCTGTCTGCTTCTCTTACCCGTCTCTCTCTCTCTGTCTGTCTGTCTGCTTCTCTTACCCGTCCCTCCCTCTTTCTGTCTGTCTGTCTGTCTATCTCTCTTACGCGTCTGTCTGTCTGTCTGTCTGTCTGTCGGTCTGTCTGCTTCTCTTACCCATCTCTCTTATTGTCTGTCTGTCTCTGTCTCTTTCTGTCTTGCTGTCTGGCTGTCTCTCTTCGTCTCTCTCTCTTTCTGTCTGCTTCTCTTACCCGTCTCTCCCTCTTTCTGTCTGTCTGTTTGTCTCTCTTACCCGTCTCTCTTTTTGTCTGTCTGTCTCTGTCTCCTATCTTGCTGTCTGTGTGTCTCTCTTTCTGTCTGTCTGTCTGTCTGTCTGTCTCTGTGTCTCTCTCCGTCTCTCTGTATCTATCTGTCTGTCTGCTTCTTTTACCAGTCTCTCTCTCTCTGTCTGTCTGTCTGTTTGCCTTTCTTACCCGTCTCTCTCTCTTTCTGTCTGTCTGTCTGTCTGTCTGTCTATCTCTCTTACACATCTCTCTCTCTGTTGGTCTGTCTGCTTCTCTTACCCGTCTCTCTTTCTGTCTGTCTGTCTCTGTCTCTTTCTGTCTTGCTGTCTCGCTGTCTGGCTGTCTCTCTTTTTTGGGAATGCTGATTCAGCATTCCCAACTATTGTTATCCTGTTCTTTATATCTTCTTCTTCTTCTTCTTCTTCTTCTTCTTCTTCTTCTTATTATTATTATTATTATTCCGTACGTTTTTTGGCTCTCTCTAACTTCTGCCTACTTTCAGCTATTAAAAACACTCAACTCTTAAAATCTTCAACTCTTTCAGCAGACGATGGAACTTCTTCAACTTTGTTTCTACTATTTATACTTTTGTAAATATTAAGCTTTTAAGCATTTTATTTTAACATTGAAGTCAATGAGAAGAAGCTTCAAATCCTTCAAATCCTCTTCTGCTTCAAAATGTATCTCCTCCTACATTCTTTCACCTACAGACGTGATTCAAACTTTAAACGATTCACGAAACCTTCAGGTATTCAGGGTGTGCGGCTTAGGAACAATCATCTTAGTTTCTTCTCTATGAATTGCTCTTACACAATTTTAACTAGGCCTAGCTACACTTGCTTGCTTAGAGCCCGCATAAATGGGGCATAAGCAAGCATCTGTTTAATTTAGCGGCTATTTGCCTGGATTACATTAATTTAAAAACAAACCTTGCTTGCTTAGAGCCCGCATCAACGGGGCATAAGCATTTGTTTAATTTAGCGGTTATTTGCCTGGATTGCATTTAAACTGGCTAGGCCTACACTTGCTTGCTTGGAGCCCGTATCAACGGGGCATAAGCATAGCATCTGTTTAATTTAACGGCTATTTGCCTCAAATTGCATTTAAACTACACCAGTTACACTCAAGCACGTAGCTGTAGCTATCTTCCCTTACAACGACTGCCTCGCTGATCTCACGATTAAAACGCTGTTAGCTACTTTAACTTAGCCATTAGCAATGGCCAATCCCTCTCCATCTCCTGCTCTCTCTTGCTCTGTGTGTCAAATGTTCAGCTATTCATCTGCCTACTTTAGTGATAATGACACTTGTAATAAATGTAGTTTATTCGCTGTTCTGGAGGCGAGGCTTAGTGAGTTTGAAGCATGGCTCCATACTATGGAATCAAAGTCGTATGTTTCCGTAGCTAGCCAGCTTAGCGTAGCTGGTGCGGGCCAACATGTAGCTTCTGCTAGCAGTCCCCCGGCAGACCCCAAGCAGTCGGGTGACTGTCCGAAGGAATCATAGCAGTAACTGTAATCCGGGGGGTGCACATAGCGGTGGTCACTCTAAATCGGGGCATCCTCAACTTTCTAACAGGTTCTCCCCACTCATTGATACAACCGCTGAGAAGCCAGCTCTGGTTATTGAGAGCTCTATACTGAGAAACGTTAGGATGTCGGCTCCAGAGGCCGCGGTCGTGTGCGTCCCTGGGGCCAGAGTGGGCGATATAGAATCTAATCTAAAGCTGCTGGCTAAAAATAAAAATAACAGTAAATACAGTAAGATCATACTCCACGTAGGTGGCAATTATACCCGATTATGTAAATCGGAGATCACTAAAATTAATGTTGAGTCACTTTCTGCATATGCAAAGACTATGTCGGACTCAGTAGTCTTCTCTGGACCCCTGCCAAACCTGATCAGTGATGAAAAATACAGCCGCATGTTGAAGGAATGGTGCCCAGCTAATGATGTGGGCTACATAGATAACTGGAAGACGTTCTGGGGAAAGCCTAGTCTGATTAAGAGGGACGGCATTCATCCCACTTGGGACGGAGCCGCTCTCCTATCTAAAAATCTGACCGAATTTATTATCGGCCATAAACCATGACAACCCAAGTTAGATATTAGTAATCAGAGGTGCAGTGCAACGCGTTCCTCTGTGCCTCCGTTAGAGTAGCCGCCCTATCATAGTCTAATAACCACGGTGTCTGTCCCCCGACTCAGATCGGTTAAATCAAAGGTTAACAAAAGAGGAGCTACACTTAACAACCTAATTGGAATTAAAACAACATCTGCAATGATGTAACAGAATAGGATAATCAGATGTGGACTATTAAATATTAGATATTTGTCTTCTAAAGCAGTATTGATAAATGAATTGATATCAGATAATCAAATTGATCTATTCTGTCTTACCAAAACCTGGCTGTGCAATGAAGAATATGTTAGTTTAAATGAAGCCACTCCTCCCAGTCATAATAATACTCAAATACCTAGAGGCTCAGGCCGAGGAGGGGGAGTTGCAGCCATATTTGATTCAAGCCTTTTAATTAATCCTAAACCTAAACTAAATTATAACTCGTTCGAAAGCCTAGTTCCTAATCTTCAACATCCAACATGGAAAACAGTACAGCCAATTATATTTGTTGTTGTTTACCAAGCTCCAGGTCCGTATTCAGAATTTTTATCTGAATTCTCAGAGTTTTTATCATGTTTAGTCCTAAAATCAGACAAAGTACTTATTGTAGGTGACTTTAATATTCACATTGACGTTGACAACGACAGCCTTAGTATTGCTTTCAACTCACTATTAGATTCAATTGGTTTCAGTCAGAGTGTGCATAAGGCCACTCACTGTTTTAACCACACCCACGACCTTGTGCTGGCATACGGCATCGAAATTGAAGATTTAATAGTATTTCCGCAGAATCGTTTATTATCAGACCATTTTTTAATAACTTTCGAATTCTTACTACCCGACTATATGAAATCAGATAAAAGCTTCTACACTAGATGCCTGACAGTGCTATAGCTAAATTTAAGGAAGATATTCCAACAGCATTTAACTCAATGTCGTGCTTTAATATAACAGAGGACCTTTTTGTTATCTTCAGTCCCTCCCAAATTGATAATTTTGTAGACAGTGCTACGGCCTGCCTACGGATGACTTTAGACTCTGTTGCTCCTCTCAAAAAGAAGACGAGGAAGCAAAGGAAACTAGCACCTTGAGTAACTCCCAAACTCGCAAACTAAAACAAATATCACGAAAACTGGAAAGTAAATGGTGTTCCACCAAACTGGAAGAATCTCGTTTAGATTAGACAGTCTGAAAACCTATAGGAAGGCCCTCAGAAATGCCAGATCAGACTATTACTCATCAATAATAGAAGAAAATAAGAACAACCCAAGGTTTCTTTTCAGCACTGTAGCCAGGCTGACAGACAGTCACAGCTCTACTGAGCCATCTATTCCTATAGCTCTGAGTAGTGACGACTTCATGAGCTTCTTTGATGATAAAATTATAACAATTAGAGATAAAATTAATCACCTCTTGCCCTCAACTTCTAACAGTTCACCTTCAAACGCAGGACTGCTAGAAGGAACAACAAGACCTGACATATACTTAGTTTGCTTTTACCCTATAAACCTTCAACAATTAATGTTAAAGGTCTCTTCAGCTAAGCCATCTACCTGTCTCTTAGACCCCATCCCAACAAGGTTACTTAAAGAAGTGCTACCACTGGTTAACATTTCATTATTAGATATGATTAATATGTCCTTATTAACAGGTTATGTACCACAGTCAATTAAAGTAGCTGTGATTAAACCTATTCTGAAAAAAACCAACCCTAGATCCTGAGGTCTTAGCCAACTATAGCCCTATATCTAATCTTCCCTTCCTCTCCAAAATCCTTGAGAAGGTAGTTGCTAATCAGTTATGTGATTTCCTACATAGCAATAGTTTATTTGAGGACTTTCAGTCAGGATTTAGAAAGCATCATAGCACAGAGACGGCACTGATGAAAATTACTTTAATTTAAAAACGACTTTCTAACTGCTTCAGACAAAGGACTTGTCTCCATACTTGTCTTACTAGATCCTAGTGCTGCCTTTGACACTATTGACCATACCATCCTGTTACAGAGACTGGAACACTTAGTTGGTATTAAAGGAATCGCAATGAGCTGGTTTAAGTCCTATTTCTCTGATCGATTTCAATTTGTTAATGTTAATGACAAATCCTCCAAGTACGCTAAAGTTACCATGGCGTTCCACAAGGCTCAGTGCTTGGACCAATTCTATTCTCCTTATATATGCTTCCTCTAGGCAATATTATTAGGAAACACTCAATTAACTTTCACTGTTATGCAGATGACACCCAATTATACTTATCAATCAAACCAGATGAAATCAGTCAATTAGCTAAACTTCAAGCAACTCAACTCAAGCAAAACTGAGGTGATTGTGCTGGGTCCTAAACACCTCCGAACCTCATTATCCAAAGATATAGCTACCTTGGATGGTATTACCCTGGGCTCCAGCACTACTGTCAGAAATATAGGAGTTATTTTTGACCAGGATATATCCTTTAATGCCCACTTAAAACAAACCTCAAGAACAGCCTTTTTTTATCTTCGTAACATTGCCAAAATAAGGAACATCCTGTCTCAGAACGATGCTGAAAAACTAGTCCATGCATTCGTTTCTTCCAGGCTGGACTATTGTAATTCCTTACTATCAGGAAGCTCAAACAAGTCACTTAAGACTCTCCAGCTGATCCAGAATGCTGCAGCTCGTGTACTGACAAGAACTAAGAAAAGAGATCATATCACTCCCGTATTAGCTTCTCTGCATTGGCTCCCTGTAAAATCCAGGATGGAATTTAAAATCCTCCTCCTGACCTAAAAAGCTCTAAATGGTCAAGCACCATCATATCTTGAAGAGCTCATAGTACCTTACTGTCCCACTAGAGCACTGCGCTCCCAGAATGCCGAGTTACTTGTGGTTCCTAGAGTCTCTAAAAGTAGAATGGGAGCCAGAGCCTTTAGCTATCAGGCTCCACTCCTGTGGAACCAGCTCCCAGTCTGGGTCCGGGAGGCAGATACTGTCACCACATTTAAGAGTAAACTTAAGACTCTCCTCTTTGATAAAGCTTATAGTTAGGGAGTGAGGAGTTGCAACATCTGCCTAGACCGGCCCACCTGCTTCTCTGTCCCAGAAATGCTTGTTACTAACCTAGCTCTGGGAGCTTGCTCCCCGGAGTCTTTCTGTTTCTTTTCACCCAGGATGAAATCCTGGGATTAGGATGGCACCAAAATCATGGTTCCAGCTGTTGCCGTGGTTCTGCTGAAATACCCTGCTATGCCGTGCTGCTCCCGGCACTACTACAACCACTATTTCTAGCTACTGTTTATTTACTATACTGTGATGCACCCCAACGGCACGTCAGACACCGCCTACCAAGAGCCTGGGTCTGTCCAAGGTTTCTTCCTAAAAAGGAGTTTTTCCTCGCCACTGTTGCACTAGTGCTTGCTCTTGGGGGGATTTGTTGGGTTTTTTGTAAATTATAGAGTGTGGTCTAGACCTACTCTATCTGTAAAGTGTCTTGAGATAACTCCTGTTATGATTTGATGCTTGAATTGAATTGAAATTGTGCGATATGACTTATACTTTTGGCTCTGTGAGCTTCCAAATGACAAGAGTTCTGAATCTCTCGCCATTCCTCCCCATATTAAAAATCTTCTACAGTTCACAGTGAAATGGACAGCAAACCACTTTTTGAAATTGCCGATATGCCCACATTTTTCACTTTATCCATATAAATTTTACATGATTTCGTTCAGGAAGGCCTTGTGGTCGTCATGATTTTGTCATTTGACTGATACCGCTTTTCATTTTGGCAGTATGAGCGTTTGTTTCGGAGGTCGCTCTCAGTGTCTGTAACCGCTCGTTACAGAGATCAAAGCATATTTACAAACAGTCATTGGTAAGGCAAGGCAGCTTTATTTGTATAGCACTTTTCAGCAACAGGGCAATTCAAAGTGCTTTACATGAAGACAGTTAAAATACAAGAATAAAAGTTACAGTGCAGTATAAGAAATTAAACATTAAAGAGCAGTTAAAAACAGTTATATAAAAGCAGATAAAATAAGCAACAAAAGTATAAGAAATGGATAGTTATTTAACGAAAGGCAACATCAAAAAGAAAGGTCTTCAGCCTTGATTTAAAAGAACTGAGAGTTGCAGCGGACCTGCAGTTTTCTGGAAGTTGGTTCCAAATATGTGGAGCATAGAAACTAAATGCTGCTTCTCCCTGTTTAGTTCTGACCCTGGGGATAGAAAGCAGACCTGTCCCAGACCACCTGAGAGGTCTGGGTGGTTCGTAGTTGACTAGCAGGTCAGAAATGTATTTTGGACCTAAACCGTTTAATGATTTAAAACTAGCAAAAGTATTTTGAAATCAACTCTCTGAGGCACAGGAAGCCAGTGTAAAGACTTCAGCACTGGAGTCTTTACACTGGTCTTGGTCTTAGTGAGGACTCGAGCAGCAGCTTTCTGAATCAGCTGCAGCTGTCTGATTGATTTTTTAGGGAGACCTGTAAAGACACCGTTACAGTAGTCCAGTCTACTGAAGATAAAAGCATGGACAAGTTTTCCAAGTCCTGCTGAGACATAAGTCCCTTTACCCTTGATATATTCTTAAGGTGGTAATAGGATGACTTTGTAATTGTCTTAATGTGGCTGTTGAAATTCAGGTTTGAGTCCATAATTACACCAAGATTTCTGGCTTCGTCTGTTGTTTTTAACATTGTCATTTGAAGCTGAGCGCTGACTTTTAATCGTTCCTCTTTTGCTCCAAAAACAACCACCTCAGTTTTTTCTTCATTTAATTTAAGAAAGTTCTGGCACATCCAGTCGTTAATTTGTTCTCCGCACGTCATATTTGTATGCTCAGATGTATAATTACCTATAGATACAAAGTAGTCCCTATTCTTTAAATAGGATTTAAACCAGTTTAGGACTGAGCCAGAAAGGCCAACCCAGTTTTCTAATCGGTGTAGTAATATGTCATGGTCGACCGTGTCAAATGCAGCACTGAGATCAAGTAATACTAAGTCTGCAGTTTTGTCACTATCTGTCCGTGTCTAGATTGTTCTTTTTTTAAAAGTGGCTTGATGACTGCAGTTTTCAGGGCCTTTGGGAAGATACATGAGAGTAGAGACATGTTTACAATCTGTAAAAGATCAGAAGACATACAATTTGAAACATTTTTGAAAAGGCCTGTTGGTAGAATATTAAGGCAACAGGAGGAGGTTTTCAGATGTTGTATAATGTCCTCTAGGTTTTTATGGTTGATCATATGAAATTGTGTGATATTGGAATTTGTTTTGCCTGGACAGTGTGGCAACACATATCCCTTACTTGAAATGGAGGCACTGACAGTTAGTCTAAATCATTGCAGGCCTTGGTAGATAAAAGATGCTACTGGTACTGGAGGGTATGTTAACCTATCAACACTAGCAAACAGAGCACGCAAATTATTATTGTTTCTGCCGATAATGTCAGAGAAGATGGACCGCCTAGCATTCCTCAGTTCCAAATTATAAATGTGAAGTCTGTCTTTATAGGTGTTATAGTGGACCTGGAGATTAGTTTTTCGCCACCTGCGTTCAGCTTTTCGACACTCTGTTTTTTCTGTTCTTACCCGTATGACATTTCTCCATGGAGATCTTTTCTTACTACAGACAGCTTTGACCTTAGTGGGAGCAATGGCAATAATAACATTTGTAATTTTAAAATTGAAATTATCTACAAGCTCATTGACTGAGACCCCAGTGAGGGCGGGTGTGGAGGAGAAAAGCTGAATGAATGTTTCACTGGTGTTTTCAGTGATATACTGTTTTCTGACTACCTTAGTTTTGACACTTTTGGGCACCGAGATAGTGCCGTTAAGGAAAACACATGAATGATCAGAAAGAGCAACGTCAGTTACCACAACCTTGGAAATGTTCAATCCCTTGGAGATAATCAAGTCCAGAGTGTGCCCCTTATTGTGCGTGGGTTCCGTCACATGCTGAGTCAGTCCATAATTCTCAAAAACACAACACAGTTCTTTGGTCCCTCTATCCTGCAGGTTGTCCACATGAATGTTAAAATCACCAGCAATAATTACACAGTCAAAGTTAATACAGATTAGCCAGCAGTTCAGTAAAGTCATCGAAGAAAGCTGCACAGTATTTTGGTGGTCTGTAGATATTTAGAAATATAGCTCGGGGGTGGACTTTAGCTGAAGAGTCACATATTCAAAAGAAGCAACATTTCCATAAGATATTTGAGTACAATGGAATGAGTCATTATACAAAATGGCTACTCCACCTCCTTTCTTATTCACTCTATGCTCACTCATAAAACTGAAGTTAGGGGGAGCTGACTCAATGAGAACAGCACCACTGTTATTATGGTCCAACCAGGTTTCAGTTAAAAACATAAAATCAAGATTGTGCTTAATAATAAAATCATTGATTAAAAATGATTTTCCTGCCAAAGACCTGACGTTTAGTAAGGCTAGTGTTAGTGTGTTAAAATATTTATCTGTCTCAATTTTTGGTATAGGCGTTGGCTGACGAGGAATGAATGCTAAATTTGCGAGGTTTGCTGATAAGTGCTTGTTCTTACTTAGCGGATTTATCGTTCTTTTTCTATTACCTATCACAACATAAATTGAAGAAGGATTTAATACACAGGGCCCGGGCTTGTCCTGAAAAGAGTCATGAGTGCGACTAGGCGTGCAGCCTGGACCCGGCACATATCAGACAAAGCTTGCTGCATTTTGTACACAAGTATACTTATCAGTCTGGGGAGGAGGAGTTAGCTGCCGTCCTTGGGTGGGCAGTGGTGCCTGCCGTTTTACTTTTGGCTGGGGGCCAATGATGGGAGAAGGAAGGGGGGTAAGTTTGATTCCAGCATCTACTTTTGGCCGGGGGCGAATGATGGGAGAAGGAAGGGGGATACATTTGGTTCCATCAACTACCAGTTAATTCATCTGGTCAGTGAACTCCAACATGGGGCAGGGGGAAGGAGGTGAAAAGGTGAGTGGAGAGAGCAATGGCATGGGCGGGGTGTATAGATCCTCAAAGGCGTCAGGGTTGGTGAGGGGGTCTGAGGGGAGTTGGGCGGGTGAAGAGGGGGATTGAGATTTCTTATCTCTGCTCTGTGGTCTTCCATGGTCAAATCTTTGCTCAGGCGGGGGCTGTGGTGGATTACTGCCCTGCTTTGTTATGTCTTCCTCTTGTTTAGATTCCTCTTGTCTCGTGTACTTGGCCAAGGGAGCTGATGTGTGGTGCAGAAAGTAAAGTTGGTTAGAGGTCAACAGCTTTACTCCTGGTTTGTTAAGGAAAAGTCCATCTGCCTTAAAAAGATGTCTCCGCTCCCAGAACATGTCAAAATTGTCAATGAACTGCAGAGAATGAGCGGTACACGCAGTTGAAAGCCATGTGCTCAGTGCCAACAGTCTGCTGAATCTCTCAACTCCTTCTGACTGGCAGTAGAGGTCCACTGATAAACACCCTCGCATTTAGGGAGCTGACTGTTTTCAGTAGATCCATGAAGTCCTTTTTCAGCACTTCAGACTGTTGCTTTACAACATCATGTGACCCTATATGCAGTATAATGTTATTCACAGTTGGGTGTGCTGCCACGATATCCGGGATTCTGTTGGCCAAGCCAGACACCATTTCTTTGGGAAAACAGAGTATTTTGGTGTTTTTTCTGCTTTTTACATCTTTTACAGCAGAGTCACCTACAATCAGAGTTTGAGGCCCAGTCGTTAGCTTTCCCTGTAGCTTTTTACTTTTTGAATTGCTCTCAGTCCTTACCCTGCTGTGTGACGATGAGACACAATCCAGGTCAAATGAAGGTCCAGGGTCCTGCTGCAGTGTAGCAAATCTGTTATCAACTTGCAGATTCGGTTGTTGGGGAGGCATTTTGTTGCTAATTCTCCTTTTTGCAGCTGTCCACGGCTGTGTCCTACTAAGTACAGGGGTTGAAGAGGCGCTCTGCCTGGATGGTAATGCAGGCCAGCCGTTCATATCACAAATCTCAGGGCGCTGTGCCCTGCCTGTTAGTCGTCCTCCCATTTCCCAGTAAGATTTACTCTTAGGCTTTGTACCGAAAGAGTTCCCGGGAGGACTACCACTTGTTGATTTATTACCTGCTTCACAGTCCTCCTGTTTCTTTGTAGTCTTGTTGTTGCTAATTAGCCGTGTGTTAGCATGCTTTTGTCCATTGTTTTGGGTCCATGGTAAAGTGGTGTCATTTCCACATGATGTGTTCACCTCGTTTACTTCTAACCGATGAATTTTGGTTTCCAGAACAGCAATCTTCTGAAGGAGTTTGTAGTAGACATCCACGGAGAAGGGAGGCATCTTGCTGCTAATTAGCTTTAGCTAAGTATCACGTTTCCAGTCACTGCAGTACAGGCTTGAGCTATTGGTAGGCCACACTCATGAAGAAAAATGATTAAATATGGCAATAGCCTACTATGTCTACAAAAAGTGTATAGTCCAGTGATTTATAAGTATACAAGAGCCGCTGCTCATAGTTTCTCTCAGAGGAAAAGCATCATTATCAGCAGAAATATGCAAGCAGTGGCAGGAGCAAGCAGCAAAGCGTCTGCACTGTAAGAAGCAGGAAGCAGGAGCCATAGTAACCATAACAACCGTTCACAGACACTAAAGTTAAATACTACAGGTCTGTTCAGTATACATGATTGTCTGATGGTGCAGAGGACATGAAAAGTGGCTTTTGTGTGGGACACCCGGGTTCGAATCCCACTGCTGCAAATTAATCATTGTATCTCTGAGGATAATGTTCTCTATTTTCTTTTCTTTTTCTTCATGTTTTCTCTATCTCTCTCTCTCAAACACACACACACACACACACACACACACACACACACACACACACACACACACACAATTGTTGTATGCTATGGACCTGTCTGGTAAAAATACAAATAAGTCATACTTTCAGCCTTTTTAGTCAATTTATTTGAACTTCCAGCAATTGGAAGTCACTGTCTTTCTTTTCCTCTCTCTTTCATTCTCTCTCTCTATCACTCTCTCTCTCCCTGTCTCTTTTCTTTTTCTTTCTCTCTTTCTTTTTGTCCCTCTCTATCCCTCTCACTCTCCTTCTCTTTCTCTGTTTCTCTTTGTCTCTCTCTCTCTCTCTCTCTCCTTCTCTCTACTTTCAGCCTTTTTAGTTACGTTATTTGAATTTCTGCTTTTGACAGTATTTAGCTTCCAGCTTTTCTTCAGAAATGTATTTGAGCTCTTACCTTTTTCCAGTTTTTTCAGCAGTGCACTGCTATCCATTTGATATTTTTCAAACAATTAGTTTCATAGTTCTGCATTTTCATCAATGTTTCTCACAGCATTTTTAAGTCTTCCATACTTATTCATGATTTTGAAAGCCATTCAATTCAGTTTAGCCTTAGCTTTTCAAAAAAACTTTTAATATGGCACACATTTTATACATTAGTGGTGTTTTTCAACTGTTTTAATGAAATTCATGTCCATTCATACTTTTCCACCTATTCTCACTACTTCAGCTTCTTCTTACGGATTTAAGCTATTCATCCACTTTAGCTTTAGCAATTTAGCTATTCAGCATTCCCACGCATTTTCTGCAGGAATTGCATTTTCTAGTTACAGCTGATATTCTGCACAGCCCAGAGTTTAAACTGATAAGTGTGTGCTGTCATATTGTTAGAAAAAAACCAGTGCAAATCACTATTGAATTCCCACCAAACTGTGTAAATACAGTCACTTTTGCCCATGGAGATTTCAGAATTTTTAATATACAGTAGTGTCTGTCAAATTTCTAGGTGCACAGTTTATGCAACAGCAGTTTATGCACTGTAAACCCTTTTTTATTTATATAAAGTGTGGGTGAACTTAAACTTTATGGCTATGCTGTGGTTCCTGTAGGCTTTGCATGCGTGCGGGGTGGGGGGTTGGGGGGGGCTACATGTCCATTTTGCTTGGGGCCCCCAAATTCCTTCAAACGGCCCTGCTGATATATACTTGCTGCCTATAGGTGCCAATTGTAAACAGTATTAGTAAGACGGCGGACAGTTAGTCCCATTAGTTATGACGTCATGTCATATCTATTTTTCCATATCTATGGATATATCGATATATTGCCCATTCTAAAGTGAATGAAAATATAGAAGAGCCACATATGTATGTTGATTGTGTCCAGTCAGATGTCTTAACTACTCTATATTTCTTATTGCTCTTTGCTTTAGCATGTAGAAAGTCCTCTTTACAAATAGAGTTTATTTAGTTTTGTAGATGGTGTCGAAAGAGATTTTTGACGAAAAAGACACAGGCCCGAAGGCCGAGATATCTCACTCCAATTACTCTAGTTCCCATGTATTCGTTGATAGGACTTATGGTTACCAAAACTCAAGGATCAACTCTGGGACGATAGATTTAGGTTAAGAAAAGTTTACTGAGTGCAGCAGTTAAGTTGTAATCATATATGTGGGTTCACAAAATAAACTAAGTATCCCTAGCTACAGACAAAAGAGTTGGAGCTCAGGTTAGCAAGGTCTCTGTCCAATTGTGAGCCCCGTTCTGCAATATCCCTCAACCTTGATTCTTTTCCTTGATGGGGTGTAGTCCTCCTGTCTCTGGGCAGATTCTTCTGTCGCCACACACACACACACACACACACACACACACACACACACACACACACACACACACACACACACACACACACACACACACACACACACACACACACACACACAGGGTTGGGTCCTCTGTCTGATGCAACTTCCTCTTCTTGTTCTCATAACGTTTAAAAAATTCACTTTTATGCCATATAAGGCCTAAACTATTTTTAGGACTTAAGCTTAACTTTCTGTGTATCAAGAGGTCACCTGGAGTACTTTTAACCACTTCCTCAATTTGCAGATTTGAGCTTCCTGTTTCAGTGTCAAGTGCACAATAATGCAGACTGTAACAACCAGACTGTCCTCTGCCGAATATTTCCCCCATAGGTCATTTATTCAAGCAGCACGACTCATATATTTATGTTTATATTGTCGGCGCCCTCTAGTGGCCGTAGTAATGACAGTAATGACAGGAGCAAAGCAGGAAGTAATCGCCAAATAAAGACAGGAGCTATTGGCAGCTACATGCGTGGTTTAGATGTGTGTGACAGCCGCGACTGATCGTTCAAAACAACAAATGGCTGACGTGATAGACAGGTGGTACATCCAATCACCTGCCAGGTATTTTTTTCCAGTGATAACTTCTAAAATGATGTTGTTCTGATTCTTTAAACCATCCGGCACGTCAGGTTACCATTCTATACCACCCCTAAAACCTGTATGGTGTAGGCTGTAGGGGCTACTTTCATCAACGAAACCTGAGTGCTTTCAATAGGGATCCTAGCCCTCTTGGATTGTGACTGCTATTGAAACGCTGCATTTGGTGTCTGAATTAAAATGTTTTTTTTTTTTTAATCTTTGTTCAAATAGTTATCATCGAGGGAAAGAAGACAATGCCGCCAATATAATCAGAGATGACAAATGGTACTTTATATGTAGAGGGGTTGGTAACCTCTAATGCAATGTGTTATAAAGAATGTGTTCATCTCAACAGAGAGAAGGAGAAAAGTCATGTTTCTATGGAGGAGCAGCCATCCTGCTGTGCTTTGTGTCATGACATCCTGAAGGACCCAGTCTCTACCAGCTGTGGACATTGGACTGTGGACATACTGGGAACAGTCTGCTTCATCAGGAGACTCCTCTCCCAAGTGTGGAAAAATATCCAGACCAGCACTGTACTGTACTAAAACTGTCTGTCTGCTGATGTTTTTATTTTGTTGTGTTATACAGTACAATCATTAAACCTAACCTTTTTCTTTAATCTCAAATTTTGTCTTCTCTATTAGCAGATCATGGTCTGCAGGTGGTTTCAGTTAGGCATATAGTCAGTCTGAAGACAAGTTTTGAACATGTGACTGAAAGTACAGTGGGCTGGGGATCTCATCGCTGCTCTTTGCAGATGATGTGGTCCTGATGGCATCATCGGCCTGTGACCTTCAGCACTCACTGGATCGGTTTGCAGCCGAGTGTGAAGCGGCTGGGATGAGGATCAGCACCTCTAAATCTGAGGCCATGGTTCTCAGCAGGAAACCGATGGAGTGCCTTCTCCAGGTAGGGAATGAGTCCTTACCCCAAGTGAAGGAGTTTAAGTACCTTGGGGTCTTGTTCGCGAGTGAGGGGACAATGGAGCGGGAGATTGGTCGGAGAATCGGCGCAGCGGGGGCGGTATTACATTCAGTTTATCGCACCGTTGTGACGAAAAGGCCAGAAGGCAAAGCTCTCGATCTACCGGTCAGTTTTCGTTCCTACCCTCACCTCATGAAGGCTGGGTCATGACCGAAAGAATGAGATCCAGGGTACAAGCGGCCGAAATGGGTTTCCTCAGGAGGGTGGCTGGCGTCTCCCTTAGAGATAGGGTGAGAAGCTCAGTCATCCGTGAGGAGCTCGGAGTAGAGCCGCTGCTCCTTCACGTCAAAAGGAGCCAGTTGAGGTGGTTCGGGCATCTGGTAAGGATGCCCTCTGGGCGCCTCCCTAGGGAGGTGTTCCAGGCACGTCCAGCTGGGAGGAGACCTCGGGGAAGACCCAGGACTAGGTGGAGGGATTACTTCTCCAACCTGGCCTGGGAACGCCTCGGGATCCCCCAGTCAGAGCTGGTTAATGTGGCTCGGGAAAGGGAAGTTTGGGGTCCCCTGCTGGAGCTGCTCCCCTCGCGACCCGATACCGGATAAGCGGACAACGATGGATGGATGGATGGATGGATGGACTGAAAGACCTAATAAAACAGGAACTGAAACCCCCCTAAACAGGATCTACACTGAGCTTTACATCAAAGTGGGACAGAGTGAAGACGTTAACACCCAACATGAGGTAGTGCAGCTTGAGACCGCTTCCAAGATGGAGACCCTCAATGACACTCCAATCAAGTGCTGCGACACCTTTAAAGCCTTACCTGACCAACAGAAACACATCAGAGTCGTTCTGACTAACTGTTTCGCTGGCGTTGGAAAAACCTTGTTAGTGCAGAAGTTCACTCTGGACTGGGCAGAGGGTTTGGAAAACCAAGCTATCAGCCTGGTGATCCCGCTGTCGTTCAGTGTGCTGAACTTGATCAAAGACGAGCAGTATCGTCTTCTTGAGGTGATCCATGTTTTCCATCCAGCATTACAGAAGCTCACAGCAGAGCAACTCACTGGCTGTAAAGTTCTGTTCATCTTTGACGGCCTGGATGAAAGCAGACTTTTACTGGATTTCCTAAACAATGAGATTGTGATGTCACAGAAAAGTCATCAGTTAACGTGCTTTTAACAAACCTCATCAAGAGGAATCTGCTTGCAAAATATGATGAGGGACATGAGACAAGTTCACAGGAGCTGACGGAGGCTGACAGGGAAGTTCTTCTGAATCAGAATCAGAAAAGGTTTTATTGCCAAGTAAATTTTTTACGCATACAAGGAGTTTGTATTTGTTTGAAGCTGGGGAGGCTGACATTTGAACATCTGGAAAAAGGAAACATCATGTTCTACCAACAAGACCTGGAGCGGTGTGGTCTTGATGTGACAGAGGCCTCAGTGTACTCAGGAATATGTACAACGATCTTCAAAAGAGAGAGTGTGATCTTCCAGAAAACAGTCTATTGCTTCATCCATTTGGAGTCCAACCAGAGACTGTTAGGAGGTCTTCCGGGTCGGACAGACAACAGTCCAGAAATGTTACAAAGATCCATCAACAATCTGCAGAAGATAAACATGGACAAGCTCTCTCCTGACAGAAGCATCAACATCTTCCACTGTCTGACGGAGATGAATGACCACTCAGTCCATCAGGAAATCCAAGAATTCCTGAAGTCAGGGAACAGATCAGAGAAGGAACTCTCAGAGGTCCACTGCTTAGCTCTGGCTTACGTGCTGCAGATGTCAGAGGAGGTTCTCGATGAGTTGGACCTGGAGAAGTACAACACATCACTAGAGGGACGACGGAGACTGATTACAGCTGTGAGGAACTACAGAAAGGCACTGTAAGTCCAGATGGGATTAACGTTATGAATCCGTTTAGATTAGTAGTTTAGTTCTTTAAATACTGTATATACTTTAAAATACTTGATATTGTAAGTCTTTTTCTTAATAAATCATTGAACTGCACCAGCTCCCCATGTTCCCGCCATATATTTACCCCATGGACTCAGATGATGAGCTTATTGAGTTTTTATGTGCTCACTGCATAAAGAGTATCCAGCCCTGGCTAAACACCTACTGGAGGTTCACTGGGAGGCTATAGAGTGTGAATTTCTCAGTTTCTATCTGGTCAACAGTTCCTGTGCCCCAGCAGTCAACAAGAAATGTGCCCCTACTGTCTCCTGTTCTCCTGGTTCCACTGGTTGCCAGTCCTGGTCTAAACCGGGGTCAGAGGCACCCTGCCCAGAACCTGCGCCCCGCAGGCGGCTCCCACCGCCGAGAGCGGTGGCTGGGCAGGAGTGCTGGAGGTGTGGGCAGTCCGGTCGCTTCTGCTGGGAGTGCCCCCTGATGGAAGTTGGGCAGGTGGTCTGGGTTGCGGGCCCTCCGGCCCCCCTCCCCGATGCCGGAGGGACATACCGCGTTCCGATCCAAGTGGGTGCATATCAGATGATGGTGGATTCTGGCTGCATGCAGACCTTAATTCACCAGAACCTGGTTTGTCCCGGGGCTTTGGTAGATAAACTGGTGGGGCAATGTGCAGAGGTGCGTGGATTGGAGCCTAATCTGGAGACCTTGATGGTCCCTGCATTTGACTCCATGGATGATTTTCCACTCGAGCAGTCTCGTGACGATACTCTACGCTCTGCCCTAGACCAAGTGATAAGGATTGATGGTCAAATGGTGCACCCTGATGCGGCTCTCACGTATCCACACTTCTCAGTAATTAGGGACAGAGTGTACAGAGTGAGCCGCGACACTTGAACAGAAGAAATAATCACCCAATTGTTGGTGCTGAAAAGCCGTCGGGAAATTATTTTCTAGGCGGCTCATTATAACCCAATGGCGGGACACCTGGGTTTCGATAAGACACTAAATTGGATAATGGCCCGATTTTTGGCCCGGATATCGATTTGTGCTGGTCTTGATAGATTACGCAACCCGCTATCCCGAAGCAGTGCCCCTGTGCACAATCTCAGTGAAGAGCGTGGCACGGGTACTGTTTAAGGTCATCTTCCGAGTTGGGATCCCGAAAGAGATCCTGACTGACCAGGGCACGTCGTTTATGTCACGCACAATAAGGGAACTTTACGGGCTGCTAGGCATCAAGTCTGTTCGGACCAGAGTCTACCACCCTCAGACGGACGGGTTGGTGGAGCGGCTAAATAAGACTCTGAAGTCCATGATTCACAAATTTATGCATGAGGTCGAACGCGATTGGGTTAGGTGGCTGGACCCTCTGTTATTTGCAGTGCGGGAGGTTCCCCAGGCCTCCACCAGGTTTTCCCCGTTTGAGCTGCAGTTCAGCAGGCGACCACGAGGGGTGCTGGACCTAGTAAAAGAAAGCTGGGAAGATGGTCCAAGCCCCAGCAAAAACAAAGTTCAATACGTCCTGGACCTGAGATCAAAGCTTCACACACTAGGGCAATTATCACGTGAGAATTTGCTCAGGGAGGTGGGGCTCACGGCCAACCCGGCGAAGTGCGTGGTTGGACAGAAGGAGGTATGGTATTTGGGGTACCACTTGGGTGGTGGACAGGTGCGGCCAGAGGTAGACAAGACCGCGCCAATTGCAGCCTGCCCACGGCCCAAGTCCAAGAAACAGGTGAGGCCTTTTGTGGGGCCTTTGTGGTCACACGGCGAGTGGGGGATGTGGACTATGAGGTGGTGCGCTCGGGTAGACACGCAGATCGGGGAGACACGCAGATTTACCATCTTAACCTCCTGAAAACATGGAGGGAGGCGGGCACTGTGTCGCTGGTGACTGATACAGGACAGAGATGAGTTGGGGCTGGAGGTTCCACAAGCGGCCAATCCAACCTCCCCCCTTTGTGACAGCCATCTCATCCCGTCCCAGTACACTGACCTAGCTGAATTGCAACAGCGGTTTGCAGACGTGTTCTCTCCCTTACCAGGACACACCAACCTGATACAGCACCATATTGAGACACAACCAGGTGTGACGGTGCATTCACACCCTACTGGTTGCCTGAGCACAAACAAAACCTGGTTCAGGCAGAATTAAAGGCCATGCTGGAAATGGGAGTGATAGAAGAATCTGGCAGTGCCTGCTGCAGCCCCATCGTTCTGGTGACTAAGAAGGATGGGGGCATCAGGTTCTGCATAGATTATCGCAGAGTAAATGAGGTGTCATGGTTTGATGCATATCCCATGCCCCGGGTCGACGAGCTCCTGGATCGGTTAGGTACGGCTCAATTTTTCACAACACTGGTTTTAACCAAGGGCTACTGGCAGATTCCATTATCTGCGGAGTCCAAGGCTAAGACAGCGTTCTCCACTCCGTACGGGTTGTACCAATTCGTGACTCGCTTCGCTTCCATTTGGCTTGTTTGGCACCCCAGCGATGTTTCAGCATCTGATGGACAGGGTGCTGTGGCCACACGCTGCGTATGCTCTATCTGGATGATGTATCTGGATGTATCTGGATCTATCTGGATGATGTGATCATCCACAGTGCAACTTGGGCGGAGCATGTGCGGCAGGTGGCCGCGGTCCTCGAGTCCCTCGAGGAGGCGGGGCTCACGGCCAGCCCGGCGAAGTGCGTGGTTGGACGGAAGGAGGTGCGGTATTTGGGGTACCACTTGGGCGGTGGACAGGTGCGGCCACAGGTAGACAAGACCGCGGCGATTGCAGCCTGCCCACGGCCCAAGTCCAAGAAACAGGTGAGGCGGTTTTTGGGGCTGGCTGGTTCCTACAGGCGCTTCATACCCAACTTTGCTGACTTGACCAGCCCCCTGACCGACCTCACCCGAAAAGGCCGTGTCAACCAGCGTTTGAGAGGGTGAAGAGGGCCCTCTGTGGGGGGCCACTCCTCCATACCCCTGACTTTTCTCTCCCCTTTGTTTTGCAGACAGATGCATCGGACAGAGGGGTGGGAGCTGTACTGACCCAGCAGGTGCGGGGCATTGACCGCCCGATCCTCTACATTAGCCGCAAGCTGTCTGAGCGGGAGGCACGGTACAGCATGGTAGAGGAGTGTCTGGCAATATGGTGGGCGGTCGAGGCCCTGCGCTACTTCCTGCTGAGATGCTCCTTCACCCTCTGTTCGGATCACGCCCCCCTCCAGTGGCTCCACCGCATGAAGAACACAAACGCCAGGATCACTTGGTGGTACCTGGCGTTACAGCCGGTTAAATTTAAGGTGGTCCACAGACCGGGGTCACGGATGGTTGTGACCGACTTCCTTTCCCGCTCGCGGGGGGAGTAGGTCAGGCCGGCTGACCCTGGCCTGTGGCTGGCGGTGGGGGTATGTGGAGGTGTGGGGAGAGAGTGTGGGGAGGAGGTGGTGGCTCAGGTGAGCAGGCTGGGAGGGAATCCCTTTTAAAAAGCAGTAGCGAGCCGCAGCAGAGATGAATGGCCGACTGGGAGAAACTTTGTGTATGATTTTTACAAAATACCAAGTAGAGGTGACACATTCCAATGTGTTCCTGAGAGGGGAGGAACTTGACATTGTAAATGTGTTTAAGTATCTTGGGGTCACATTGGACTCTAAATTAAGTTTTAAAAGTCATTTGAAAAAGGTATCAAATTCATATTCATTTCAGAACAGAAGTAAAACATGGTGAACGTCTCCAGTGTACAGTGTGGACTCTTCAGAAAATCACACAGCAAGCTTCACTCCTGAATCATGCAGGTACGTGTTGTAACTTAGATCCAGTTCTTTCAGATGGGAGTTGTTGGACTTCAGAGCTGAGGCTACAACTTCACAGCGATAATCTGAGAGATAACAGCCAGTAATGATACATGACACAAATATTACAAAATATGTTATTATGAAAGAGGACACGTTCAGCTAATCTTCCCTCTCTATGTTTGATGTGAAACTATAATTATCAGCTCTCTCTCTCTCTCTCTCTCTCTCTCTCTCTCTCTCTGTCTGTCTCTCTATCTCTCTTTGTCTCTCTCTCTCTCTCTCAGCAGATTCTAGCAGTTACATTTAGGCTTCCCTAATGTCTGCAGTCTGCTGTCAGTCTGATCTGATTCTATGTCTGTCTACACAACATTAGCATGAGGTCATCTTAATTAGAGAACATTTTTGAAGTTCAGTGAACAGTTACAGATGAACAAAAATCTCTTTCTGCTGGCTACCTGCTGCTTTCAGGTTCACATTCATAAGTGAGAAAATTCAGTTGCCAAACGGAACAGAAATGAAATTACTACTACAATATTAGAGATAAGCAGAGACTCAAGGTTGTTGGGCAGCAGAGACTCAAAGTCACTGGGCAGCAAAGACTCAGGGTCGTTGGGCAGGCAAGTAGGGAAACAGGTAGCAGGTTAAAAAAGCTATGATGAACCAACAAGGGACAAACGAAGTGGACTGATATATGTAGGAGGTCAGGGGACTGCAGGGCTGATGAGAAATGGGGAAAAGGTGTGCAGGCGTGAGGGCATTTTAGGTTAACAGGGCTGTTAACAGAGAGTTTGAGGGCATCTGGGGGACGGTTCAAGGATGGCAGGTCTGGGGAGTAAGGACTGTACTTGGCCAGGGGATGTGATTACCAGATGTCCCGCCAGGCTGGTCGGGATAACCAAGCAGGGTGGGTGGAGGTGGACTGAATTACCCAGGAGGATCAAGATTCAGGAGTGAAGCTGCTGTGTGATTTTCTGAAAAGTCCACGCTATTACAGGACTGGACTACCAAATGCGGGCCACGGTCTGCTGGCCGCAGAGCCCCACAGCATTTGGTAGTCCAGTAACCCAGAAACGGTGACATTGCCCTGGTTATGGAGCGCCGTGGCCTGCCGCTGTCTCATCAGAATGTTTGAAGCTCCTGAAGTCTGACACCGCCTTACAAAATTGGAAATTAGCCTTCAACTTTAGTAAAACTGCCCATATTTGAGCTTTACGTAGTTGATTCCTCGCATAAAAAAATATCAGAAGTGAATTTAGTAATGAAATAGCAGACAAACAATGTATACCATTGCAGTGTCTGAAATATGAGACCAGAGGGCTATTTCACAAAACCAAGATAAGGGATTAAGCCAGGATTTCCCAGTTATCCTGGCTCAATTTAGCCTTGACTCGGTTTCACAAAAGCAGAGGCGCCTATGTTACCATGGAGATTTATTCTGTGCGGCTAGCCTGGTCCTGACCAGGCTAACAGCCAGGCTAACAGCTAGCCTGCTCCTGACCAGACTAACAGCCAGGATTTATTAATCCTGGAGCCTTTTCTGTTCACTCAGCAGTGGTTTTACCTTATTATTATCAGCCTGCATTAAAGTACAATAGGTGCATATTGCTGTTCATTTAAGTACTGATATTATTTAAAGTTGTGACCATTATTTTTTTTAATAATTATTCATGTGACAGTCATTGTTACTGTTACATTGCTGTATGAAGAGTGCTGTTTATATTGTTATTAGAAGTTTGATGAATATATTACAGCAGTTATTGAGATAATGAGAAAAGGCTGATAAAGTTGCCAAATGTGTTTTAAATTAAGTCAGATACTAAGGGCAATATATAAAGTTCTATACATGTGTTTCTATAGTGCAACTTCAATTGTTTTAGTTGATTCATTTTTTTGTATTCTTTAACAATAAAGGATTCAATAAAATGGCATTCTTAGCACACAATTTGTGTTGTCCAGTAAACTGGGACTATAATTTGGGAGAATTGTACAATTATAAAAACCTATCCTAATTGTACAATCCTCCTTAATTATAGTCTTAGTTCATTGGACCAGTAACTATATATAGTGGTGTAGGCTACTGCACATTCATGTAACAACAGGGAGAGGACACCCCAATGTTTTTGACCTCATATTTTGCTGGGGGGCAATAACTGATTCATGTTTACAGTGTGCATAGCATTTATCACTTCATTATCTTTATAGTTTCTAGATTTTAGAGTCCAATTTCTTCAGCGTCTTTCTTTTCTATCTCTGTATATACGACGGAGAACATATAATATGTAAAGAAGGAAACTCTGCCTCTATTAAAAATAAAAAAGTAAACCTAAAAAATATCGTGTCAGATAACAGCTGACCGACTGAATGATAGTCTAAAAATATACATTTACGAACTACTGCTCTTAACTGAAACCATTCAATGAGTTATTTGTCATTTGCAAAAACAAACTGTTGTACACTTTGCATTAAAAGCAAGCAGTGGAAGTTAATATGACTTATGAATTTTATATTTTAGCCCATGAGAGACAGGGAGAAACAGAGTGAAAGAGATATTTATGCATCATATTCTAACGTTACAGAAAATGGATTTTCATGGTAAATTTCCTGAGGAACATTACCTTCTGCTTACTTTTAAGACAAAGAGTTAATTTGTGTAAATGATTAGTAGCCTAATCCATGAATGGTATGATTATGACCGTTTCAGTTCAGAGCAGTGGTCAGTTAATGAATATATTTAGGCTGCTTACGCATTCAGTCAGTCCGCGATCGTCTGCCACGCTTTCTCTCACTGTTTCATTACAGCGCCCGTTTTTCTTTCTTTTTTTTCTTTTTTATAAATAATGTGTTTCACGTTATCATACTTCTACAATAAACTGCTGCTCACTCTGTATAAAGTATCATAGACCTATATAGAAAAGTAAAGTATGAACAAAGCATATTCTCCATTGTAGCATCAATAAATCTGTGATCGACCTTGCGGTCTGTTAAGGAAAGCCGTGAACGTGCATCTATCCGAATTACTTAAACCCAGCTCGACCTAGTCGCTCCTCCTCAGCCTGGTTTGGCCGTCGTGAAACGCACCAAGCCAGGCTGCACAGATTAGACTAGGTCAAATCTCGCTTTATCGGTTATCCTGGATTTATATATTCTACTTTTGTGAAACAGCCCCCAGCTCTCTCTCTCTCCACTGTATGTGTATGTGGTTTGTTCAACCAATCAGCACGCAGCTCATCTAAATATTCATGAGATTACCATATTTGGAAGAAAAGCTCTGTTCCAAATAGGGCCACAACAGGGTAGCATTAGGGCCCATAAGAATAGTACCTGGGCCATTTTCAGCCCAACCAATGTTTTTACACTGTAAAAAAAAAAAAAGAAAGAAAAGAAACGGTAAAAGGTCTCGCAGCAAAGTTGCCAAAGACTTACCGTCAAATTACAGTAAAAGCCGTAAATTATTTTACAGAAAAATTCTTTTTTTAAATACAGAGATTTCCTGTAAATATTTTCTCTATTTTTACAGTCTAAATATTGTAGAATTAAAAAACAATCTTGTTATAAAACATTTCTAGAATGTTAAAAAAAATTATAAATCTTTATCAAAACTAAGAAATATTGCAGAAATACCTTAAAAGTACACAATTTAACTGAAAACTGCTGTTTTAATATGGTTTTCTTTGGTAAATTCAAAAGATTATCCAATCCATCCACAATAACTCCATGTCAAAGTACAGATTTCTGAATGTAAAACACACAAAAATGATGTCAAATAACTGTCAATTACCCTCCTATAGGCGTTTATTTTATTTTATTCTATTTACAGTAAACTCCATAGGTGTGATTGGCAAAGGACAAAAAGGCCGGAAAATATACGACAGCCCCCCCGCACCAAAATCACACACACAAATTTCAAAGTGACCCCAAACTTTTGACCGGTAGTGTACATTTAGTGAAATACAGTGCAAACAGTGCACATTGAAAACCTACCTACACTTTTAGGAAGGCTAATATATATCGTTTGGTTTTCTTTGAGATGTTTTCTTTTAACTTTGTGGTCATTTAGAAGGCTTATAGTTACTGAATGCCAGACTGTTAACCTGCATACTCAGCATGTGTTCTTTATGAGATGTGTAATAGTACCATTGATGGGTGATTTAGCAAATACAGGTACTTTAAGATGTAGGTTTTTAGGCAAAATGAAACCTCTTTAAACTGATTTTTATCTGAATATTTTCCTCACTCAGTCTGGAAACAACAACTAATAGTGGCTAAGACCAGACTATTTGAGAATATACAGATTTTTGTTGGTTTCTCCAAATACCTGAGGGAAAATGTCATTAGCACCACATAATAAAATGAACAGTTTTAGTTGAAAAGGAAGCTACAGAAATTGTGGCAAAGGTATTGTATATATAAAATTTCACGTGATGTTTTTATAAAATTTATGTTGGAACGAGGACGTTGGCGTAAATATCGGTGTGTTACTGACCGTCGATCAACTGTTAGCTTCAGCTGGCTAACGTTAGCTGTCAACCTCCCGACTAACGGTTACCGCTAGCTAGTGATGTAGTGAGGGTTATCCCTTCAGACCACAGTGGACTCTCCATCCAAACTCCCGACTGGACCTTCGTCTGTCACGACTGCCGGACTCTTTCAAGTACATGTACTCCCTGTCTCCGCAGATCACTTGGTGGCTTTGAGACAATTGGTCAGCTGTCTGCTTAGCCTTACGCCAGCTAGCTTCTGTTAGCTTCCACCGACTGAGGGGTCGCCCAGCACATCTGTTCGCTTTAGAGCTTTTAGCCATGTTTCCCGGCTCAAGCAAATAGCTAGCTAGCTAGCTAACGCTTACAGCTAAAGTTAGTGCTGGCCACTACCTCTCTGCACTGCCGAAAATGGTGCTCCTAAAATATTCCTCACTGCAACTTCTCAACGTCATCTGATATGTCGCTCCAGCTTACATTGCCAACATAAAATAAAAATAAAAGTATTGTCCCGTTGTTGGCTTCAGCTAAGAAATAAATAGTTTGTCCCACACTTTTAACATTCTTATAACACATCAGATAACCTTCCGCAACGATTGCAGGCTCTCTGGTGGAGCTCTATTTGAATGAATCAGAGGCACACAAAATGATGACAGTGGTGAGCGGTCATTATGTTTACCAATACTTGACCCGCGCCTTGCGCACCCCCCCACCCCCCCAACAATAAAAAAAACAAATAAAAACTGGATTTGCATGATTTACGAGAGCCTCATTTTCACGTTGGAAAAGCCGGAATTCCGGATTTATCCAGAAAAATCACACCCCTTAAATACCTGTTAAATGTCCCTGTTTTTTTACTGTATAAAAACAGAATATAATGGGATAATACCTTGCATAAACCTAATAACAATAGTCATTACTTTACATAAGTATAGTATTTACAAGCAACTCTCCAATATATCTACATACTTTTTACCATTAATGTATGGTATTTACTTTAAATAAACATTGTTTCATAGTAATTTAGAAGCAACTATCCAGTATATTTACATACCTTTACCATTATTATATGAGGTTTACTTTATATAAACATTGTTTTTTAGTTATAAAAAGCAACTATTCAATATATGAACGTAGTATTACCATTATTGTATGGGTGTTCACTTTATTTAAACATTATTCAACAGTAATCACAAGCAACTATCCAATATATCTACAGACTTTACCTCATTATTGTATGGGGGTTTACTTTATATAAACTGTTCTTTATAGTAATTAATAGCAACTATCCAACATATATACATACTTTTACCATTATTGTATGGTGTTTACTTTATATAAACATTGTTTCATAGTAATTTAGAAGCAACTCTCCAATATATCTACATACATTTACTATTAATACATGATGTTTGTTATGGTTTCAGTGTTTTGCTAGGTATTTTGTTCTATTTCTGTTGCCTGTTATTTTTGTGTGTTTCCTGTTGTGTTCCTGTGCCCTGTGTATATTTTTTGTGTACAGTTCTGTTCCCTGTTTTGCATTATGTTCAGTTTCCTGTTTTATTGTGAAAGTCTGGTTTTCTGTCTTGTGATGTCTAGTTTTACTTTCTGTGGTTTCCCGCCCCTGTGATTACCTGATGTCTTCCACCTGTTCCCCAGCCCTTGTGTCACCTGCCTCTTGTTTCCTCATTACCTAGTTTATTTAGCCCCTGAGTTTCCTTTGTCCTTCGTCAGATCATTTTGTTTTTTTTCCTGTGAGTTTGTCTCTTTGTGTTTGGGCCTGTCCGTGTGTGCTCCAGCTTAGCTGCGTGTTTTCCCCTGGCCTCTGTGCTCGTGTTTTTTGGATTTCCTGTTCCTTTGTTCCAGCTATTTTCTGGTCAGTGTTTTTGCCTCCTCTTTTGGACTCCCTCGGGTGATTTTTGGACGCCCATGATTGTATGAACTCCATGTTAAATAAATCTTCAAGTAACTAAAACTCCAGCCTGCCTCTGCATTTGGGTCCACCATTCCCTGCCTCACACGACAGAATGAGGCAAAAGATTCAAGGAATGAGGAGGAATTTCAGTGCGTAAAGGAAAAGGGTGCAAGCCTAAGCTGAACAATCGTGATCTCCGATCCCTCAGGCGGCACTGCATCAAGAATCGTCATTCATCTATAAGCTATATCACCACATGGGCTCAGGACTACTTTGGCAAACCTTTGTCAAGTACCACAATACGTAGTTACATCGTAACGTAATTACACCTGAAACATTTCATCACTTGGTGTCTTCAGTCCCTAAACGTCTTTTAAGTGTTGTGAAAAGGAATGGCAACATTACAAAGTGGTAAATGCTTTACTGTTCCAACTTTTTTTTAAATGTGTTGCAAGAACCAAAATAGGAATTTAGTTTTTTTGAAAAATAAAAAAACAATAAAAATCATGAGGCGACAGGCGAAGTGGCAGCTGGGCCGGAAACAGGCGATGGGTCAGCTGGGCAGAAGACAGGCGACGGAACAGCTGGGCTGGTGACAGGAGACGGGTCAGCTGGGCTGCAGCCAGGCGACAGTTCAGTCAGACCAGGGTCTGCCAAGAAGGCCACAGGAACAGCAACAGGCAACAGAATCAGAAGTCGGTGAATCCGCCGACAGGGCAACAGGAGCAAGAGTCAGCCGGAGCACCAACAGGACACAGGGGGCAGAAGTCGGCCGGACCACCGACAGGACACAGGGCGCAGACAAAGTCTCTGGTACGGTCTCTGGGGCGCAGGAGGCAAACGATGCCTCTGGGGCAGTCTCTGGGATGCCGGAGCCCGGCAAAGTCACTGGGGCACTGGTGACCAGCAAAGTCTCAGTGGTGCAGACCAGTGGCAAAGTCTCAAGGGTGCTGACCAATGGCAACGTCTCTGGGGCATTGACCAACAGTAAAGTCTCTGGGGCACTAACCAACAGCAAAGTCTCTGGGGAGCCGAAACCTGGCAAAGTCACAGGGGCACCAGAGACTGGCGTAGACTCTGGGGAAACGGTCAGCGTAGACTCTGGGAGAACGGTCAGCATAGACTCTGGGAGGTCAATCATTGAAGATTCTTGGAGAGTGGTCATCGAAAACTATTGGAGAGTGGTCATCGAAGACTCTGGATGGCTTGACGTCAGCTGAGACTCTGGACGGCTTGACGTCAGCTGAGACTCTGGACGGCTGGACGTCAGCTGAGACTCAGGGACACTGGTCAGCTCGGGAACACTGGTCAGCTCGAGCTCAGGAACACTGGACAGCTGAAGCTTAGGAACACTGGACAGCTGAAAATCAGAAACACTGGTCAGCTCTGGCTCGGGGCCACTGGACAGACGAAGCTCAGGAACACTGGTCAGCTCTGGGACTCTGGTCATCTCGGGGACACTGGTCAGCTCAGGCACACTGGACAGCATGGGATCGGAACCACTGGACAGCACAGGCTCTGGTCCGCTGAACAGCTTGGGCTCTGGGCTGAAGAGAGGTTGAAGCATGGAATGGCGTCGGGACAGATTACGACCACGTCCTCTCTTACGGCCTCCATGGTTAACACTGGTCAACTCGGGCTTGGAGCCGCTGGACATTATGGGCTCGGAGCCGCTGGACAGCACAAGCTCTGGTCCACTGGGCAGCATGGGCTCCGGTCCACTGTACAGCACGGGCAATGGGCCGCTGCACAGCATGGACTCTGGGCCGCTGCACAGCTCGGAATTAGGCTTGCTGCACAGCTTGGGCTCGGGGCAGCCTCGAGGTTAACAAAACAACAAAGGGTGTCCAGAGGGAGACAGGCAAAACTTACAACAAAAGTAATCCAGGCAGGAAACAAAAACCACAGGGAACCCGAGACGAATAAATCCAAAGACAAGACGAGGCAAGGCAAGGCAAGGCAAGACAGCACAGGACAGAACAGAACAATCTGAACAGAACAGGACAGAGCATGACAAAACCAAACAATGCACAACAGACAAAGACAGCACATAGACTAAATACACAAGGTAACAAGCAAATAAGGGACAGGTGACACTAGGGCTGGGGAACAGGTGAAACACATCAGACAATTACAAGGGCGGGAAAACCAAAAGACAGGAAGTACAACCAGACAAGACTAGGGAGAAAAGACAGAAATGGGAAAACCAACAGAAAACATGAAACCAACTAAACAGAAACTTTACACTGGAACTAGACGTGACAGTTTTTTTGAGCCAGAAGTGACCATAAGAGGGCAGAGGGCACAGTGCATTTGTCTTGAATGTTGTACTGTGAACACGAATGAACCAAGGGGAAAATGCAACAATTGTATCAAATTAGTTATCACTCCTTAAACAACAGTCAGTTTCCCAGAGCTGTGAATAAACAACAATCAGTTAAAACTATGGCGTTATTTTTTAGTCAAAAGTTATGAGCGTGTAACACACGCTCACGAGCACATTATGTTATTTCACACGCGCAAAAATGAACCTTCAGCTGGCATGATAAAAGTACTCGCGCACAAATTCAACAACCGAGAGGTGTAGGTAGCTGCGAGCGAGCGCCTGGCTACTCTTACTCTGCTTGTACAGTGGAATCCTGCTCGCGCGCAGCGGCCTTCTGCTCGCGGAGTGCTGTTTTGCTCGCAGAGAGGATTTCTGCTCGCTCGAGTACATGACTTTTGACAATTTGGAGGCGGAAACCAAGGAGGGCACTGACCCTCTTATGATTGGTCACTTTCACACAGGGACATCCTTGATTGACAGCTCTCATTACAGGAAGCACGGAGTCAAAGTATCTGACGGAGTTCAGTCATTCAGTTAACACTGCACAGTGGACGGAATGGCGGCGACACCTGAAGATGTAGATGTAAGTGATATTGATGATATGATGGGGGCTGTGTGTTTGACAGTGTTATAGCAATTTAATCTGAAATTTGTTGAGAATAAACTCATTAAATATTGAGAATAAAGTCGCTGTGTTTCGAGAAAAAACTCATTAAATATTGAGAAAAAAACTTGAAATACAACGACTTTATTCTCAATATTTAATGAGTTTATTCTCAACAAATTTCAGATTAAATTGCTATAACAATGTCAAACACACAGCCCCCATCATATCATCAATATCACTTACATCTACATCTTCAGGTGTCGCCGCCATTCCGTCCACTGTGCAGTGTTAACTGAATGACTGAACTCCGTCAGATACTGTGACTCCGTGCTTCCTGTAATGAGAGCTGTCAATCAAGGATGTCCCTGTGTGAAAGTGACCAATCGTAAGAGGGTCAGTGCCCTCCTTGGTTTCCGCCTCCAAATTGTCAAAAGTCATGTACTCGAGCGAGCAGAAATCCTCTCTGCGAGCAAAACAGCACTCCGCGAGCAGAAGGCCGCTGCGCGCGAGCAGGATTCCACTGTACAAGCAGAGTAAGAGTAGCCAGGCGCTCGCTCGCAGCTACCTACACCTCTCGGTTGTTGAATTTGTGCGCGAGTACTTTTATCATGCCAGCTGAAGGTTCATTTTTGCGCGTGTGAAATAACATAATGTGCTCGTGAGCATGTCTTACACGCTCATAACTTTTGACTAAAAAATAACGCCATATAAAACAGATTATACCATGGTCTGGGTGAATACTCGATTCTGATTGGCTGCTGGGTGTCCATTAAAAAGTGATGTAGGACACCTAGTAAAGGTGTCCCGGTGAAACGGACTGTTTACTGTTAAATCAATAACTAAATCAATGCGCTACATTAAATCAAAAAGGAAATGTGGATCTGTCATTTCCAACTCGTCCTCTGAACACCACAGGATGGCGCTAACACACACGCTGCAAGTAGTAAGTTATATTTCCCCTCTGGACTGATTTTGTTTCCCAGAGAATAACGTTATCTCACATCCCGTTCACTGTTCAGGTCGCTGCTCCAGGCTGCGCCGCTGCGGCCGACAGTAACGTTACACATCGCGGATCAAATTGTTCGTAAAAGTCGTTATATTGTTTCGGGGACAATGACATGGCTGGATAGCTTGCTTGTCTTGTTGTTTAACATACTGTCAAATAATTTTTACTGATTGCCAACTGTAAACAATGTTATTGACTTTGGATCTTGCTAGCATAGCGTTAGCCTTCTGGCTCGTAGCTGAGCTGAAGGATTCTATCAGCTGAGCGGACTATAAACATCTCCGGTTGCTAAGGATGGCAATGTCGTATCTAAGGTTTTCCTATTTCCTGGAGGAGTGAACAACGTTTGCATTGCATTAGAACCTGATGGATGGGAATGATTGTTCCAGGTATTAGTCAAACCGCCAGGCGTAACCAGGGAAACAGCGTTATTATTTGTAAAAACTTTAGATTTCGATTGTAAAACTAATTAAAATGTGAAATAAAGTTTTAAAAATATGTTATTTGGCAAGTGACCATGGTATAAGCGGGTTAATGCCCTTCGAGGTGTCCATTGTCAGGTATTAATGGACTTCGGCGGAGGCGGTCCGCCGAAGTCCATTAATACCTGACAATGGACACCTCGTCGGGCATTAACCCTTAGTTGTAGGCTACTGTACATTCATGTAACAACAGGGAGCCACCCCAATGGTTTTTGACCTCATATTTTGCTGGGGGGCAATAACTGATGAATAATACTCTGTTACATTCATGTTTACAGTGTGCATTATATTTATCACTTAATTATCTTTAGTTTCTACATTTTAGAGTCCAATTTCTTCAGTGTCTTTATTTTCTATGTCCATATATATATATATATATATATATATATATATATATATATATATATATATATATATATATATATACATACGAGGGAGCAAAACATAATATGCAAAGAAGGAAACTCGGCCTGTATAAAAAATAAAAAATAAACCTAAAAAAATATTGTGTCCGATAATAGCGGACCGACTGAATGGTAGTCTAAAAATATACATGTATGAACTACTGCTCTTAACTGAAGCCATTCAATGAGTTACTTGTCATTTGCAAAAACTAACTGTTGTACACTTTGCATTAAAAGCGAGCAGTGGAAGTTACTATGACTTATTAAATTTATATTTTAGTCCATGAGAGAGAGGGAGAAACAGGGTGAGAGAGATATTTACGCATCATATTCTAGCGTTGTAGAAAATGGATCTTCATGGTAAATTTCCTGAGGTACATTACCTTTTGCTTACTTTAAAGACAAAGAGTACAACGGTTAATTTGTGCAAATGATTGGTAGCCTAATCCTTGAATGGTATGAATGACGGTTTCAGTTCAGAGCAGCAGCCAGTTAATGTATATTTTTAGGCTGCTTATGCATTCAGTCGGTCCGCGATCGTCTGCCACGCTTTCTCTCACTGTTTCATTACAGCGGCCGTGTTTTTTTTTGTTTTTTTGCAAATAATGTGTTTGACGTTATCATACTTCTACAAGAAGCTGCTTCTCACTCTGTATAAAGTATAAACAAAGCGTATTCTCCATTGTAGCATCAGTAAATCTGTGATCGACCTCGCGGTCTGTTAAGGAAATCCGTGAACCCGCATCTATCCAAATTACTGAGGACGACCTAGTCGCTCCTCCTCAGCCTGGTTTGGCCGTTGTGAAACGCACCAAGCCAGGCTGCACAGATTACACTAGGTCAAGTCTCGCTTTATCGGTTATCCTGGATTTATATATTCTACTTTTGTGAAACAGCCCCCAGGCCAACAAATGCTTGTTATTAGGGCTCCAAGCCTGAGTCTGGTAGAATTGACGGTAGCAAAGCTACGCCGTTCGCACAGCAGGGCTGTGGAACTCTATTGATTTCCTACTGATTATTTTCCTCCATTATTATTCTTCTCTGCGTAAAAGTCCCGCTACAGCCTAAACCGTACATGTTGGGCAGGTGCCATTTTCAACTGACCCACTTCCGCCAGGTGGCGCTATAGCAGAAAACACGGTATTTGATCCTATAACTTTCAAACCGTACATTGCACATTAAAAACACACATAAGCACGCGTTCCATGGATCCAACTGAATCTTCTGATATAGGCCACGCCCATTTCCACCTAGACCTTTATGTGTGAAAAATCACGATTTATCAAAAACTCCTCCTAGATCGTGCAACCGATCTGCACGAAACTTGGCAGGTAGCATCTCCAGACCGACGTGATAAAAAGTTATTAAAATAATTTTTATAGGATAAATATTGTGCATATTACTCACAAACAAATTTGTGTAGCTAACTATGAAAACACCAACTTTGCCATATCTCGGCCAAAATAAATGCTATCAATGCGAAAACTTGTGAAATCTTGTTTGGCATGACGATCTGGAGGTGCCAGACACATTTTACAAAAATTGGCCACTAGGGGGAGCTACAAGTACGAAAGGTTTATATCTCATGAACAACTCACCCTATTTTTACGAAATTTGGAGGGTACCATCTAGGGCCACTCCTGAGGCCACCCCTTCAGTGGGGTACTGATTGGTCCAAGTGGGCGTGGCCTATGGGACCCAAATTTGGTTTCGCCACTTACACTGTTGTGAGCAACTTTAAATTCATAGGGTAGATGTACAATGGGTCATGGACCTCACCTACCAAAAATTAAATGTGGACCACTAGGTGGCGCTGTAATGGGTTTGTGCCGTTAACTCCCACATTACACATCACACATTAGAAAACCTTACATCCATGTGTTCCTTGAATGAAGCTGAATCACAGGATGTAGGCCACGCCCATTTCTGCTAAGATGTTTTTTCGCAATATTGCGCAATGCCCAAAACCAACTTTTTCGAACTCGTCCTAGGCCGTGCGACTGTTCTACACGAAACCTGGTAGGTAGCATCTCCAGATGGACCTGACCAACTTGTAAAAAGAATTTTGCTAAAGTATGCGCATTTAACGACTGTTGTGGAAAATACCCAGGGTGCAGCAGGTGTAGATTAATTAACTGTTTTAGAATAATTGAAGATGAAACAAGTAACAAGAAATAGTAGACTGAAACCAATGTAGGTTTTTGTAATTTATTGAAGTACATATATTCTGCGCAGAATAGGAGAACTCGTTCACAAGATGCACGCAGCAACATGTGGAAGAGTCTTCAAAGTTCACACATCAAGAACATCAGCTTAAATACACAGATAAGAGAGAGGGAGTGACATCGCTTTAAGCACACAATTCAATGTAATAACAAATGAAGATAGACCTTCTGGTCTGTCTGGTTCACAGGGATGTTGTGTCGTATAACTTGTAGACCGTTGTGACTACGGTTGTATCTCAGTAAACCTAGGTTGGCTATTTTCTCACAGACAAATGTATTTAACTTCTCCTTGGGGGAGACATAACAAGAGCACATACAGAAAAGACATAATTAATTTGGTAAAATATAATTTTGCCATTACACTCCACCCTTTTGATTACTACCTAATCACAATAAAATAATTCAACATTATATTAAAATATGTTGGTTACATTTAGCAGGCTTTTTTTTGTGAGGGATGAAAAAGAAACCCTCAGATTAAAGGGACAATATCTCACACAAAACAAAAACAAACAAAACAAACACCACTCTTTAGGTTAAATGAAATCAAACTAAATGAGATAAATCATAAATCTGAGTGGCTGTCCAATAAAAGTTACACTGGGTCTGAGTCGTCCGTTTCGTCAGTCTTTTGAGTCATATGTGGGAAAGTTGTTAAAGCCAGAGATTCACAATTACAATCAAATTCTCAAGACTCTGTGAACTTTATCAATATTGTGTGAATCGGCTACTGTCCTATACTAAGGCAAAAAGGCCTGAAACGAATTTCTCTCCTTCCCCTGGCACCTTTCGCTTTACCCTAATGAAGCCGCCTCACGGAGGAATGTAATGCGCGTAGTGATGAGTGGCCTGCACAAGGGAAGACAAAACCGTAATTGAAGGGGTCAGATAAATTAAAGTGCATCTACCCGTCCATAAGGGTGACAGAAATTGATATCAGGAGTCACCACAGAGCCGACAAAATCCACTAACGAGCCCGCACCAGAATCATCTGGCCAGCGCAAGCAAGTGGGTTTTGGATGGATCCAGAATGGATGCCTCGATGACCCCTGGAGATGAAAACAAGCATGCACTAAGTTTAAATTTACCGTTTCCGCATGTGTTGTTCAGTGTGCGCTTGCAGTCGGTAGTCGAACCCAAGTAATGGGACCCCAAAAGACGAGCGTGTTCTATGCAAAGGTCATGAGTCAAATTTGTCAGGCTGTGATGAAATTGACCAAATAGCATCGGATGCTTTACCGTTTTTAGTTTTAATCAGAGTACCATTAAGGGAACGCACTAGACGATTAGCGAATTCAGCGCATACGGGCGGTTGGGACGGTGAGGTATAAAGCTGCTCCCCTTTAGTCTCGACATGCATGAGGGCGGTCATTACACAAATAGTATCATGCAGACTTAACGGTTGTGGTTTAACGGGTGCGGCCTGTTTTTGTGAGAGGGCGAAAAGAGAGCAGACGTAACAAGACTCATTATAACCCGCATCGCGAATGAACTTTTTGATTGAGCCTAACCAGCTATTCGTAGAGAAAGCTCCGCCATCCTCATTAGAGGAGGACATCCATGTGGATGATAAAGCGTTCAATGTCTGTGTTAAATGGGGCGAGTGTGTGATGTCAGGTTTGGGAGGTGATACAACGTCGAGGTAAACACATGCACGCACCACAAAATAACCTAGGTCAGTGAATTGAGCGTCTTTCAGTGTCAGTAACATAGCAGGAGAAGAAAATGTAACTCTCTTTATTGACAGTCAATTCTAGAAAAAGAGTAAGGTTCTCTCTGCTGCGTAGTTGTCATAGTACCTACATGGAAGGGTCAGTGTCGTTAAAGTCATAAAAGGGAGTAGTTATGCTGACTGGTGGTCTGTCAAACTTCTCTAAACATAAACAAAGCGATAATCAGACATACAGTGATAAAAAAGAATCTGGTTACACATCTGATGACTTCACACAGACGCGGCTGGTGCCACTGAATTCTCCATGGTCTCTGTTGCTCCATGCTGTGATGGAGGGAGAGTCTGCTCCCTGTGGGATGTGCTGGGTGTGTGTGTGTGTGTGGAGCACAGCAGAGGAATGTCTGTCAGAGGGAGAATGTGTGACGTCACTGCTGCTGCTGCATGTGTGTGTGAAGAAAAATGTACGATACCAAATGTTTGGCTATTAGAGATGTTATCTGGCCGTTCTGTCAAACGGTTTGTTCCCACGTAGTCGTCTCGGGGGGGTTGCTGAAAAGTGCACAGAGTCCGTCTGTCAGACACGTTTTTCAGTCCTCCGGCGTACGTGACACCTGGCTTAGGGCACTTGTAGCAGGCTTTGGCTCGCCTGAGACCTCCCCTGGATCCGGGACTCTCCGGCAATGCGATGCGTGAACCCAAGTTGCCCTCTCAGTGACCTCTACGGCAGTGTGGGTGATGAGAAGAAACCTGGAATGGGCCTTTCCACCGTTTGGATTGCCAGTTCTTTCTCCGAGATCTTTGATGCCAACAAAAGTCCCCGGGCTCCTCTGCTGCTCTGGGCAGACCTGCGGAAAACTGGACTCTGATGGCAGAAAGAGCATAGGAGAGTTGCATACATTCTATCCTATCACTTCGCACAGAGCGGTGGATGGAGGGGGTGCCTTTGGGCCTCTGTCCCTACCTGTGTCAAAAAATTTTTTTCTTAACACCCTAAAAGGTGAACTCCTACTTTAAAAGCTATGTTTTGGAAGCTATTATTAGCCTATTTTTAAATGCTATTTTCCCCCTACTAATTATTATATGTTACCATATCCCTACTCGTTAAGGCATGACAAAGCACATGACTTAATATGCAGCAAATATAATAATCCGTGTCATTAGTTTAGTAAGTAACACTGACTTGTGGTAATACAGAAAAACCCTGTATAGGAGCAAGAGAAAAAGTCCAATAAACATTAGTTTAGAGGGAAGAATCACCAACAAAGTGTTTTACTTTGATTAGCACTTAGTAATGCAATGTAGACAGTTTGTAATTTAGTCGCTTAAAAATACAAAATGAAGACTATAATGCAAGTTTTTAAAAACAATTGACTAGGGCAAAATCTTAAATGAACTGAGTGTAGCTTTAAACCCGATATAAATCCAATACCGCGTTGTAATCTAGTCAAAACAAAACAGTGTGAATTAACAAAAGATATGTTTATTTCAAGGCAGTATTGTCAAGCAATACAAAGTAATGATAATCAAAATTTGTGAATAACTAAAATTGTTATGAATTAAAGTTAAGTGGGTTATCGAAAACACGGGCACTTTAATTAACAATCTAACAATAGAAGTGTTACCTGACCAGGGACAGGAATCACATAATATAATGTATGCATCAGGCATTTTGCTCAAGAAATGCTTTGTCCCTAATTGTGCTAAACTAGAAACCTTATTTACTCAGTCAATGCTACAAACTTAATTATAGGCATTTTATTTGGCCTTTAAGCCGGGAGGGAAGGCTACTATGCAAGTAGTGATGTTATTTAAAGCTACAGCTTGAAACTTTGATAAAAACCTGTCTCAATATTTGCTTATACCAATCAGATCATCTGTGGAAATAAATTAGGGAAACAACCAAATTGCACACGAAAATAAATTTCTGAAAGAATTTTAGGTGAGAATGAATGAACTAACAGAATATTGATCATTTTATTCAATTTGGCATTCAGGTTTACTGCAGTTCATGGGCAGTCATTTGACACTATGCAGAGATTCCTCGGTTCTGATTTGTAACTAGTTCTTGGAAAACCTAGGAAAAGCAGAGGAACATTATCTTTTCACTGACTGTCTGTGTAATGTGCTCCTGTTTTTAGGCTAAACAAATTACCTACTGAACTTTAATTGTTACTAAAATTTACTTAAAAATCTACTTAAAAATCCAAATGATGTGAACACTTTATACTTTTAACATCTTATTTATGAAGCTACTATTATCCCTCCTGTTTGAGGCATGTAAAACACATGACTCAAACACTCAGTATATATAAATAATGTTTTAGTGGTTTCTCCATTAACACTGTCCTGTCTGGCACAGAAATACCTGTATAAAAGCAACAAAAGTTAAAACACCAATCACCAAAAGAAAAACGTTTTCAACATCATGTTAATAGTTTAAACAATTTTATCATATAGTAACTAAAATGCAACCAAAATCTATAGTGCAGTTCTGCTGAAATCCCACTAGAGTACGATATTAAATGCTGATAGAATCTAATCTCTATAAACCTGAATCAGTTTCAATATGGTCTTAACCAAGAAACTCAGATATACCCAGCAAACTATGTTTATCATGTTTGCAACACAAAATAATACTAATTGCTGTCTAGTATTTAGCATAGTCACAAATTAAACTAAGCGCTGAGTGCTTCAGTCTGGTTATCCAATTTGTATTTTGAAAACATATCACATTGTACGATCTATGCCAAGACGTGTATCAAAATCAACATTGCTGAACCTAAATTCGAAATCCAAATGTTTCCTTCCTCCACATGCACAAACCCTGCCTTATGTCATCTTTGGGTGTGTGTGTGAAAGCCCCTACCTTGGCTGCTTCTCTGAGCTTCTGTAAGGAAAGAAAACAAACACACCCCTCCTTTTCTGCATGGTAACACACACATTTCAACGCCTTTAAAGAAGATGTTGTCTCACAGTTTAGAAAACTGTAAGTGTTCAAATAAATTCTGTTAGCCAATTAAATGGTTTTAGCACCCACTCATTAAATTGATTAGTAGGTCTAGTTGATAGACAACCCTAAAACAAGTAATACAATCATAAACATGTGTGGTGTAACAAATTCCAAATTGTGTTACCCCAAAAAGTATGTAAGATCACAATAGTATCTAAGTGTTGGGTTTGTTTATTTTAGACAAAGAGACACAAAAATGATCTTCCCATTTTTAAAGAAAATGATTTACTGGCCTGGAAACTGTATGTATAATTTGGTTGTCCGTTATCTGTGTGTGTTACTCAGGGAGAGCCTGTCTGCCAGCTGTCCTTCTCCAAGGACAGAGGAGAGCCGTGTTATCGCTCAGTGGCTAATTCATTTGGAAGAAAGTGCAAAATAACCCAAACAGAGGCATGTGAAAGTATTTCAGGTTGTTATGCAAAAATAGAAAAAACAGATCAGAATTGGCATTCCGTGTCCACTGGAGTACTGAGGAAAAGAGGAAAGTTAGACAACGCATCAACAGTAACACATTTATGTAACATCCCCTATTATCCCCTGAAGAATAGTGTACGAAGTAAGTCCGTAACACGAAATGTTTTACAAGAGCTCAAAATCCCTACTTATCTAAAGGAAAATCAAACTTGGTCAGAAACGACCCCCAACAGGTAATAGGGAGCCAAAACCGGAAAAAAAAACACATGAGATCACTTCCTGTCTTAGATGGTGTGGTTTTCTGGGACTTGTAGTCCGAGTTGCCGTGTGATGACTACAAGCAGAAAAAGAAACAGTGATCAAATGGACATCAACGTTTTGGAGTTGCTCAGAGATAGCGTGGTATCTGAGAGTGAAACATCAATCGAAAAAAAACTTTATTTTTACCGTGCACAACGAATTGTGTGTTTGAAGCACAGGAGTCACTCAACCGGTGGGCACCTGCAGGCACAAACACGCGCTTGCGGTGAAGATGTGTCTGAACTAATCAGTGCAGTCAGTCGGTCTGTCACAGTCCAGTCAGGAAAAAAAAGTCCTGATAGTGTCTCATGATCTATAGGAGAGAAAAACAAACAGGATGTGAGACAATGAGTAAAGGAAAATATGCTGTGGTTTTATCAGTCAAGTGAAAAGCACTGAAGCTCATCCTTTAATCCAAAAAACTCATCTGTGTGTTCTTCATCTGGAACAAAAAAGAAAAACGAGAGTGCCCAGTCATTTTGTTGTGACTTTGGGTGTATCTCTCTAGGCAAAAACAATTTTTACGTCTTATCAGACGGGAGGTTCAACAGTCTGACAGAGAGAAACGCACACTTGGAGCTTTAAGCAAAAAGTGTGTGTTTATAATGCGTCCAAAATAGTTAGCCAACTAATGATTGGTATTCAGACACACAATTCCAAAAACGTATTACTTTACAACCGTTATTCCAAAATGGAGACATATAACCTTTCTGCCTAATAAGTAGGCTTGTGCAACTAAAGCTTCGGAGGGGGAAAAATTAGTTTGTGGCCTGTTTTAGTTTTTTCCCTGGATAATCTGTAGGAAAACCTGTCAGAAAAAATTTCTGACCGGGTGTCTTCTCCTCTGGCATGCACGTGGTCTGTGGCTGCTCGGGCACGGCTGGTCTGTGCGTCGTCTGTGGTGGGTGAGATGGTGTTGGCGGAGGGCTTCCAAGCGGGAAACTCACAACCCTAGGACTCGGATAGAGAGAGTAAGAAGCATTACAGACAGAGTGTGTGTGCATGTTATCAGTGTTTAGCAGAGAAGGCTCAGGTGCTAATTGCAGTTTCTCCCTGATGTTGGCTTCGTTTATCCATATTTGAAGGCATTTTTTGTTATCCTGTAAGAACTTTAATTTGTAATACCTTTTAATTTTTGATTTCCCCCCTACTCTGATTTCTTCTTCCTCTAATCCCTGTCTCAGATCTTTTAGCTTGCCCGTGCACAGCGTTCCCTTTTCAGGAAAGCCAAAACTCTCAACCCAATATGGTACATTTTTAACACTCTGAAAACCGTACTTTTTCACCATTTCCTCAAATAGTGACCCAGCCAGGGCGGGCGACGACGGATTGGAACCCATATTCAACGAAAATAGGTCAGAGAAAACGTTTTCTAACAGAGCGCAGGAGTCGTCACCCGTGCGGTTGCTTTTTTTTCAAAGACAAAGCAACAAAATTACGTGGGAGTATTATTCCCGCGGCTGCTTTCTCTCAAATACAAAACAGCAAATTAAAATTACGTGGGAGTAAGTTCTCCCCCGGCTGCTTTCTCTCATCACAAAACAGCAAATTGAACGTCTTTCACCCTGCCAGGTCTTTCTCTGAGAATATGGTAGCCGGAGTGTTATTTGTGCAGTCAAGATAACAGAAAAAAACCCAAAAAGTCTTCAGTCTTGTCACGTGTCAAACACGACAGTATTTGTTTCTTATGTCTTCACAAGTCAATTCAAATTATTTTAATTTTTAGAAAAACATAAACTTACCCTGCTGTTAGGAGATTTTCTTTTTTTCTTTTAGATCAGCGTGGAGTGTCCCGGGGAGCTCCGTGCGTGCTTACTGATCCTCCACTCTGAAACTTTTATTTAGAGGTTTGAGGCGTTATCTCTGGCCATGGAGGGCGCAGAAATCCCGAAGAGCAAATCCTCAGCCCACGCACAGAAGCTCACCAGCAGACACCCAGCACTGACCCTGCTCGCAGCGCCAAAATTGTTGTGGAAAATACCCAGGGTGCAGCAGGTGTAGATTAATTAACTGTTTTAGAATAATTGAAGATGAAACAAGTAACAAGAAATAGTAGACTGAAACCAATGTAGGTTTTTGTAATTTATTGAAGTACATATATTCTGCGCAGAATAGGAGAACTCGTTCACAAGATGCACGCAGCAACATGTGGAAGAGTCTTCAAAGTTCACACATCAAGAACATCAGCTTAAATACACAGATAAGAGAGAGGGAGTGACATCGCTTTAAGCACACAATTCAATGTAATAACAAATGAAGATAGACCTTCTGGTCTGTCTGGTTCACAGGGATGTTGTGTCGTATAACTTGTAGACCGTTGTGACTACGGTTGTATCTCAGTAAACGTAGGTTGGCTATTTTCTCACAGACAAATGTATTTAACTTCTCCTTGGGGGAGACATAACAAGAGCACATACAGAAAAGACATAATTAATTTGGTAAAATATAATTTTGCCATTACACGACCAAACACATTTTCCTAGCTAGCTACCACACACATATCATATCTTGGCCAAATTAAATGTTATCAGCAAACAACTCGACATCTTTGTTCACCATCCCACTGTAATGCTCCGTACCACATTTGGCGAAGATCGGCCATTATGGGGCGTTATAATAAACGTTTGTTTTTTGGCAAATAACTCAATGCATTTAAATGGGAAACTTGTAATGCTTGTTTGCCATGCCACTCTGAGGCTCTGTACCAAATTTGGTAAAGATTGGCCATTAGGGGGCGCTATAGTGTTTTTTTTTTTTTTCCCCCTTCTGAGGTCAAACAGCACTTAATAATAATAATAATAATAATAATAATAATACATTTAATTTATATAACGCTTTTCATAGACTCAAAGTCACTTTAGAGGGGAGGTAGATTACACAAACAAAACAAAACAAAACAAGAGAAAACAAAACAAGATTCAGGCACAGATGAAAAGGGAAGGGGGCGGGGGGCTACGGATAGGCAGAGGTGAAGAGATGAGTGTTGAGACGGGACTGGAAGATGGTGAGGGATTCAGAGGTGCTGATCTCTTGGGGAAGGGCCTTGGAGCTGCCCTGGAGAAGGCTCTGTCCCCAAAACTGCGGAGGTTGGACTTGTGGATGCAGAGGAGACTGGCTGAGGTGGATTTGAGGGACCGTGAGGGTTGGTAGGGGGACAGGAGGTCAGTGAGGTATGAGGGGGCCAGATGGTGGAGGGCTTTGTAGGCGAGGACCAGAATTTTGTAGATGATCCGGTGTGAGATAGGAAGCCAGTGGAGTTGTTTTAGGACTGGAGTAATGTGATGCCAGGATTTGGAGCAGGTGATGAGTCAGGCAGCTGCGTTCTGGACCAGTTGGAGTCGGTTGATGTTGGTAAAGCTGATGCCGAGGAGAAGTGAATTGCAGTAGTCCAGTTGGGAGGAGATGAAGGCGTGAATGTGTTATGGGGGCAGCTGTTTCCATCCTGTGTGTTTGTGTCTGTTGTCTCTCTCCCCTTCTCCCTGTCTGTTTTGCTGGAGTGGTTGGGGGTGTGGCCGAGTGTTCAACCTACCTGCACAGCTGTTGGTGCTTCTGCAATCTCCCTCGATTCAGCTGTGGATGATTCCTCTGATTACGGCTTCAGTATTTAGACCTGGTTGGAACCTGTCTTCGGCGCCAGATCGTTACAGCTACCAAAGTGGTAACTTGGCTCCCAGAAATTTTGAACCCTTTGTCTGAGCTAGTAAGTTTTGTTACCTAGTCTCTTCCGCGTGCTTCACTTACCTGTTTTTTGTGTTTGTCCTCCTGTCCAGACCTACGCCACTCGACCTGTTGCCACACACTGCTTTACCACCAGCCAGTCACTCTTCGGACCTTCCATCTCCTTTCTCCTGTTTTTTTGGATTCCTGTGGATTTCTTTCTGGACACGCCACGCTTCGCCCACGCCCGCGTTAGTGAGGTAGGGGCATAGGATGGGGAGGCAGGACTTCAGGAGTGGAGTAGGGAGGGGGTCAAGGGAGCAGGTAATGGGTTTGGAAGAGCTGATGAGTGTGGAGATTTCAGTAGGGGTGACCGAGTCAAACAGGGAGAGGAGGCAATGAGGGGTCGGGAGGTCAGGGGAGATGAGGAAAAGAGGGGCCGTGGTAAGTGCTGGAGTAGATACTGAAAGGTGAGATACAGGGGATAGAGATTGGTAGGTTATGTTGATTTTGTCAGCGAAAAAGTGGAGGAAAGAGTTGCAAAGATCCGGAGTAGAGGTAGGAAGGGTGTTGGTCCGAGGCTTGATGAGGTTGTTCATTGTGGAGAAGAGGGTTCTAGGGTTTTGGCAGGGGTCGGTGAGGATGGTGGAGAGGTAGGCAGATTTGAGGGCGTCTTTGTAGGCAGCGAGGTCGAGTTTATAGGCTTCATTGTGGACTGTTAGAGATTGTTTCTTTGTCAGACATTCAAGTTGGCGCCCAGTTTGCTTCACTTTCCAGAGAGCAGGTGTGTACCAGGGTGAAGAGGTGCTAAAAGTGACGTTTTTTGTTTTGAGGGGGGCCAGAGTGTTGAGGGAGGTAGACAAGGTGGAGTTGAGGTGGTTTGTGAGATCATCAGGTGAGGTGACGGTTGAGTCCACCTGGAGAGTGGTGGAGAGCAGGTCAGAGAGATGGTGGGAATCGATAGACTTAAGATTGCGGAAGGTGATTTCTCTGGGGAGGCGAGGGCGTGGGGTTGGAGAAGGGATGGTGAACCGTACCAGTTTATGATCAGACAGGGGAAAGAGGCAGGGATGGAGATTGAGCGCTGGTTGGTTTGTGGAGCAGACCAGGTCGAGGATGTGTCCTTTTTTATGGGTGGGGAATGTGACATGTTGGGTGATAATGAAGTTGTCCAGTAAAATGGTGAATTATGATGAGAGCTTGCAAGTGGGGGAGTCCATGTGGATGTTTAAGTCACCAAGTAGCAGCAGACGTGGAGAGAGAGAGATGAGGCCAGTGTGAGGAGTTCAGTAAAATCAGAGAGGAAGGAGGGATTTGGTTTAGGTGGCTGGTAGATGAGGATGACTGTCATGGAGGAAAGAGTTTTGAAAGCGAGAAATTCAAACGATGATACTGAGGGGAGGGTGAGTTCTGTGATCTGGAAGTTCTGATTGAAAATAACGGCGAGGCCACCTCCATGGCGGGAGGGGCGGGGTTTGCAGATGTAGTTGTAACCAGAGGGTGATTCTTGGTTGAGGGAGAAGAAGTCATTGGGTTGTTGCCAGGTTTCAGTGAGCAGAAGGAAGTCCAGAGTGTTGTCGAGGATTAGTTCATGGAGGAGATGGGCTTCATTGTTGAGCGATCGGGTATTGATTTATAACTTAATATCTTTATGACTATAACTAATAGAAACCTACAGCCTTTTGGAGCTAAAAGCTAACAATTGCCCCGTTCAGCTGATGTCTTTGTTGTCTTCCTAGCCCTTACAGCAGGTTTTGTATCCAGCATAGAAGTCCAGAGTTTTTCTGCGTCTTTGTGCCATTAATCCATGCTGTTGCATCCAAGATTGATACACTGAGTGTAAGAAATGTAAATAGTTTGTCCTTTATATGAGTTATAATGTTCAATATGTTTATTTTTTGCACTGGAGGACTCCAAATATATAGAACTGTTTTAGACAACACAAATGCTTGTGTGGCATTGCTGTGTGTGTGATATCAATATATATCTGTGAGATTCATGTTCCGTTTTATTTATTTATTTATCTTTATGGTCCTACAACCTTTTTAACATTCAAGTAACCTCACTGCAGCATTCTAATAGCCCAGTTTTTCCTGAAGAAAATGTTCAGAGTTGATGTTTTACAAGCTTTTATAGAAAATAAAACCAGACGGACCAGAGGTTGTCAAAAATGCCTTAGGGCTCTGGGATATTTGTAACGGCAATGTGCCACAGACCTTGCGGCTCACACCTCTTGATATTTCCGAACGTTTGCCTCCCCACCGTTACCCTTTGTGTTCCGCTTTAGTGCGCTCCCCGGGTCGCCAGGGTCGATTCATGTCAGGGTGACTGGCGCGATGAGGCTTCATAACTGCTTTCAGTTTTAGTATCAAATTGTACCTTCTGTGTCCTGGTCCAGGTGTGTTTCAGTGCGATTTGACTGGACTGTTCGTTATGGCTCAGGAGGCGGACCTGCTGTACAGTATTGTCCAATGGAACCAGAGCCTCCTCCAACCAGCTGGCAAGAAGGTTGCAGGGCCGCTGTTTGAAATCAAGAGCTCTGAGGATGCTGCAATCCTTGAGCTCCACCTTCCACACTGTGAAACAAAGAATGGTAAGGACATGGCTGTATACAATGTTGAATGGGTTAAATGTAATTTACGGGTCCTCTACCAGAGGCCCGGGGCCTGAGGGTTCTGGGCAGTATATTATATGTTGGAGAAGCTGTTTCCTGTTACTCTGGTCTAAAATCATCTGGCCAAAGGACTACAGTTGAAAATTAGCAGGCTGGCTAACACTGGCACATTTACAAAAATGTTAATTAATGTGTTGTCCTTTATAAAATAAAGAATAAGAATAACAAGCAAGCTTGTGTGAGGAGGTCATTGGTTCAATCCTCCTCCACATCTTACGCCCTGCTGTTATAAGCACAACAGAGGCTGTACTTCCTGCGGCAGCTGAAGAAATTCAACCTGCCAAAGACAAAGACGGTGCACTACTATACAGGCATCATTGAGTCCATCCTCACATCCTCCATCACCATCTGGTATGCTGCTGCCACTGCCAAGGACAAGGGCAGACTGGAGCGTGTCATTCGGTCAGCAGAGAAGGCGATTGGGTGCAATCTGCCGCCGCTCCAGGACCTATACACCACCAGGACTCTGAAGCGTGCTGGAAAGATTGTGGCTGACCCCTCCCACCCCGGGCATAAACTCTTTGAGTCACTCCCCTCTGGCAGGAGGCGGAGGTCCATCAGGACCAAAACCACACACCACATGAAAAGTTTTTTCCCCCTCCGCCACTAGCCTTATCAACAAGGCCCGGAACCCACCTTGACTCTCTCCACACTCTACCTCTGGCTCTTCATGCCACTGTACTTACCCTGTCGTACCGGTCCTTTTTTCTACTGCTTAACTTATTTTATTATCATATTTTATATTTTAGTTTTTATCTTTATCTTTGTAAATACATACTGTGTGTATATACTTATATTGTTTATACTTATATTGTTTTTATTATTTTTATCCTTCTTATATTTAGAAAATGTGTGACATGCACCAACAGCACCATGACAAATTCATTGTATGCGTAAAAAACATACTTGGCAATAAAGCCCTTTCTGATTATGTGCTGGTCTCTCTCAGGGATGTCTTTACGCAGCCAGAACCTGGGGTCCTGTCCGGTATGGTAGACCCCGACCTCTACTGATCTTGTACATAGTGCATGTTCTTCTGGTGCCATGATTAGTGACTCTGTAATACCTTTCAGACCAGCCTTTTCTAGCCACTGTTATGATTTCTCGATATCAGCCACTTCCTGTATCTGTCGGTGGTACATGCAATGCAGGGTCTTTTCCTTACATGATGGTTCCTCCTCTCTCCCTGCCTCCTTGTCATCGGGTTTCTGCTGCCTGAGATATTCACTTAGCAGGTCATGACTTGGAGCTGTCTACTCCTGGATCCTTTTCTTGTTTCATCCTGGATAGGGGCTCTGACGCTCACTAGGCCTCTGCCACCTACCTTTGCTTAGTGTAGTCTCAGGGTGCTAGATTTGGGGTGAAACCCTCAATGCATTGTGAGTAGCTTGCTTCTCTTGATATCAGTGGCCTCTATCTCTTTATTTAGCCAAGTTATTATACCAGTGGGGTATCTGATGACTGGCAATGCGTAGGTGTTCATGGCTCGGACCTTGTTCTTCCCAATCAGCTGACTCTTCAGGGCCTGCCTTACTCTGTGTAGGTACTGGGCTGTGGCTGCCTTCCTTGTGGCCTGCTCATAATTTCCATTTGCCTGAGGGATTCCAAGGTATTTATAGCTGTCCTGAACATCCCCTGTACTTTAGTTCTACCCCTTCGGTTGTCATCATAACACACTTCAACCATCCAACCACACTTATCTAGTCTGCATGACTTTGTCACTTAGCTGTCGTAACTGACAATGGAGGCTCCAGGTATCCGGTTTACTTATGAGCATCTCTTGCAGGTCAGCTGCCCTTGTGATAAGCCTATCTAAAATAAAAAAAAATAAATAGGTAAAGGTTAGAGTCGAATTGGGCGGCTCCAGAGTTAATGACAATAGATTCATTTAAACTCTGAACTCAAATGGTAAGAAATGAATTGCCGTCCACATCACTGATGATGGAATGAACATCTTGGAGCCGCTGGAGGTTACAGACACTCATGTGGTTGTGAAGGTCCCTCACCTCTCTGCCTTTGGCCTGGTCTGGGATTTCATCAGAAGTTTTATGAGCTTAATGTTGCCAATAGAGGGCCAAGTTCTGCTGTTCCTTCGACCCCCACGCGCAAGGTATCAAGTACTCTATGTATTTCTGCTGCCCGACAATGTCCCTCTAGATGAGGTAAAGCTATCCGTTATTTGTGCTCACCATCAGTGTGCTCTATAATTAAATTGCGCTGCCTATCTGAGAATAAACTAAACTAATAAAAATCTCCTTATTACTGAAGGTTGAAAAAAAACGAGGTGCTGAGTACCTCACGGTGTCATCTGAATGTCATCTCGGCATTGGTCAAAGTCCCCTGTGAACCTGAGGGCTTCACAATACAGCCTGAGGTGAGTCAAGTCACTTCTACACTTCTAATGCTTATGAACAAAATCATCCAACAAGTCCTCCACACCATATGACAATTTTATATATATATATATATATATATATATATATATATATATATATATATATATATATACACACACATTATTTTTCAAATGGGACACGTACCACTGGGTGAGAAGTCCTGTTTGTTTGACTCGTCCACCACCCAAACCTGCCCCCTTACTATGGTCACTAAATAGCGCCAACAAACAAACAACTTATGGGGTCGTTTTTTGAGGGAGGACAGTCTCCAATCATCATAAAAAAGTAAAGTATCAAATAAACATTTTTACAACAGGTTTGAAAATGACACGTGTTTCTGCTTTTCAGCATGCAACATTTCACTTGAAGTATGGACCACAATTCCATCCAACATTTGAAGTTTTTTTGACTACGGGCACAGAGAAAGTGACTTTGATGGTCTAGGACCAAGAGAGGAGAGAAGTCTGGAAAATCAGGTGTTACTGAAAGGTAAAGATTTCATCCTCATGCAGCAATTCAGTTAAACGCTAGAAGAGAATAGATACGTGAAGCTCTTCTGCACATTCAGGGACCTCCACATTTGCTCCATTTCATATTGTTCTTTATTAAGGCTATATGTAATTTGCAGCACATCATTGCTCCATTAATAGAAAAGAAATCCACATATGGGAAATATTTGTTTTGCAGAGGACAGCGTCCCAGTAGGGGACAGCGTCCCAGCAGTGAATGCCGTCCCAGTAGTGGATAGCGTCACAACAGTGGATAGCGTCACAGCTGACGAGACACTCTTCTAAGTTTGAATACAGTTTCTTAACAGAGTGACTGAACCTGTTCTGAATCAGCTTCTGGATAAACTTCTTGAGCGTCACGTGATAGTGATGCTGAAATGCAGTCGGTCAGAACGAAAGCCAGAGAAGACAAAGCATGAGACGTGATCGACACGACACAGAGGGAGCTGAAGCCTGCTCAGTTCTGATCGCTGCCCTCTGTCAGGTGGACCTGTGTCTTTTCAGAATGCTGAACTTCAGATGAAGCAAAAGCAAGAAACTGTGGAGTGGGATGATGATAAATCTCTAATATAGCTCACTGTTAATTTAATTTAGACTGTGATTTATATCATCTCTTGTAGGAATTTCTTAATGCAGGTTTGTTTGTAATTGGATAGGAGGGTATTGGTTGGGTATGTTCTGGTTTTAAAAAAAAGAAGGGAAAAATATGTATATTCCATCCAAATTTGTCATTCAATAAAAAAACCTTTGGACTAAAATAGCTGACTGTTTACACTCTGACTTATTGTAAACCTTGAATGAGAAGTCCCTCTCATTAGTTACATTTGAGTGTTATGCCATGTACAGTAATGTGCTTCTGTGACATTAACAGCTCGCATTAATCTCCTTTCAAAATAAGAACAGAAAGCAAACAGAAACCACAACTTGACGGGGGGCAACTGAGAGCTGAAAATCTGTTGAACTAATTTACAGGAATTTATTCTGGATTCACCAAATTTGAAGACGATGTGGTGAAATCTTAAATAAGGGAGAATAGGACGAGAAGAGGGGAGGGCAGGACAAAATGTGAGTCAGGGTCAGAGTGTTGTTCTTTGTTTCAACCACTAGATGGAGTCACTTATCTGATGGACAAAGAAGATGTAGCTGCAGCATCAGGCAGATGTGAAAATCATTAAAAAAAAACAATTGAGAATGATTCATTTTGATGTTAATACCTTTTACTTGAGTACAATTTTAAATGCAGGACTTTTACTTGCAGTATTTCTACACTGTCTGTGATATCTGATATCATAGTGGGGGGTCTGGCTGTCCTCCCCCAGGAATATTTTGAGCGTGAAAGACTTAATTTCCTGCATTCTGATACACTTTTTTGTACCAATTTACGTTGGAAATATCTTTATTTAGCCTATGTGAAGAAAAAAAAAACAGATCACAATTCAAAATATATCAAAATTATAATGGAAAGTTTATTGTTGCGTGTCATTGCACATTTTTAAGTGGGTATATAGAAATCCTGGAGCTTTCTTAGTGGGTAGGATACCTGCGTATCACGTAGACTACACCACTGTTTGTGATCACATTTATATATTGTGCATTGCAGCGTCTGTTTGCTTGTAGGTTGGGGGTGGGATTTTTCTGTTGTGTATGTTTGTATATACTGTTTGTATATATATTTTCTTTTTCTGTTGTTGATGTTGAAGGAAAATGTGAGAATAGTGTGTGATAGCTGTGACTGTGAAAGACCCTCCTCTTCCTCCTCCTCATCCTGGGTGTCATTGATCGCCACTCATACCTTCAACTGCTCTACTTTAAACCTGCACCGAGACGCTCAGAGAGCAGCAGAGCCGAGCTACTTCCTCCTCCTGCTGTCTGTTTGTCTGTCCTGAGAGTGTATTCATTTATTCTCTGTTCTTGTAATAATGTGATCATTGGCATTGGATTGTACTGTGCACGATGATTTTGTGAAAAGGTGGAGTTATTGTCAAACAAAGATCCTCTACAGTTAGACCAGGTAAGATTCATCATTGTTTTACCAGCTGTTCTGACTCTTATGATGTTTTTGCGTGATACTTTGTCATCTGTAAATGTTTTTGAATTAAGATGGTTGAAACTTAAGTCGAGATGTGACTCAATTCAATACAGAAACTATTAGATATCTGACTAATAAAGTGATTCATATTCATAAGTGGGATGATTAGAAATCAGTTATAGAATCAAAAAAAACATTCCACTGGGACAAAAACATTAAAAAGACTAAAAAAGCTTAAACAGAGGGCAAAATAATGAATATAAATCTTAAAAAAGATTAATTTTGAGTGTGAAAATTGGAACATAAAGGAATAAATTTGTCTTCCTGTTTTAAAATGATAAGTATCAGTTATGTATTGTTTTTTTTTTTCTAAGTGTCTAAAATACAATTTATCCAATTAATTCCCACCTAACTTCTACCCCACTACATCTCACAGGGAAATATTGTTGAAATACTGTAATGTTATTTTCATTTTACACACCAACTACGGTGGCCCTGAAGTGCAAATCACGACAGCAAATAGGAAAACACTTCAAATCATGAAGCACAACAGCAAATAGGAAAACACGACAGCAAATAGGAAAACACTTCAACTGTTGTGTTTTGTGATTTGTTGAAGTGTTTTCCTATTTGCTGTCGTGATTTGCACTTCAGGGCCACCATACTACACATGATCAACTCATGAAATATGATGCATTATTAGGGCCCGAGCACCGACAGCGGCGAATGCCCGATTGAAACTGAAGGAATTATTATTATTCCGCGCAATGAATTGCCTTTTTGAGTGGCTTAACATATTCAAAAACTCACCAAATTTGGTGGTCACGTCAAGTTTGGTGAAAGTTTACGTATTTTAAGGGTTTCGGGAATAGGTGCTCAAAAATGGCTCGCTAGCGCCCCCTACAAAGTAGCATGTCAAGACGTACAGAAAACGTCATTGGAGCCATACCCTAAACCTAACAGGAAGTCTGCCATTTGGAATTGAAAGTTCGAAATTAATGCGATTTTGGCTATTTCCACATGTCGTACTTTAACGAACTCCTCCTAGAGATTTCATCCGATCAACTTCAAATTTGGTCTGTGCCATCTTAAGAGGTCCGTGTAACGCTTATCAGTTCAATTTTCTAAACACAAACGGACATTTGGAAAAACAGAAAAATGGGTTCAAAAATTCAATTTTTCATTTTTTTCCAACTTGACAAATTAAAAAATTTTATCTTTAACCCGTTTTTCCAATTTTCTGTTTTTATTCAGAGGATTAGAAATTTTGAAAATTACAAAATTGCGTCTGGGCTCCAATTATTCAATACTGTAATGATATTCTCTCCCTCGTACCGCCTAGTTACCAACAATTGGTTGGCTGTTATCGTGGGTGTGTCCGGACGGGTTTAGGTGGGCATTCAAGACGACTCAGGGCAGTCATGTCAACACTGGATAATTACGAGAATATAATTCTGAATCTTGCTGAGAAGAGGGGAGATGAATGTTCGGATGGTGAATGAATGAACAACATAGCATAGCAACAACAATCCCTTTCTTTCTTTTGAGTCTGACCATCTCAGCGCCACCTTTCCCTTTTCTTTTTTGGCTTCCCCATTGAACTAAGAGGCTGCTGCGGCCCGCGGTACGTTGAGCAGAGGCTGACCAGCGGGCAGCGGCCGGGCAGCGGATGGTGTGGCTAAGAACTTGCAATGTAGCCTATAACTATTATCAGACCGGCCCTCGCCGCCTCGAAACAGACACTACCGGGAAAAGTCCCGACTCGTTGCCACTTGGCCTCTGAGTGGTCCTGTGTCTGGGCGGAGGATGACACTTTAAATATAGACACTAGGCGATCTTGATTCAAGTCTGTGCTGGATATTGACAGCGTTTCACCTCTCAGTGAACGCTGAATGTTTTTCGTTATTCGACTTCCAACACATCGTCCATTCTCATTCTGTCTTTCGGTCTGGCTGCTGAATGTGCTCGAATGGGGGGCGGGGTGGGGCGGAGCTAGGCGGTACGAGGGAGAGAATATCATTGCAGTATTGAATAATTGGAGCCCAGACGCAATTTTGTAATTTTCTAAATTTCTGATCCTCTGAATAAAAACAGAAAATTGGAAAAACAAGTGTAAAGATCCAATTGTTTAATTTGTCAAAGTGGAAAAAAATGAAAAATTGGATATTTGAACCCATTTTTCTGTTTTTTCAAATGTCCGTTTGTGCTTAGAAAATTTAACTGATAAGCGTTACACAGACCTTAAGACGTTAAAGATGAAAAGTTGTAAAAAGAAAAACTTTTGGTCATAGGGCATGGCCGTGGCGGGGCGGCCATTTTGTGCGTTTCGCCATCGAAACAGGAAGTGGGTGTAACTCAAGTGTCCATTGTCCAGTTGGCTCGAAACTTTTCAGGATTCATAATAGTCCAACCCTGAGGACATATAAGGGCCGATATTTACTCAAAGTCATAGCGCCCCCTAGTGGCAGCAGGAAGTAGGCCTAAAAGTCAAGGCGCTATACTTTAACGAACTCCTCCTAGAGATTTCATCCGATGGACTTCTCCACCGTCTGACTTTTCATCAGACGGTGTGGGCGTGGCGGCCATTTTGACCTTTCTTCGATGAACGAAGAAGTTGTTGTAACTTTAGTGTACGTTGGCATATCCGCCCGAAACTTCTCAAGTTTGACAAGCATCCAGGCCTGAGGACCCCTACAGGCCAAAATTTACATTTGGTCACAGCGCCCCCCGCTGGCAACACGAAATCTGCCCCATATGACAAACATCATCCGATTTACATGAAACTTATAATATGTGGTCTACATGTGATACTGAGCCGCTCCATATACTTTAACAACGCCCACTTACTCAGGCCACGCCCCCTTTCCTACCATTTAACTGTTTAAGGTACACCCTTGTGTGAGGTATCATTGAACTCAGCAGAGAGTTCCTTCTTCATTGGTGATGGTTTGACCCGCCCCCTATGCTTTGGCCACGCCCCTTTCACAAATAATGAAGTGTTCGACATTGAGTCTTGTGTGATGTATCGTTGAACTCAGCAGGGAGTTCCCTTTTCATTGGCGACGATTTGCAATGTCTGAGTGTCGCGCAGATGCACGGTTGCGTCCGCCACTAACCCCGACGCGCGCAGAGGAGCGAGGGCCCGTCCATCGCTGCTTGCAGCTTTAATTATTATTATTCTTTCTTCTTCCGCGCAATGAATTGCTTTTTTGAGGGGCTTAACATATTCAAAAACTCACCAAATTTGGCGCACGCGTCAAGTCTGGTGAAAAATTACACATTTTAAGGGTTTCGGGAATAGGCGCACAAAAATGGCTCGCTAGCGCCCCCTACAAAGTTAAAAAATTGAGCCCCTGCAGTACGTTTAACGTAGACTCACAAAATTTGGTAAACATATGTAGCATGTCAAGACGTATAGACAACGTCATTGGAGCCATACCCTAAACCCAACAGGAAGTCCGCCATTTTTAATTGAAAGTTCGAAATTAGTGCGATTTTGGCCATTTCCACATGTTGTACTTTAACGACCTCCTCCTAGAGATTTCATCCGATCAACTTCAAATTTGGTCTGTGCCATCTTAAGACGGTAAAAATGAAAAGTTGTTAAAAGAAAAACTTTTGGTCATAGGGCATGGCCGTGGCGGGGCGGCCATTTTGTGCGTTTCGCCATCGAAACAGGAAGTGGGTGTAATTCAAGTTTCCATTGTCCAATTGGCTCGAAACGTTTCACGATTCATAAGAGTCCAACCCTGAGGACATATAACGGCTGATATTTACTCAAAGTCATAGCGCCCCCTAGTGGCAACAGGAAGTAGGCCTAAAAGTCAAGGTGCTATACTTTAACAAACTCCTCCTACAGATTTCATCTGATGGACTTCAAATTGATCTGTACCATCACAACACCTTACAGATTAAAAGTTGTTAAAAGAAAAACTTTTCGTCAGACGGTGTGGGCGTGGCGTGGCGGCCATTTTGAGCATCCTTTGATGAACAAAGAAGTTGTTGTAACGTTAGCGTACTTAGTCATATCTGCCCGAATCTTCTCACGTTTGACAAGGGTCCAGGCCTGAGGACACCTACAGGCCAAAATTGATATTTCGCGCGGAGGTGCAAGGGCCCGTCCATCACTGCTTGCAGCTTTAATTATGAATGAAAGCTTTCTTAAATTAAATGAAGAAAAAACTGAGGTGGTTGTTTTTGGAGCAAAAGAGGAACGATTAAAAGTCAGCGCTCAGCTTCAAACGACAATGTTAAAAACAACAGACAAAGCCAGAAATCTTGGTGTAATTATGGACTCAGACCTGAATTTCAACAGCCACATTAAGACAATTACAAAGTCATCCTTTTACCACCTTAAGAATATATCAAGGGTAAAGGGACTTATGTCTCAGCAGGACTTGGAAAAACTTGTCCATGCTTTTATCTTCAGTAGACTGGACTACTGTAACGGTGTCTTTACAGGTCTCCCTAAAAAATCAATCAGACAGTTGCAGCTGATTCAGAACGCTGCTGCTCGAGTCCTCACTAAGACCAAGAAAGTGGATCACATCACTCCAGTTCTGAAGTCTTTACACTGGCTTCCTGTGCCTCAGAGAGTTGATTTCAAAATACTTTTGCTAGTTTATAAATCATTAAACGGTTTAGGTCCAAAATACATTTCTGACCTGCTAGTCAACTATGAACCACCCAGACCTCTCAGGTCGTCTGGGACAGGTCTGCTAGTAAACTACGAACCACCCAGACCTCTCAGGTCGTCTGGGACAGGTCTGCTTTCTGTCCCCAGGGTCAGAACTAAACAGGGAGAAGCAGCATTTAGTTTCTATGCTCCACATATTTGGAACCAACTTCCAGAAAATTGCTGCAACTCTCAGTTCTTTTAAATCAAGGCTGAAGACCTTTCTTTTTGATGTTGCCTTTTGTTAAATGACTATCCATTTCTTATACTTTCGTTGCTTATTTTATCTGCTTTTATATAACTGTTTTTAACTGCTCTTTAATGTTTAATTTCTTATACTGCACTGTAACTTTGATTATTGTATTTTGATTGTTTTCATGTAAAGCACTTTGAATTGCCCTGTTGCTGAAAAGTGCTATACAAATAAAGCTGCCTTGCCTTGCCTTGCCTTTAAGTTTTGTTGCTGATTAGACTTTATCTTGGAGTTGTGTGAATGACATGAGGTCATCATGTACTTATAGCAATGATAAAGTTGTAAATTACCCCAAAGAAAACGAGATAAGCCTCAGAAGTCCTGGAAAATACATGTTTCATTTTGTTGCAAATAAAACTTGTCAAACAAGTGATTATCTTGTGTGCATAAGATACAGAATATCATCTTCCACGACCTGGAAGGCTTCATAAGTTAAAGGACAAATCCGGCACAAAATGAACCTAGGGGTTAATAACACATGTGTACCGAGTCAACCTTTCTCTGGGATATGTTTTCATGCTAATCGAACGTGACCAGTTTTAGCGCAAACTGTTAATTACCTTATAACGCTAGTCGTTGGGGCAAGGATAAAGTAAAAAGAAATCGCTAGCGCCTTCCTGTATACGTGAGCGGTACTGTCTCTCTAAATTATCTCTTTAATAAACCGTCTATACACTTACAAAGTTCTCAATGCTTCGGTTTACATGTAGGAACCCTCATTATGCTACCGTTCGAATTGTGGTTCTATTTTGAGCCTTGTTAGTGGTATAGAAATAGGGATTTCTTTTTACTTTACCCTTGCCCCGATGACTAGCGTTATAAGCTAATTAAGCGGTTTGCGCTAAAACTGGTCACATTCGATTAGCATGAAAACAAATACCAGAGAACGGTGGACTTGGTACCCCTGTGTTATTTGTCCTTTAACACTCTGAAATAAGCCATGTTGCATAGTTAGTACTTTTACTTTTGCTACTTCAAGTAAAACATTTTTGGTTTGCACATATACCTACAAAAACTAAATCACTCTAATTTGTATGTATTCCATGTGTTTATCGCTGTAAACACCACATTGACTGCTGCTGGATAAGAGCTGCTGTGGACAGCATTCAGAGGAGGTCGGGGTGTATGTTTGGGCCATAAAACACAGAGCTTTCAAGCCGGGGAGGCAAATTTGCTTCTTGGGGAAAACAAAAGTCTTTCACCCAGAAAATGCAAGTTCGTTCCCCGGGAGTATTTTAAAGTGCTCATATTATGCTCAGTTCAGGTTCATAATTGTATTTAGAGGTCATATCAGAATAGGTTTACATGGTTTAATTAAAAAAAAAGATATATATATATATTGTTGTACTGCACATTGCTGCAGCTCCTCTTTTCACCCTGTGTGTTGAGCTCTCTGTTTTAGCTACAGAGTGAGACATCTCACTTCTGTTCCATCTTTGTTGGGAGTCGCACATGCGCAGTAGCTAGGTAAGGACTACTAGCCAGTCAGAAGCAGAGTATGAGGGCGTGTCCTGACAGTACCTAGGTAAGGACTACTAGCCAGTCAGAAGCAGAGTATGAGGGCGTGTCCTGACAGTACCTAGGTAAGGACTACTAGCCAGTCAGAAGCAGAGTATGAGGGCGTGTCCTGACAGTACCTAGGTAAGGACTACTAGCCAGTCAGAAGCAGAGTATGAGGGCGTGTCCTGACAGTACCTAGGTAAGGACTACTAGCCAGTCAGAAGCAGAGTATGAGGGCGTGTCCTGACAGTACCTAGGTAACGACCACTACCCAGTCAGAAGCAGAGTATGAGGGCGTGTCCTGACAGTACCTAGGTAAGGACTACTAGCCAGTCAGAAGCAGAGTTTGAGGGCGTGTCCTGACAGTACCTAGGTAAGGACTACTAGCCAGTCAGAAGCAGAGTATGAGGGCGTGCCATGCTAGCAGCTAGGCGAGCATTATAACGTGTGTTACAAAGTGATGCAGCTTCGTCACGGAAGTAAAAGCTGGACTAAAATAGAACTGTTTGGAGCAGTTTGTGAACATTTTTTTCTGTTGGAGATGGTAAGTCCCTTTGGGGGAGACTTTGGGCTTTTTCACTTTGTAAACCTATAACATGCACAAAAAAAGATATATAACACAATAAAGGAAAGGGAAAAAGCCAAAAAGCATAATATGAGCACTTTAACCCAAACCATGACCTTTTCCTAGATGTTTCTAGTGGTTTGTTGCCTAAACTTATCTGCCGTCGCTGCATAACGCTTACTTTTTGTCAGCTAAACTCAACCGCGGCTTCCTGGAGCTTTGTACCCGGCTCACAGTCACCTTTTCTGGGCTATAACTCAACTACAACTGATACAAGCGAAAGCTCATGGAGCTCTGTAGCCGGCGTCTCATGACCAGCCGCCGGCCGCCTAATTGCGTAGGATATCATACAAATTGGTGTGCATACATTTTCGTACAATATCGTACGTACCCCTTAATGAGATTGTGTTGTTATGATAAAACCTATGTACTTTTAGAAGAAGTAGAATTTCGAATGCAGGACTTTTACTTGTAATAGAGTATTTTTACACTGTGGTATTGTTACTTTTACTTAAGTAAAAGATCTGAAAAGTTCTTAAACCACTGGTTTGGACTGAACTTTTGTACCTTAACAAAACAGAGTGCCTTTTTATTTTCTTTTTTGGAATACATTGCCTGTTTTTTGTGGATATTGATTGCCCACCTGCATCAGGAGTGCCTGTTTTGCATCACATTGCTGTTGTTGGGTCACTGCTGCTTGTTAATACCACTGTATGTCAGACAGGGAGCATGTTATAAGAGATGAGGTTCACACCATGTTTATATTTAACACATCCGAATCAAACCCAGGAGAGCAGTCGCTGCATATTTCATGTTTTTGGAGAAACAAGCTTCCACACAGCAGCTACACATCGTGGTCCCCTGACAACGGCTCACTTTTGGCCCTGAAAGAATATATTATCTATACAATCACTGCATGTTTAATTCAGTTCCGTGTCGTTGCTGCAGAAGGACAAAACTGAAAGTTTCTCTGCTTCCCTTTTCCACCTTATGTAATATTCAGTGTGTAAGAATTAGTTAGATGACAGTGTTAGACAGAGGAACCTAGAAAAAGGGAATGAATGATCACAGGAATAGTAGCATTAAATCTATTAATTAGGAAAGCCAGTTACAATATTTAAAAACTGCAGCAGCCATTGATCTAATAGAAGTGGGACACTACCAGAGGCTTTGTCTCTCTTAACTCTTATGACCCTCTGTTTCTCATTTCGTGGATTTGTCTTTGAGCTTTCTCCTCTTTTGTTTTCCTCCTTTCTTCCCCTTTCTTTTGTCCTTCATTTATAAATTCTTGCTGTGCTGTTTTAACTGAGGTTGTGAGGATATTCTCTGAAAAGAGCTCCTTCAAAACATCCCCTGAACTCCAGCAACAGCGACAGCAGCAGTACTCATCCTTTAAAGATTAGTTTTTGGGCTTTTTCCACCTTTATTTGGTAGGACAGCTAGGTGAGAAAGGGAAGACGTGCAGGAAATTGTTACAGGGCAGATTCGAACCATAGACCACTGAGCCAACCCAGCCACCACTCCTATTTTACCAGAAAAGTTAACGCCCCGACCGGGATGCAGGCGTTATCAGCGGGTAACCTCTGTATGAGACCCCTTCTAATTAGGGCTACACAATATAGTGTTTTTTTTATTGTGATCATGATATCAACTGCCACAATAAACACAAATTGCAAAAGGATGCGTGCGACATATAGCGAAAGACACTCAGAGATTTTTGGTGTTAGTTGAAAGAAAATATGAGTAGAAAACTTCAATTTAAAATGTCATTCTTTTTTAGTGGTACCTTTTAGATTAAATTCAATGTTTAATTTGTTCAATAAAATAAATGATTTCCTTTCATTTGTTTTAAATTCAACAAACAATTTGTTGTATTTTAGCAGAATACTGAAAGCAGCAGAAATGCAGAACTAAATATACTTTAATATCTGTTTATTTATCGCACGTAATATTGCTATCTCAATATTCAGTTATCGCATGAAGCATATTTTCCTCATATCATGCAGCCCCACTTCTAATTCACAATAATGACCAGCATGCTCTACAATATCCCTTAAGCATAACATAAGCAAGTCTATAAAATGTTTGTCAGGTAGAGATGTAATGGTTACAATATGTTCAGACAGTGAGAGTTATTCTGCCACCTTCTGGTAAAACAATCATTCAATGCAGCTTTAAGGTTGCCTGGACTTCTGAGTGAGTTTAAAATAAACTAAACTTCTCACCCTTCACTTCCCCACCAGCTCCCCCCCTCCTCCACCATGAGCCTCCCCTCCAGCTCGATGATTGGGGTGGAGCTGTATAGCGACAGCGCCTCTCCGGTGTCTCAAGACTCCAGTGTTTTCTTCAACGAGACGACGGCATCCTGCGTCAAAGACCCGCTCGACTTCTTTGTCATCAACGTCGGGGGAAGTCGCTACATGCTGTCCCAGGAGTTGCTGGCATCCCACCCAGAGACCCGGCTGGGGAGACTGGCCTCCTGCAGCCGAGACTCTGCGCTGGAGCTCTGTGACGACGCCGACTTCCTGGAGAACGAGTTCTTCTTTGACCGAAACTCACAGACCTTCCAGTAGGTGGCGTCTAGATCTCTTACCTGAGAAATACATGGTGTCCTGTTGTAATAATAACACCGTAACTTGCAATGTAAAAAATATACCAAAGTCAAACATTTCTATAGTATATCATACATAATTTAGGCACCGAAGATAATAAAGTTGAAGGTAATAAAAGTGCAAAACCTTTAAAGTGTTTAAAGCTTTAGTGCGCAACTTTTTTACATTAATGAACGTCCGCGGGCGCCCAGATAGCTCAGTTGGTAGAGCGGGCGCCCATATATAGAGGTTTACTCCTCGACGCAGCAGGCCTGGGTTTGACTCCGACCTGCGGCCCTTTGCTGCATGTCATTCCCCCCTCGCTCTCCCCTTTCATGTCTTCAGCTGTCCTGTCGAATGAAGGCCTAAAATGCCCAACAAATTATCTTTGAAAAAAAAGAATTAATGAATGTCCGTTACATTCAAGCCAGTGCCAAATGAGTTGATACAAATCTGATTAAGACTATCAGCTTCACCAAACTCTCTCTGTATTTCTCAGTATGGCTATGTTTAGAAAATGGTGTTGTGGCGCAGAAAATCGAGTGAAGATAATTACCTCTTCTGAAGAGTCCATCCTGTTTTTTTTTAATCCTCCATGTACTCCTTTGCTACTAGAAACTGCGTGGGGGGGGCGCGATCACGGAAGTCTTGTATCATGTAGATTCGCTGACAGTTTTGTTGTCATTACTTACAATTCTTCATGGAGGCAACAGAAAATACGCACTATAGCTTTTAACCATTTGACACCAGTTTGATACGGAAATTAAGTGCAAAGATCAACATCTTTTAAGTTATGTGCGAATAATCCACATTCATAAACTGGAACAAAAAGGCTTTTACATTTAAATGACATTGTGTATGTGAAGCCAGTATAGGATTTGGGACAGATGTAGTGAGGCATCCCGAGGTAGCTGAGGGTCAGGATTGATTAAATTTATGCTTAATCTCAGTTTGCATTAACCGGTTAAAATTCTTATTTTGAATTAAGTGTTTGAAGATTCATTCATCAATGAAGCGTATGTCACGCAAGAGAGACAATTAAACAAATTAAATGGTCAAAATTGGCAACTTGACATTTAGGGTGTGTTTATTAATTCACGTCAACTCATCCACCAGCCTGGTCTCACAGAATTCTGTGAAATGATCACAAACTGTTAACACTGCATTACGTGGTGGTGGCACGGAATGTGTGAAAATTCCGTGTGGCCACCACGGAAAACAAGCCAATGTAAAGTCAATGAGAAGATGACGTAGCATTAGGAGCAAGTATAGTAGCGAGTAGTATGAAAGCCCACAAATCCGCGTAGGAAGGTTGGTTGGGGGGGTGGATGGGACTTTCACCCAGGAGACCGGGGATCGTGTCCCGTGTGTCACGTTTCCTAAACCCAACCATAACCGTCCCATTCTTCTTTCCCTAAACCCAACCGTCCCGTTGTTGTCCCGCGTCCCGTTATTGTTTTCCTAAACCCAACTATTTATTGTTTTCCTAAACCAAACCGTTTCGTTCTTCTTTTCCTAAACCCAACCGTCCCATTATTGTCCCGCGTGTCATAGAAACGTAAGCCCACCCGCGATCTTTTCCTTAACTTAAGGGGCCGTGTTCATTTCACGGAATTCTTCTGTGGGCCCATCACGGAATCTTTTGCGATTCCGCGAAACTGCCACAGATTTTGAGTTAAGGGACTGTTTTCATTTCACAGAATTCTGTGAGATCAGGTTCCATACACATTCCATCTTTAAAGCTGCCAGTGGTAGCCTTTGAGTGTCACATTTAAATAAAGTATTTTTTCTCAGTCTGTAGGGGCAGCAAAACATCCTTTCATTTTTATAGTTATAGTTAACAAAAGTATGTAAACTCCACCATAGGAACAGGAGTTAAAAACCTCCCAAACGAGCCACAACATAACCGTGCGCGTGCACACATGTGCACGTCATACAGTATTTGCACTCCGATACTCAAATAGAACTGGCTAATATTCATAAGTGACTTCTTCTGTAAACCTATATTTCTTTTAATATCTGTGCTGACAGAATGCTTCCTGTCTCTGTGTGCCTCTGCTGACAGGTATGTGATGAACTACTACCGGACGGGTCACCTGCATGTGAAGGAGGAGTTGTGTGTGATTTCCTTCCTACAGGAGATTGAATACTGGGGCATCGACGAGCTTCGCATCAACCCCTGCTGCCGTGAGCGCTACTACCGCCGCAAGGAGCAGAAGGAGAACCTGGACGTACGGCGAGAGTATGAGCCTGAGGACAACGATGAGGACTTTGTGGGTGCTGCTTGCCCGGCTCTCCGCCGATGCCTGTGGGACCTGCTTGAGAAACCTGAATCATCCCGCGCTGCTCGCACCTTAGGCTCGCTCTCAGTCTTCTTTGTGGTGGTGTCAGTCATCAACATGGTGCTCATCTCGCTAGATTTAGGGGAGGGCTTTGGCGTGAGCGACGTTGGTATTGGTGCACTGCTGCTGTTCGATGCCCTGGAGTACGTGTGTGTGGTGTGGTTCACGGGTGAGTTGGCACTTCGGTTTCTCTGCGTGAGGGATAAGTGTCGCTTCAGTCGAAGTATTCCCAATGTGATCGACCTGCTGGCCATCCTGCCGTTCTACGTGACGCTGGCGGTGGAGAGCCTCCATGGAGGATCCACAGAGCTGGAGAACATGGGTCGTGTGGTGCAGGTCCTCCGACTCCTCAGGTCGCTCCGTATGTTGAAACTGGGACGACACTCGACAGGTAAACAGACGCTTTAGTATTGTCAAAAAACACATTTGAATTTTTCAAAATAATTGTTTGCCTCCGGTCCGGTCGTTCACATTTATATTATTCTACACATTTTCAGTTCCAGACTGAAATATCTAAACAACTATCTGATGGATTGTGATGAAATGTAATACCTGGGTGATCCTTGGACTTTTGATCTAGCGTGGTCAACATGTTGATGTGTCCAATACTTTGGTGACCAAATACCTGCAGAACAAATGACATTACCAGGGGAGGGGAACAATTGATTCTTAGCTGCATTACGATTCTCTCTTGAAAGATCATGTATCAACTGTGATTGCTAATTTAATTTTTTTGTTAACCGATCATTAAGCAATAACCGACAAGCAGGCAACAGAGTCCCAGTTCACCCGTCCAGGAGGCCTGGATATTTCCACATTGTGGACAGCTGCAGACGTGTACTTGTTGTAGACATAAAAAGAATTTAATATTCATCAATGCAAAAGAAGAACAAGACAACACGAGAGACACAAATTGAGGCTAAACTGTTGGATTACATTTGAAATGTAGAAAGTGCAGGTTTTTTCAAAGGAGTAAACAAGAAAAATTTAAAAATTTAATTTAAAAAATAAATAGATGCCACGAAGCTCAGCTATAAACAGATCTTTTTTTCAGCCTGTCAGGGGATTTCAATTTTTGAAATGAGCAGCCATAGAGACAAAAGGAAATTGGAAATTATCCGCAGTGAGAAGCTGCTGCTGTGAGATTACAGCTGAGAGGTTAGCTGGCGACAACAAAAAGAAATATTATTGAATTAATAGTATTCTTTCAGAATACGGAGGGAGGAGAGGGAGAGTGTGTGTGATTATATGTGAGGATATTTGCGTGTGAGCGTGTCAAACTGGGATATGTGTTAACGCTTTTGATCTGGGTGATTTTGGGAAGGATGATAATCTCTGGACGCGACTGATGAATAATGGAGAACATGGAGAGTGGGGTTGGAGGAGAGCGAAAAGAAAAAGGAAAAGGAGAAAAAAGGAAGTGAAGCGACATGTGTATGTTGAGAGTTGTTGTAATAATGTTGATACTTTGTGTCAGGAATCCCCCATCCTTCCATTATAAAGCAATATGCAACAGATTAGATTTATTCCAGTTAATTTTATAGCCGGAGATTGAGCCAAATTCGTTGAAGATCTTAAGAATCTTTGGAATAGAGTCCTCAAGATCAGCAATGTACAACAAACTATCGTCTGCAAATAGTGATATTGAGCTGCTACTGGATTTAATCTAGATATTACAGATTTTTTTTGCCTTATGGCTTGGGCTAATGGTTCACGAGAGATTGAAAATAGCATGGAGGAGAGTGGACATCCCTGCCACAAGCCTCGCTTAATAGGAAACGGCTGAGAGTGCAATCCATTGGCTGAGACGCACCATGTCAATGAATTTGGCCCCCAAACCAAGCCTCTCCATTACTTGCCACAAATAATTCCACTCTAGGCGGTCAAAAGCCTTTTTCGCGTCCACCGATAAAACTGCTGCCGTTGTTGGAAGGTTTTTGGCTTCTTCTATTACATGAAATAGTCTGCGTATATTGTCTGCAGCATGGTATAAAACCTGATTGGTCAGGGTGGACTAGCTTCTCAATAAAGCGCTCTAAGCGGAGAGCCAGGACTTTGGAATAAAGCTTAATATCAGTCCCGATGAGGCTGATAGGCCTGTAATTTGAGCAATCTGTAGGATCTTTACCCTTCTTCGGAATAATGGAAATCAGTGCAGTGTTGGTTTGTTGGTGGAAAGTGCCCTTCTCTATGGCTGAAGTTAGAGCTTGTAAAATGGTAGGTCCTAATTTGTCAAAATACTGTAGAACAAGTTCTGATGGAATTCCATCCAACCCTGGTGTTTTCCCTTTTTGAACTGTTTTTAATGCTGATTTTTTCAGAGTTACAGAGAACATTGGACCCAAGTGCAGAGATAGCCAGACAATGTGGTAAGCTTGAATATTTAATTAAACGAAAGTCCATAACAAAAGGTGTCCAGAAAGTAGCAGGGAATGAAATCCCCAAAAATTAAGTAGCAACCAAAAAACAGGAATACAGGGAACAGCAATACTGAGACAAACGGGAAGACTTACTCACAGAACTCCAAACAGAAAATACAATGACCTGACAACAGACAAGGGAAACAAAGAGACTAAATACACGGGGCAGGTGACACAGGGGCAGGTGAACAGGTGAAAGACATCAGGCGGGAAAAAACAACAGACAGGAGGGAGACAACAGACTACTACAAATTAAAATGTTATAGGTTGATGTGAAATCTCTAATAAATCCTTTAGTTACCTGCCATGTATATACGGGGTCAGAAATTGAGTTGGTATTAATTGATATAAATTCAAACAGCTTGGCTCTAACCTCTGTATCAAAATCTGTGTTTAGGAGAAGGGAATTATTATATTGCCACCTTCTAGATCTTTCTCCTAAGATATCACAATGGAATGTGGTTGTCAGTGCATTGTGGTCAGACAGGATTGCTAGTTCAATTGCTATCGTATGGAACATTGCCTTAAGTTCACTGGAGCACAAAAAATAATCAATGCGGGAGTGGGTGAGGTGACGTGTGGAAAAGAAGGTGTAATCCTTGCGTGCAGGATTGTGCATCCTCCATATATCTGTAAAATGGTGGGATTCCACAACTGCTTTAAACATGTCTGATATGTGTTTTTGGGCTTTCGTGTGGTTGACCCCTGATCTATCCTGATTTAGATCTAGTCAGTCCCTCCATAAAAACTCGATTATGCGATCGCAGAATTCAATGCGTAATCAGCCAAAGTCCGGATATTTATGCAGGGGCCGCATTTTTTCAAATACGCCGCACTTTTGCAGCATAAATTGCCGATTTCCGCGAAAAATATGTGGGGCTTGCATGATTTCATAATCTCCGCATTTTTGTTGCAAAAAAGTCACATATATCTCAGCAGAAAGTTGAAAAATGTTGCGTTTACTTCACACAAGACCAGCCATTTTCCCCTGTTGCCATGGGAATGTTATGAAGTGACGTAATTTCACCTACTGAGAACACGGTGTTGGGGGAATCACTTTTTTTCATCAAACTGCAATTTTTGCAAGTTCCCGCAATTTCATCGCATTTTTTAAGAACACGTTCCGCATAATCAAGGATTTTTGCCCGCAACAATCACAAAAAAACTCTGCGTTTTTCTGGAGGGACTGACTAGTACTACATTCATGTCTCCCCCTATAATTAGTGAATAGTCATTGAGAGAAAGCAATTTGTTGGTTAGGCGCGGGAAAAAGCTTTCATCATATGTAGCCGTTGTATACCGAAATGAAGGCTATTTTCCTACTCCTTATCGTAGTACATACATATGATATCCTGCCCGATAGGTCTTTACTACTTTTGTCTATGGTGAGTGCACATTTCCATGACAGCAACACAATGGAGCCCTTAGTTTTGGTGTCGTCACTAGATGAAGCAACAACTTTGAAATATTTATTTTGTAGACAATTTACATCTCTTTTACGTAAATGTGACTCCACCACATCTATGTTCTTCCTTCTTAAATAGTCCAGATCGGTCCATTTAGCCCCATGATGTTAACTGAAAGAATTGAAAGTTCAGCCATCTTTAAGGTTTACACATATAGACGTCTTGAGTACCCTGATAAATGTACCCCCTTCCCTCTCTGTAAGATATGTGGCCACATCAAACACAGCTCAAAAGCTCCAGCTCAAAACTGCCCCTCCTGTCTAAAGTCACAGGTTAACTGAAACAAGTCTAGTGATTTCCTATGTTAAACATGAACAGTGAGGTGTCAATTTCTGCTAACGATTCCTTCACTGCGATACGGACCGCTTATTGAAGCCCATTTTATTGTTTTTCCAGGACCTTGGTCATAATCTCCTCCATGCGTAGGTCCGCATTAGCATCAGAATCCTTGCTAGCCGTCGCCATGTTGGAAGAGTTTGCAGAGTTCTGTGCTCGGGTAAACGTCAGCGAGCCCTGTTTTTTTCGCTCCTGCAGGTATTCCTCTAAGTCATCGTAGTAACAAATGAAATGGTTGACGTCGAATAAAAAAGAATCAACCTGGTTTTTAATGAAAATGTGTAGGTAGGCGAGGAGCCTCAGCTACGAGCAGCCATGCGATCACGTAATGACCTCTTCAGCACTTTCTGAGCTCATTTCAAATCCTCCTTAAACTCGACATCAAAGTATTTTTTTTAGGAGAATAGAGAGATAACAAGCCATTCTGAGACATCATCCCTGTGAGCGCCTCACATGTGGGTGTATTTATAGATTTGCTGTTTCATCTTTTTGCCTCTAATTATTTTCTCCACGGTGAACAGACTCACTCTAAGTGGAAAAAAAAGGGAGACACGAGAACCGGAGTTCCAGTTTCCAGAATGAGAATTCAGACAAACTGCTGCTGTGAAACAAAAAAGACTTTCCGGATCTGAACTTAAATTTTGGAACAGATTTTTCTTTGTAAAGAAACTAAAAACTTTCAAAACATTCAGTTTGAATAAAGTAATGTTTGAAGCTTCAGACATCATCAGTCACGTGGTACTCCTCATTTGATACAAGGGATAACCTATATTTTTTTGTTTGATTTTTAGATAGATAGATAGATAGATAGATAGATAGATAGATAGATAGATAGATAGATAGATAGATAGAAAGCCTTTATTATTAGACTCATGGTCCATTTAGAAAAAAAATGATTAAAAAGGACAGATACAAAAGAACAGACACAAATTAAAAAAGACAGCTATACCAGTAATCCCATAAGGGTGACTGGTATCGCACAGCACTGAACCTCGGGTCAATCAATTGTAAAATGACAGAGTTACAAGAAGAATTCAGGTGACCAATACATTTATACATTAGATTCCTCAGTAAAGCAGATAATGTAATAACTCCTGCTTGACAAACAATTCATTTGCACTACACCACCTTGGTTTTCTGAGTAGTATGCGCAAACAATCATTATAAGCGACCCGCAGTTTATTGAGGCTTGCCTTTTTACACAAAGGGGCAGTGTAAAAAGCAGTACAATATGCTCTAAAGAGGTTTATCTTAACAGTATCAGAACACCATAAGAACTTCCTGGCGAGCATGTTCGCTTGTATATATAACATGTGGCACTGCCTATACATGTCATCATCATCTGACATTAGATCCGTTAAGATGTAACCCAAATACTTAATTTTACAACAAGCAGTTAGCACTTGCCCTGACAGATGAAAAGATGGAAAAATAAGGTCCTTATCCTCTTTCACTCTACAGATCATAACCAAACTCTTTTTGACATTATATTTCACATCAAATTTAACACCATAATCGGAACATATATTCAACAACTCCTGAAACCCTGCACTGCTAGGAGAGACAACAGCCAAATCATCAGCATACATAAGATGGTTCACTAGCATGTTACCAATCATACATCCTGTTTTACATTCTCTTAGCTGGTCAGACAAGTCATCCATGTAAATATTAAAGACGGCCAGTGATAGTATCCCCCCTGACGGCAGGGCCGGCGATTGCTATAGGCGAACTAGGCGACTGCCTAGGGCGTCAAATATGTTGGGGGCGCCGTGTCGCCCTTAGGTCTAATAATAGAATTAGAACGACAAGCGAAATAAAACATGTTTATTAAACATGATCATCCTAGCCCCAAACGGGGCTCTGTGTCTGTCAGACGGTCTGAGGTCTACCGTATCAGCAGAGCGTAATACACAGTAGACTATGGTGCAGAGACATGCACGGAGTTTGCGGGGGAAGGGGGAGCACTGCCCCCCTGGTGGCTGAAATGAGTAATTACATTTTTTTTTTTTAAATTGGTGGAATAATTAATTGCATTGTTTAAAAAAATATTTTTTTTATTTTAAATAACACAAACCAACTAAATGGTGGTAGCTAATACATCTGATTTCATATACTACTTTAGTAAAAAAAAAATGTTCAGGGCTCTGGGTCATGTGACAAGTGACAGGCTAACGTAAGTCCAACAATTCTCAGCTAGCATGTAATAACGTAGTTATCTGTTGGACTCGTTACACGAAAATATGGACATAAGGAGATTTTTAAGACGGCAAGCTCCAAATGACACAAATATTCAGCCATCGGGATCTAACAAGGATACAACACAAACAACAACAATAACTGATGATGACGATCGGCAAACAGACACTGCTGTGAATTTGGAGGGAACTTCGAGCAGCTCTGGATCAGCAGCATCCGCTAACAGCCACACTAGGTAACAACAAGCTGAAGAAGCTCAACATACTGCTTTCAATTAGCTGTCTTTTGAGGGACGGGGGACGGTGAGTCCACTGATGTAACAATCAAAAGTGGGGAGTGTTGTGTGAGTGTGTGTGATTGTCAGTTGAAAATGTTCTGTCTTGTCAGACTAAAACCAAGAGAAAGGCAAATCTTTATGCATCCTGTAGCCTCTAACATGGCCACTTTTTTTTCTTTTTTCCCCGTGTCTCACAAAATGTTTTAAATATTTCATTAAGTACAACAAAATGCGAAATATAACTTTTTTTAATCACTGTCATTGCCACAAATGTGTTTTGAAAAAAGGAAAGAAAACCTTTCAAAATCTTTTTGTTTTGGTTGAAGATAATATTTAACAGTGCGAAAGTCGTCCACATTTCATTGCTTTGATCCTAATTGTGTCCGAAGATGCAACAACAAGTTACGTGGCTTCTACCTGTTTACAAATAGAATATGATTGTATTGTTGTACTGTTTTATTCTTCTTTGGGTTAAAAATAAATTTACAGTATGTCAGGGCTGGACTGGGACAAAAAATCGGCCCGGGCATTTTTGGCCCAGGCGGCCCACACCCACCGTGATTGGTCAGAGACATTCCCTGCAGACAGTCCTCTTAAAATAGGCGTCCATTCTATGATATGAGTTGCCTATTGTTCTGCGTTCATGTGATGGTTTTGGATCCTTCAAGAGGTCTCAAGACTTATCTGTTGATCCAACCCAGTCTCACATCAGTTCGTGATAGAATCACGAAAATTAATCTATTAGATCGTGATACCATCACGTAATTGTGAAGATTTACGTGATGGGGTCACGTTTTTTAAACTAATGTATTTTAATGTGAAGCTTCTTTCGTGATTGGAGCACGTTTCTTTCTGCCAGTCGGCTGCAGCAGACAAGCTGGATACAGCTGCGTTATTATTGGTATTTTTAGCCCAATAATCGCTGTTTTTATCAACATTTATTCACCAGATCGTATCATGGTTTTTATGTATTTCTTTTACTGTTATTACTTCGGTCTATTTCGGCCAGGGAAGCTGGATGGCTTTATGTTTATTGATATTTTTTAACTATAACGCTACATCTATCAACATTTATTTAGATGTTATCATGGTATTCATTTCTTTATTTTAATCATATTATTTTGGTCTCATTACCGGTGAAATATTACAGTAAATAAAACAGAAAAGTACGTTTACGATATGAGCCGAGCTGGGCGCATTCAAAGCAGGTATCCCACAATGCAACGCGGCCATTCATTCAGAGAATCTGACAGCGATCAGCGAGTCTTTAACGCCAGTATTGCTTCCATGTTCATATATATAATCTGTGGTTTTGTCATCAGCAACAACACGTTGCTCAGTTTTCTTCCAGTAAGTTATGCACCGTAATAACATTTTAAAAAAACAGATGAAGACTCCGGAAGTGAGGTAATAATTACTGCTCCGAGTCTGTGAAAGATTGCTGCACGTTGTACGTGAGAATTTATACAATAAAAATACCAATAATGAAAAAATAGTGTTTTATGCTAAGCATGTTGATTTGCCTTGTATATACTATATAACAAACCTAGAGATGAGTGTTAGAAATACAGCCTGATGGCTGGTTTGACTACTTTGCATTTGTTTTGACTTGTTAATAAACTACTTAGGCCTACAAAGAGAAACATTTTTTATTTCATTTTCCATGCATCATTATTTAAAAATGCAATTTTCTAATTTTGCAGTTGATGAATGTTAATAGCAAAGACTGAAGGGGGAAAAAAACATGAGCATATTTATGTGTGGGACTTTGTAAGCATTGCACTGCATTAATTGTTTTAAATAAATGACTTTTTTGAAATTTAAATTTATGGCAGGCCTAACATATTAATTATTATATTCATAACATTATCCTCATATCAATCACCATGGTACAGCTTGTAACCATAACCTTTGCCTTTACTGAGAGATTTTTTTCAAAATTAAGAAGGGACTAGTTTTAGGAAGCATTTTCAGGAAATTAAAAGGATAAGCAGATTGTTGCCGAGGTTTTTGTTCACAGAGTAAGATGTATATATCTTTGTTTGGGTATCTGTGCACATACAACATGTGTTTTGGCATTTTTGGCACACTTATACCTCAGCCTACTGCACACAGACACACGTACGTTTTGCATATTCTGCTGAAATAGAGACCTATGTTTCCATGCCATATCTCATAATAGATATCAGAACAAAACATGGTAGAGTTCTTCGACATCCCACTCCGAGCCTCCATACAAAATTTGGTGAAAATCGGTCATTAGGGGGCGCTATAATTAACGTAGAAGCCTTTTGGCAAATAAGTCAATGCATTTAAATGGGAATAATTTGCAATGGAAATATCTCTGCAGCAGTAAATGCCATCATCACAAAACTTGAGATTATTGTTCGTCATGCCACTCTGCGGCTCCCCACCAGATTTGGTGATGATCGCCCTTTAGGGGGCACTATAATTGAGGTAGAAGTGTTTTGGCCTTTTACGCAATGAAGAGGAAATTTGCAATTGCATTTCACTACGGACTTTGGAGCTCGCACTCGGTCAAATTTCATGACTTTTGCCTCGCCGCGGTGGCGCTTTGGGTTCTCCTTTCGCGGGCTCCGTTATCACGGGCTCCTAGCCAGGGGCGACTCGCGCCGGGGGAGGGGGGGGGGGGGTTCTGGCGCAGGGGGGCTTGGACCCCGTTCATAACTGCTTGCAGTTCTAGTTAGGGGTCCAAGTCCGAGTCTGGAAGAAACGGCGGTAGCAATAGCTACGCCGTTCGCACAGTAGGACTGTGGAACCCAATTGTTTTTCTAAAGATTATTATTATTAGGGGTCCAAGTCCTAGTCTGGAAGAAACGGCGGTAGCAATAGTTACGCCGTTCGCACAGTAGGACTGTGGAACCCTATTGTTTATCTAAAGATTATTATTTTCCATTATTAGGGGTCCAAGTCCGAGTCTGGAAGAAACGGTGGTAGCAATAGCTACGCCGTTCACACAGTAGGACTGTGGAACCCAATTGTTTTTCTAAAGATTATTATTATTAGGGGTCCAAGTCCGAGTCTGGAAGAAACGGCGGTAGAAAAAGCTACGCCGTTCGCACAGTAGGACTGTGGAACCCTATTGTTTTTCTAAAGATTATTCATTATTTTTCTCCGCGTAAAAGTCCCGCTACAGCCTAAGCCGTACATGGTGGGCAGGTGCCCTTTTCAGGACTGGTCCAGAACTTGGCAAGGACCTCAGGCGCAACAATTGACCCACTTCCACCTGGCGCTATAGCAGAAAAAATGCGTTTGACCCTATAACTTCCAAACCGTACATCGCAAATTAAAAATACACATACCCACGCGTTCCCTGGATCCCACTGAATCTCCTGATATAGGCCACGCCCATTTCCGCCTAGAGTTTTATGTGTGAAAAATGTATCAAAAACCTACTTTTTCGAACTCCTCCTAGACCGTGTGACCGATTTGCACGAAACTTGGCAGGTGGCACCTACATACTGTTCTGACATAAAGTTATAAACAGAATTTTTATATGACACAAATTGCGCATATTACGCACAAACAAACTTGTGTAGCTAACTATGAAAACACCAACTTTGCCATATCCCGGTCAAAATAAATGCTATCAACGCGCAACTTCAGATTCTTGTTTCCCATGACCCTCTGGAGGGGCCCAGCACATTTTACAAAAAATGGCCAGTAGGGGGCGCTACAAGTACAAAATGTTTATATCTCATGAACGGCTCTCGTTTCGACGGGTTCTTGGCCACGCCCATTTCCGCTCCGACTTTTTTACGTGAAAAATCGCAACTTATCGTAAACCTGCTTTTTCATACTTCTGGAATGAAGGAACGGCGGACAACAGTCACTGAAGAGCGTTTATTTTCGGAGCAGTGACCTCTGGACAAAACGATTTACGTTATGGGCTTTTGGTTCAATAACACATTTTTCGAACTATCGGGACATTGGATTAACGTTAATTGGCCATCTGCAGCCCCCCTGATGCATACTGTTAAGTTAGCTGGCTTTTGCTTCACTAAAGTTGACTTTAGTTTGCTAGTGTTAGCTAGAACGGCGAAAAAATGTCTTAGTCTAAATAGAACATTTTAACGTTAGGCTAATGTTACTTACCAAAGACCTTACTCCGTGGCGCCTGACCGTTTTGTACTTCTGCTGCATGCCTGAGTGACGTTAGCGTTACGACACAGACGTTGAAGTCCACTACGCTTAGTTCAAAATTAAATATAAATATGAAAAGGGTTAACGTTAACATTATACCCACTATACTTTTATTTTAGTTTTACAACTAAACTGCTTCACCTGGGATTGCTTGTTCAAAATGTCTTCTGAAAAGTCTCCAGCTAACATTTGCTATAAGTTAACTTTATTTTGGGGCCTGCACTAGACTGGTACATGGTCAACTTAGGTTATTTCAACCAACATTAACAAGTTAAACCACAATTTCATTATTTAGTGTACTTACGCATTGTGGAATAGTGGAGTGGCAATGTAGCTGCTCCTCTGCAATCCGACATCAAATGGTCTTGTGTCAAGCTAACTGCCTCGTGCAACTCATTCAACAGTAAGTAACTGTACTACTGCATCATTTACAGCAAAGCGCAAATATGCCTGTAATTTATTGTGGAAAAAAGCTGTCAACTACTGTAATAGTTTTTTGACCCACAATGCATTGCAATGTACAGCTAAACTTTGTAAAATGACAGAACAAGAAGTTACTGTAACATTTTGCTGTAGAAATTACAGAAATTTGTTACAGTGTAGATCAGTACCGTGCTTGGCCTTGAAGCCAAACTGGTTATCTGAAGTGTCCAAATAAACACACAACCTAGCTAATAAAATTCTTTCCAGGACTTTTGACAATACACTAGCTAAAGCAATAGGTCTATAATTATCCACGCTCCCCACCTTGCCCGCTTTGTCCTTAATGACAGGCACCAAAGTAACAAACCATGGGTCATAAAGCCAGGAAAACAAATAGCAAGAAGAACTGCAACCTTCGGGCTGGCCCATTTCAGGTACTCTGCAGTAATTTGATCTGAACCGCTAGCTTTGTTATCAGCTGTGTAAAAGCTTGATAGAGCTCATTGGCTGTGATTCCCACTGTTTCACTATTGACAACATGGCCAACTTCGTAAGGTTCGCTATTAACCCAATTAAATAGGTCAGAGTACTGTTGCCTCCACAACTCAGCTATGTTATCAGCCCCAGAGACTCCCTCTACGTTGCATGGTAATGATGCACTGTCCCTGTTCAGAGCTCTCACCTCCTTCCAGAAGCCAGTAACATCATTACCAAGTAAGCTTTTCAGCCATAGAGTCCACTCTTATTTCCTGCTCATGTTTGTTGACATAATGAAGTGCATATTTATAACTAGCACTAGTACACTTTTGGAGTTCCAAGACTGGCCCCTCTCTGGGCCTGCCTGCCTGTACCCAGGCTTCCAAAGCATTCTTAGCTTCAGCATGATGAACCGCCACATATTTGTTCCACCCTGGCTTGATGCTGTGTCTTTTATAAGGATAAATAAATAATGGCCTACTGGCCTCATACACAGATCCCACAATACGTTCATACATGGCACAAAGGTCCTCACAGTGAGAGCTTATGTTACAATTTACATCAGAACACAAAATTGCAACACAAGAAACCTCTTCATATACATTTCCTTATCAAAAGACATTTTTTTATTTTTTTATTTTTCATTGTAAAGACATCAGTACTGCCATAAATATATTTGTATTTATATGTTCAGCATGAATGGAAAGTATACATGACGTGTTAATCAAATATTTGTCTGTCATCATTTCTGCCCAGGCCTGAAGTCTCTGGGTTTGACCATTGCTGAGTGCTACGAGGAGGTTGGTCTGCTGCTCCTGTTCCTCGGTGTAGGCATCTCCATCTTCGCCACTGTGGTTTTCACTTTGGAGCGCGATCTTCCTGCCACCACTTTTACCAGCGTGCCGGCCGCTTGGTGGTGGGCGACCACCTCCATGACGACGGTCGGCTACGGAGACATACGACCCGACACGGCTGTGGGGAAGGTGCTGGCCTTCCTTTGCATCCTGTCTGGGATCCTGATCCTGGCGCTGCCCATCGCCATCATCAACGAGCGCTTCTCTGCCTGCTACTTTACCATGAAGGTGAAGGATGCGGCAATGAGGCAAAGTGAGATGCTGAAGAGGCTGGCCCACGGCTCGGTGGGGGGAATGGGCGAGGGAGGAGTGGGAGGAGGTGTGAACTTGAGGGACGAATACGCCCGGAGCATCCTGGAGATGTTGAGACTGCATGGCCCAGAAAGGGTGAGCACCCGGAGCAGCGGAGGAGAGGAAATGTGTTGGTAAAACCAGGAGACTTTTAGTGATTGCTCTGCAAATTACAACCATACAAGAGTCAGTGGCACTGACACCCTCGCTGCTGTAAGAGCGGATGTTTCTGGCCTCTCTAGAGGTCCACTGCAATAAACCAGTATAAAATGCTGTAAACTGGTTAAAGCAAAGCAGTGGAATCCCCTGGTATAAATCCACAGTATAAAGAGAAGAATATAATCCCTGTGTGGGAAAATGTACATTTCGTATCTAGGATCACTCAAAATTTCTCTCAAGTCAAAAATGGGGAATTGTCATAACAGATACCATTTTTAATAAAGTTGCAATGATAAGTCCGCTTTAGAGTTTCTGGTCTTTTGTGTATTTATTTTCATATCCCTGTTACACACGTGACGCAGAACGTGCAGTGTTTCCATTTTGTTCTGTAAAGTTAAAAAAACTCGCTGTTAACTTTTATTTTCAAATGGTACATGAACCCTCGGTGTCCTAGGTGATAGTCCTGTCTTTGCCCCGTCCACCAACCCAGTCTGTCCTCTTGGCACTCTTATACTTCGTCAACTTACTTCCTGCTTTGCTCCTTCATAACGGGAGGCCACTAGAGGGTGTCGCCACTATAAATGTAAATATAATTCGTAATTGCTGCTTGAACCAACGACTTATGTGTTTTTTTTTGGGTGAGGACAGTCACAATATAGTAACCCTAGCATACAATTCACAGCGCGTCATGTGTTATTAGACAGTTTGTTGCCACAACAACGCTTGATTCAGTGGAGAAAAAATATTTCTGTGTTCCTGTTGTGTTTCATCACATTATCTCCGTGCACCACCCTTCTTTTCAGAGAGTACACATGCATTAGTAAGTGTTGTATAGAGGTCAGCATCAAACCCTACAGGCTGTTCTTTGGTCTTGGCACCTTGTATAGTTCTGTTATCGCTCTGTGACTTAGTCATGCAATAAAGGGCATTCTCCTGTGGGTCAGTGGTCTTCTTAAATATCACAGTGATGGCCCGAAGGTCTGAGTAACAACATGGACTTGTGTGACCTGCTGCCAGGATGTTTTCTGCCTTATCACACTGTTGTTTGTTACTTACTGTTTGTAGATTTGATATGATTTCTCTTTGTAAAAATGTTCCTTTATCACAGCTCAAATTCAGAAGCTGATATAAAAGACCAGCTTTTTGTCCCCATGTGGGTCCAGTTATCTACCTTGCCTGCAAACCTATTTTTAGGTCTAATCCCAGACCTTCCTTATCCCAGACCCCAGAATGTTGTCATGTGAATTTGAATGTGATTAATTTTCAAGAGCATAAATGGGAATAGCTGGGCCAAAAAGTCTTCAAGGAGGAGTTTATTTTGGGAAAAGTAAAAAATGAGGTGGGTGTCCTGTAGGGGTGTTGAAGTTAATCACTGCATCAATGCTTTGTGATGCATACCTGGGCAATTCTGCATCGATGCAGTGACAGACCATAATAGATTAAATCCGAATGATGATACTTGTTGATTTTCCGGTCGTTGCTTTTTTTGTTTTCCCTTTTTTCTGCTGTGTTCAGACTCCACTACATTCACTGTGTTTTTTAAGAGCAGATACAATAAAAAGGGGAGTTCATATATATCTGACTGCTTAAATTTGTTGATGAAAATCATGTGTAGCAATATATATTAATATTAAGGAGGTGACGCATCGTGATGCATCGGGATATCGAATCGATTCGAATCGTGACCCCAGTAAAGATTCACACCCCTAGTGTCCTGGCAGCACAGTGATTATATTATATTCAAAGAAAAAATTAAATAAAGTTAAGTGTACAACTAAAGAGATTGCAACATATTGCGAGAAAAAGATCAGAAAAGAATATTGCAAGTATATATTTGTAGATTTACAAAAAAAAGAATTAACTGATAATTTTACGACAAAACAACACAGTCTCACTCCCAACTCGTCAAATGTCTGACGCATGGCCAAGGACCCGTGGCGTTATTTTCCAACGAGGGGGTCCGTCAGACAGACAGTCATGTTAATCCCTCACCGTCAGATATCGACAAAAGAAAAAACACGCCCCCTTAATTAGAAATCTGACAGCTTTATTGTTGGTATTTTTAGCCCAATAACCGCTGTTTTAATCAACATTATTCACCAGATCTTATCATGGTTTATATGCATTTCTTTTAATGTTATTATTTTGGTCTATTTCGGCCAGGGAAGCTGGGTTTCTTTGTTGTTTATTGATATTTTTAAACTATAACGCTACATCTATCAACATTTATTTAGATGTTATCATGATATTCATTTCTTTATTTTAATAATATTATTTCGGTCTTATTACCAATGAAATATTACAGTAGCCTACGCTGTAATACAGAACATTACGATATGATCCGAGCTGGACCCAGCTAGACGCATTCAAAGCCCATATCCCACAATGCAATGTGGACAGCGATCAGCAAGTCTGGAACGCCAGTATCGCTTCAATGTTCATATATGAAGCTCAGCGCAAATTCTTTCAGGAAGACGTCGTTAACCCAATCAGTACTCTTTCTCCGTAAATCAAATCAGCTGTTTAGAAGCCATATTTTCACTTAAACCAATCAGTCATGACCACGGAATTCAAGGACCAATCACAGCACTACAGCTCTGCTTTAAATAGGTTTCTTTTGGTGTCAGTTTTTCGTTTCAGGAAAGCGCTCAACCCTCCACCTCCCATGCCGCCTCCAGTCTTCATGATTCTCCCGGATGGCCGCTCCGTTGCCTCGTCGGTCTGGTCCCCGGTCTCTTCTCCGCCGCCACCAGTGTCTAGACTCCATCGGGGGATATGTTTCCTATTCTCTACCCCTTTAAAAAATATTAATTTGGATGGAGTCTAATCTCCAAAAGACTCATACACTTTTGTCATGCAGTTGTTTAATAAATATTGTTCTTTTGCATATCTGCAAACAAAGTCTCTCCTGATTGAAATATAATCTGTGGTTTTATCACCAGCAACAACACATAGCTCAGTTTTGTTCCAGTAAGTTATGCACCGTAATAACGTTTTAAAAAATCAGCTGAAGACTCAGGAAGTGACGTAGTACGTGCCGCTCGGCAGATAAGAAGATACAAAAATACATAATATTCATAATATTGATGTTTTTGTCTAACATTGTATTTGAGGATTTAAACAATGAAGATAATAATAATAATAAAATACAGTTTCATGTATTTGTCTCATGTACTGTCTGCTCGGTCGGCCGGCGGCAATCTGAAATGGAATGAAGCCCATTCACGGCAGACGGCAGAGACACAGGAATCGAACATAGGCAGCTCCCGTCTCTTATGGGAGTTGTAGTTTAAGTATATTCAGGGCATGAAATTAACACCCGCCCACCCGCCAAATGCGGGTGAATTTTGCAATTGGCGGGTAACACTGTCAATCTACCTGCCACATTGGCGGGTAGCCAATGAGAATTGAGTGATTCAGACGCGCAACTATTGGTAAGCAGGGTACGCGGTTGCTTACGGGCCCAGACCAATCAGGGGCCTGCATCACTGGAAGACATTGATTGACAGCCGGGGCCCCCTATCGCATTTGCATTACTCGCGACAATCCCAGCAGTCCCACGTGCAGCCACTGACCAATCGGTAGTGAGAACGGGTCAAATTCATTTCCTTGTTTCTGATAACGAAGACAAGACGTGTGTGACACGAACATTTCACATTTACCAACAAAACGTACAGCGACAGACCGTGCAGAACATTTCAGACTGTCCTGCCAACCGGTAGACATTTTAACATCAATGTAGCTGTAGCGATGTTTCACTCTGAAAGCTGCTGCCGTTTCAGTCCTGTCCTGGGCTGTTGCTCCATTTCCCCCGCGACGCGCACACACACACACACACACACACACACACACACACACACACACACACACACACACACACACACACACACACACACACACACACACATACACGGACACACACACGGACACACGGACACAATCACACGGTGAATGCAGGAAAAAACGGAGATCAGACGTACATAATAACCTAAATTGAGGACAGCTATGCTCATTATTGTAAGTGCAATAAGTTAAAGTCCAATAAGCTACTCAAACCGTATGAATGTGTGTCCCAGACCAGGATAGAAAATTAACTAACGATGTAAAGATCAACAAGCCACTTACACTGACACATAGGCATAGCTGTTCAAATTTGATTAATTCAATAAATTATTATGTTTTGTCTTAATACACAGGCTACGATGAATAGGACAGGATAGGATCAGAGAGACACAGTAATTCCTGTTTTTCACCTTTATGAGGCAAAAAAAAAATCTGGCTGGTAAAAAGTCACTGTGGCGGGTGGATTTTTTAATCCACCTGCCACAGTGGCTGGTGGTCAAAAAAGTTAACTTCATGCCCTGAGTATATTGGTATATTTCTCATAATTAGAAGTTAAAAGTGTATCATTTTGGATGCCCCCTGGGTTTTTTTGGGTTGGGGAACACACTGGTGTCATCAGATTTTAAAAATGTAATCGTTAAATAGGTGAAAATAGCTTATTACCATATTTGACAGTGCTTACAGCGGTTACACATTGGTGACCATATCTACATGACAGCTGAGGTCCAGAGCTTTCTATAACAGCTGGTCCCATGTTTGTAGCACCTTCTGTTGCTAAATGACAAGCCTTCAAACATGGACTAGGTTCAAAGTTCAGAGGTCAATATTTCAGAGTAGGAGTAATGGATCCTCTTCAGACTGACATATGTTACTGTGGAGGTTGAGACCTTTCCAACAATATGTTTGATATAGTCCTACGACAACATTTTAATTTTCACATATCATGGATATGCAGGTGATACTTTATTATTCCCGGAGGGATATCTGCCTTGAGTTCAAATGCTTCACACATAACACTTGACATATTGTTTTATCATACAGTTGACATATACTTACAATAAAAAAACATAAACAAAGTGATATGTAGTCAGACTGAAGCACATCACACAGCAACAATCTATTGATCATCTTGCACAAACAGTGCAGAGTAACACACAACCATTAGCATCATATCATGAAGCTATTGCACAATCAGCCTCAAGCAACATTATTTAAAGTTGTAATTGAGGTAGGTCCGAATAGGCCTATAGTTTAGAAATGTTAAGTTTACATTGGGGTAACCTATATCTTCTGCTAGAGTATAAGAACTCATACTTGGCATGGAGAATAAAGATAGATCAGGTCATATTCTCTGTGCTTGCCTGGAGAGACTGGTTTCTATTCCCCTCCACAACCTTCATGACAGTCATATATAACATGAACCCTCTGATTCACCGTGAATGTCTGCTCTAAATGATGAAAACACACTTTGAACACAGGCCTTACAGCCAGGTGTTGTCAATATGAACACCATAGGAGCAGAGCCCATTGATTGGTTCATCATGTATGACCTCTGATACTCTCTGACCCATGTCACCACCAATGCCTCAGCTTGTCAAATGGTTGAATGAGATGTGTGAGTTTTGTCTGTGTGCAGTATAGGCTGAGGCAGAAGTGTGCCAAAAATGCCAAAACACATGTTATATATGTACACATACCCATACAAAGATATATACATCTTACTCTGTAAACAAAAACCTCTGCAACAATCTGCTTATTCTTTTAATTTCCTGAAAATGCCTCCTAAAACTAGTCCCTTCTTAATTTTGAAAAGGTAGTCTCTCAGTAAAGGCTACAAAGGTCAGGATGGCTACAAGCTGTAACCATGGTGATTGATATGAGGATCATCTTCTGAATATAATAATTAATATGTTAGGCCTACCATAAATTGATATTTCAAAAAAGTAATTTATTTAAAACAACTAATGCAGTGTGATATTAAATCAAACTAAGTCCCACACATAACTATGCTCATGTTTTTTCCCTTTAGTATTTGATATTAATAGTCATCAACCGCAACATTAGAAAATTGGGTTTTAAAATAACTATGCATGGAAAATAAAATAACAAATGCTTCTCGTTGTATATACACAACAGTACAAGTCAAAACAAATGCAAATTATTCATTCCACTATTCTAAACACTCAACTGTAGGTTTTTATATATAGATAGATAGATAGATAGATAGATAGATAGATAGATAGATAGATAGATAGATAGATAGATAGATAGATAGATAGATAGATAGATAGATATATATATATATATATATAAGGCAAATCAAAGTGCCTAGCATAAAGCACTATTTTTATTTATGTTAATATTTATTATTGGTATTTTATTGTGTAAATTCTCACCTGCAACATTCATTCACAGACGTCACTTCCGCGGATGTTTTTAAACGTTATTACGGTGTGTGTGTAGAACTGGAACAAAGCTGAGTAACGTGTTGTTGCTGGTGATAAAAACACTGATTATATATATATATATATATATATACATTGAAGCAATACTGTCGTTAAAGACCAGCTGATCGCTTTTCGATTCTGTGAATGAATGGCCGCATTGCATTGTGGGATATGGGCTTTGAATGAGTCTAGCTCGGATCATATCATAATGTTCTGTATTACAGCATACTGTAATATTTCACCGGTAATAAGACCGAAATAATATTGTTAAAATAAAGAAATGAATATCATGATAACATCTAAATAAATGTTGATAGATGTAGCGTTATAGTTTAAAAAATATCAATAGACCGAAATAATAACATTAAAAGAAATGCATATAAACCATGATAAGATCTCGTGAATAATGTTGATTAAAACAGCGGTTATTGGGCTAAAAATACCAACAATAAAACTGTCACAGATTTCGAGTTAAGGGGGCGTGTTTTTTCTTTCGTCGATATCTGACGGTGAGGGATTAACATGACTGTCTGTCTGACGGACCCCCTCGTTGGAAAATAGACTTAACGCCACGGGTCCTTGGCCATGCGTCAGACATTTGACGAGTTGGGAGTGAGACAAAAAGGCCATATGCCAAGGAGACAGGTTTTGTCACATTTAAAAGTCATATTTCAACAATTAATTCCTAAAATGTTAAGATAACGTTTTACATTTTCTAAGAAAAAACTACTTCAAGTAAAAGTGCTTATATTTCAAGAATTTGGTTTCGAACAACAAAAAAGCTTGTGATATGTCATGTAGTTCCTATTTAACTAGGCTATACAGTATATAATTAAATATATAAAGGAAACAAACCGTCTGCTTATCCTGTGACCCCATGTTTGGTCCAGACCTCAAAATTGTTATTGTCCCTACAACGTGTTAATACAAGAACACAGACATGCACGCACACACACACACACACACACACACACACACACACACACACACACACACACACACACACACACACACACTCCGATTTACAAAAAACCCAACCCAACAAATCCCCCAAGAGCAAGCACCTGGGGGAATGTTGAAGACCAGAAGGGGGGACAGAGGGTGGAGCTGCATTATGATTCTCCGAAAGTTTTCCAAACAAATTGATCTCTCCCCTACAGTTTTCACTCTTCATACATCATTGTTGGTCAAAATGTAGGAAATTTTGTGCCAGTCGCAGACATGTAACTATGGAATCCATTGGACGTAAACTTGTTGCTCTGTTCATTTTGCTGGTTCGCTAGACATTTGCTTGGCAACCGCGATCTCCACCAATCAGAGACGTTGCTGTTACGTTTAGGATTGTGGGTAGTGTAGTACTTTAACACACACACACACACACACACACACACACACACACACACAATTTTCAAGAGGCTAAAAAAAACATATATACCCCCTCCCCCAAAGGAGGCCCCCACTAACACAGAACGTTTAGGGGACGTTAGTTTTGGTTCTCTGAAGGTTAGTTTGAACCAAACCAAAAACTAACGTTTAGGGAATGTTCCCTCAGGGTTATAACATTCCCTAAACGTTAAGGGAACCAACCAACTGAAATGTTCTACCTCCACACAACGTTCCCGTTTAGTTGTTTTTGGTTGTTTTTGGTTGTTCTGAGTGCGGTTTTGAAAATGTTTATTCAAACCAGCTCCAAATGATTGGTCTTATAAAATGTAGCTAAGTAAGATAAACAGCATAGCAAGAAAATATATTCATTTTTAGGCTGATATCAATTTTGCTAAAAAACAATACTTTTGTGCTTGACTTCGGTTTTTAACTGTATTAGGTGAAACTACTTAAAACAAGAGTCTATCAATACAACAATTTTCACAACTATGAAAATTCACCTCTTCATTTCACTTCTAACAAGTGGCTCGGTTCAGTGTACACAGCCAACCGTTACACCCCCACGCCAGTAGGGGGAAGGCAGTCTGCTTTCAGGTGACCGAAGGTCTGTCCTAACTTCCGTATGTACACCGGTGAACCAAGGGGGCAGGCTTCTCTCCTCAGAGCGAAGCCGCGATGGCGCCATTTTATGCTAACCCTATCCATCACCCCCCCGTTAGCATTCCATTGACTGCCATTCATTTTGGCGTCACTTTGACAGCCAATAACTTTACATCTGAAGCGTTTAAAGACTTCATTTGTCCATCGTTTATTTCTAAAGAAACACGACAATGTATAAAAGGCTCCATTACCTTGTACCTCACGTTATGGCTCCGTAGCAGACGTTGTTTTTATAAAAGTAGGGTAACGATTGTGTCATAACCACCCGACTTACTGTCGCATAGTAGAGGAATTACCGCACAGTACAGGAGAAGCTCGCAGGCAGTTTCGACGTACATTAGCTGTTTAGTTTAATTACTAATGTTAACTAGCATTTTAGTTAGCAATAATTAGCCTGTGCCTATGTTATCTCCTTACATATACCTACACGCTCCGTCTCTGCAAGATTGGGAATGATTGAGATTTCTCTTGGCACAGCTACCAGAAGACTTACACCGTTCAGACACGTTGCTCACGTCACATCTACGGCGGGAAGCTCAGTTTGCAGCTGCGCAATAACGCTCAACCATCACCGGAAAAGTGCTTCTAATAGACTTCATTTGTCTCCGTCAAACACAGCGGAGTCACTGGGTCCATTTTATATACTGTCTTTGCGGCGAACAGGGCACGCCAGCGGCACACCATTCTCTAGCTAGCTACATCCGTGCGGCACAAGCCTTGGAGATTCGACCAGAGGTGCTGCCATCCGTCGCATGCTACGGCATGGCAACCAATGACGTTCTAAAACAGTGCAGCCTGCAGGGCAGAAAGTCAAAGAAGGCCTTCCAGGACCTGACAATCTGCAGAGTTATAACAGGCAGGTGTTATTCTATTGTTCACATCAGTATTATGCTTAGCTTGGCTGATAAGAGGTTTTAATTTGACTTCATTTTGACTTCTACTCTAGCAGCCTCCTAGAGAGGACTTGATTGGGCAAGCGCTGAAGTTTGCCCCACACAGACGGTAAATTGAAATTTTTTATGTGATGTTCATAATGTTCAAAATCTATCAATATTTGTGATCAGAAAAAAACAGGGTTGTTAGTAAAGGCCGTTTTACAGTAGTGCGAAGGCTCCATGCGGAGCTTTCGCCGTAGCCTATGTAAGTGGCCTGATGTTTATACTTGTGCACTGGTGTGTGCGTCGAGCCGGCGTGTGTGTGTGTGGGGATTGGGTGATAGAGTGAGGGATCAGTAAGAGAGTCACAGCGATTAGCTTCGGAGCGAGTAGTGACTCTAGAGTCATAGTGAGAGAAACAAAGTGTCTCCCCTGTTCTGACAACGGTGAGAAATACGGAGCAGGAAAAGTTAACCCTCTCCTTGATTTCACGTTATTTATGGAGAAGGAGAACCAGGAAATGAGTCGGGGGGAATTTAAACGCTACCAAGTCACGGCCCAGCGACGTGCATAGCTGCGATGTGTAGTTGCATTTTTCGAGAGGTGCACGTCAGGCTACGGTGTGGGGTCTGGCGTAGACGCAGAGGGGTCTTTAAGGTGGAAATTGGCAGAGCAACTGCATGGCCTATTTCTTGCTTAAAATGTTTTCAGAAACACGTTTCGGTGAACTATTTTAGTACAATTTAAGATTGTATTCTGAACGTGTCGCCATTAATGGCCGTTTGAAATGCAGCAACCAGACCCACGTGACGCATTTGTCCAATCAGCTGCCGGTTTTCATTTTTAGCCGACAATACAGATTAGCGCTGCCTGCTGTTATAGAGACGTATTACGTCTTGTCTCCTCGGTGTGTTCTCTGGCATGTTTTGACCAATTCTGGGAGACTGATCAGTCCAAATGCCTTTTCTGCCGATGGTCGCCCCGTCTGATCTATGTGTAGAGGCCTTTAGGCTTATAGATTGTGATCTGCCTAAGTCCTTTCCAGACAGACACAGAGTCGTTCGTTGGTGCTGTAGTTTCTCTGAGTACAGTCATTTAGCTTCTTTCACTGCCTTCCTAAACTTGTTCTTTGCATCCTTAAGTCTGTCTTTGTCCCCACTCTTGAAACGCCTCTTCCTTAACCAACCTTAACCTTCTGAGTTTGGCTGTGAACCAGGGTTTGTTATTGTTGTAACTCACCCTGAGAAAATTGCTGCTTGAGTCAATGCGTAAGCTCCAATATAGTGTATTAATTTCATGTTTAATCATAAGTATAATATTACTGGTGAAAACTGGAATGGTATTACACCTATTAATTGGGGCAGTGGTGGCCTAAGGGTTAAGGAAGCAACTGGGGACTGGGAGGTTGCTGGTTCAATCCCCAGACCAGCAGGATAAAATCTGGGTGGGAAAAGAGAAAGAGCAGTGCTTGTCCCTCCCTCAATACCACCACTGAGGTGCCCTTGAGAAAGGCCCTTAAAGGAGAATTCCGGCCACAATAAACATTCAACATTGGGGGTATGGAAAACATTCCTCCAATGATGCAAAATGATGAATTTTGCGTCATTGGAGGAACTTTTGGCCAGAGGCAAAGGACTACAGCCAGTAGTAGGAGCTACTTCCGCATGTTTTAAACCCGCCCATCACCCGAAGCGAGCCAATCTCAGCCGGAAAATTCTTGAATCCTCGCTAAACAGGGCTCTCTCTTCTCAGCAGCAAACTTTTACAACAATTATGTGCATTCAAACTACCGCACATGTGTACCACCGGGATACATCGGTACAGATCAGAGAATGTGCAGGAAACGTTATTACAGACGGAATAATCGGCACCTACGTGAACTTCGCCTGCATGGAGAACAGCACCTCAACCAGCGGTGTCGCTCAATGCCCCGAGCTGGGTAGGGGACATCCTCATCGGCTAGGTGGGAAGCTAACGCTAACCGGCCACCTGTCACATCCATCCTGCTCACAACTGTCCGTTCATTAAACAACAAACTGGACTACATCTTCAACAAAACTTCAACAAAACTTCCAACGCAAGTTCAGAGACTGCTGTGTTTTTTGGAGAAAACATGGCTGAACAACAGTCTACCAGACTGTCCAGCTACCAGGCCTGCTAGCCCTCCAAGCTAGAGATGCTCTGCGCCGGGTAAGAGACCCGTGAAGGTGAGCTGTGTTAACACGGACTGGTGCAGAAATGGGGTGATTTGTATCCAACTAACTGCTAACTGCTGGAGTTTGTGAGTGTTACATGCCGACCATTCTACATTCCACGCTAATTCACGGCTGTGTTTATACTCAGTGTTTATGGCCCACAAGCGCTAATGCTAGTATGCTTAGCTGAACTTTATGGAGCCTATATAATATGTGTGTGCACTAAAGGTAGCCTGTTTTGTATGTCGTTTTTATATAATGTTGTTTTTATATATTTTAAATGTGTAACACCACTTGAGCCACAGTGAAATGTTGTTTTGTGTATATGGTTGACAGTGTTGTGCCAGTTCACAGCTTTTCTGAACTAGTTCAAGTTCAGTTCATACATGCTCAAAGTGAACAGTTCACGTTCAAAGTTCACAATTTTAATTCTGAACTAGTTCAAAGTTCAGTTCATTTTACTTTTTTCGTGAGATATTGAAATAAATACTTTTTTTCACACTACGAGCTAGAAATCACTATACGTTCTTTGAAGCTGCTCATTGTAGACATTTGCTCATGACACTGCAATTGTGGGTTTCTTACCAGGTGATGAAAATTGCAGCGCTTCCTCTCACTCTCGTCTTTGGTCTGTCTCTCTCTCTCTCTCTCGCTCCTCTAGCCCTCCGCGCTCTCGTCGTTGCCTGCTACGCGGCGTTGCTATGCCTACCCCGCTCTGCTGCAATTCATCACGGGTAACGTTGTGCGGAAGCCAGTATGCTATTCAACTATTCTCAGCCGGACACTACGTTGCCCGCAATGCATTGCGCACACAATGTCAAAACCATTTCTGTCTGGTGATACATGATTTAAGCGGCACCAGCGAGAATACAGGAGGGAGGAACTTTCTCTCGTTGCGTTTCAAAAGAGAAAACAGATGTCACTCAGTTTTCAATGGAAAACAAATTCCAACGTTCATTTACAGTGATGTCTGCCGTTCATGACACATAATGTGAACTAATTCACGTTCAAGTTCTTTATTAAAAAATGTGTTGCGTTCAGTTCAACGTTCACGAAGAAATGAGCGTGTTCAATGAACGCGTTCTTTTGAACTCGTTCACGCACAACACTGATGGTTGAAATAACAATAAAACACATTGAGTTGAGTTGAATGCCTCACTGTCTTGTCTGTCTGTAAACGGTAGGCGTGGCTTGGGAGTGGACTCAAAGCAGCGAAGCAAAGTGCATTCTGGGATTTGGTGTCTTTCATCCATATGAGCCAAAAACACATTTTCTGGCTTTTCTCGGCCTAGAAGGCACCAATTTCAAAGTTCAGCTTTCCAGCGGTGAATATGCCTTTAAGCTTTGTATTGGTAGCATTTTCGAATGACCGTACTTCCCTCCCTCATATCCCCCTGATACGAAAGATAGCTGTATTGTGTGTTTGGAAAAAAATCTATGATGATGCAAAAATCGTCATTTTGCATCATCGGAGGCTTTTTTGGCCAGAAAAAAAGCAAAAGTAAAGTAAATAGATAAGAACGCCTATAATAATATATAGGCTTTTATATATATATATATATATATATATATATATATATATATATATATATATATATAAAATAACAATAACTTACTTCACCAGTAAATTCCTGTTAAACAACAAAAACAACCACTGGATGGGAAAAGGGTATTTTACAATAACTTTGAATGCAACACGAGGCTGGCGAGGCAAGTTTCAAGTGAACGCAACATCTATGTTGCTTTTCAGACAACAGCAGCAGAAGACTGTTACATCTCGGTGTTGGAATCCTCTACAGTGAAATGCAGCCACACTATACACCGTTTAGATGTCAGCATTTTAACCGTTGTTAGCTGTTGTTAACCGTTGTTAGCCTACCGTTAGCTGCTAGCTAACGGTAGGTCTCGGTGCTGGTCTCCGTGGCAGGCGAAGCTCTCGTAGTGGACCGATTATTTCGTCTGTAATAACGTTTCCTGCATATTCTCCGATCTGTACCGATGTATCCCGGTGGTACACGTGCGGTAGTTTGAATGCACATAATTGTTGTAAAAGTTTGCTGCTGAGAAGATAGAGCAGAGCCCTGTTTAGCGAGGATTCAAGATGGCTGACATTTTGTTTTTTTCCGGCCGAGATCGGCTTGCTTCGGGCGATGGGCGGGTTTAAAACATGCGGAAGTAGGTCCTACTGCTGGCTGTAGTCTTTTGCTCTGGCCAAAAAATCTTCCGATGACGCAAAAATCGTCATTTTACGTCATCGGAAGATTTTTTCCGGACCCCTCAATGCAGATATCTCCTGTCTCAGGGGGATATGAGGGAGGGACGCACGGTCATTCAGAAATACTACCGGGTTTCTACTGATACAAAGCTGAATGCTAAATCGGTGAAGTATCCCTTTAAGGAGAGAGAACTTTTAAGATCTAATATCACACACACACACACACACACACACACAAAAACACACTGCTGTTGTCACAGCAGGACACCTCAGGGTGCTCTGTACCCGACTCACAGTCACCTTTTTTCAGCTGAATTTAACTGTTAAGACCCCTAAACTTAACTGTGCTGTGACCGTGCGACACGTGACTGACAGGCGGTTGCTGTAATTTCATAGCATATCTTACGAATCTTTGTTTTAAGTTTCAGTACAGTGGCGTAGTCTACGTGATACGCAGGTATACGGAGTATACCCACTAGGAAAGGTCAAGGATTTCAGTATACTCAGAAAAACGCAAGGATACCATTACGTAACGATGATTGTTTTGTGAGAGAACTTTCACACTTATGTTCATGAATTCACCCCGTCTGTGTTGCGAGTCGCCTAGGAACAATACAGTTGCTTGGCAGTCATTCTCTGTGCAAATTTGAAATTAACAAATGTAAATTGCTAGATATATGAAACGAAAGCAAATTTAAGCTACACTCAGTGTTTTGGTAAGCCTGCCCTTGAAGCTATACTGCCGCTTCGAGTGACACTGCAGCAGACGTTAACGTTACAGAAACTACAGAAAATGAGCCAGATGAGGCTGGTGCTTTACGCAGTAACGTTACAAAAAACCCATGGGGTTGTCGCTCTGGGACAGGCGAGTCTAATGCTGGGAGGGAAACAATTACAGTATACTCACTACAAAAAACTAGACTACACCACTGTTTTAGTACAATATCATATGAACGTTCATGGGAATGCTTTGGGCAGGAATACTGTCAGGGTGCTATGACCTCTGGAGTTGAACACACTCACTGTAAGGTCTCTCTTTTTCTCCTTAAATGACTAAAATGCAAATGTCATGTTCTAGTTTTTTCTCTCTCTTTGTGCAGCCAGAGGCATCAAACGCTGAATACAGGTCAGTTGTGATGGCAGTCAGGCAGGAAGTCATCTGATTCACATATGAACTGCGATGACATGAAACTAAGAAGCAGAGAGACCAAGACGGCCTTTATCAGTCAGTCATCCATGCTTTTATAACTTTTAGGAGATCCAGCCTCTCCTCTTGTCTCCCTCTTTGTGTGTTTGTTACCTGTGTGAATGATGTGCTTTAGTTTAGCTGCTTCTGTGTTGGTGTGTCCTCTTTCCAGGTTACATTTATACTTTCGTCTGCAGACACAATCGTTTTGTCTGTACTTTTATTTCATTACGTTGGTCAAATCTATAGACAGAAGATTGAATGTGCAAACTTTATCATGGCTTGGGGGAGAGGGGGTGAGGACACTCCCCGAGACCATCCTTTCTTGACGATCTTCTTTCAGACCAACTGCTTCAAAAGAGTCAAGTGTGAACACACCCTCATTTAGTGTATCGGACTACTTCTTCTGTTTGTCTGATGCATTCGGTGTGTGCTAACGCCCCACAACTTTCATTCACTCATGATGTTGATTTTTCTTACACATTTTACAGATTCTGTATTTATTCTTGTCCGTGCTGAAATCCATCAATCACAGTTTATTTTGCTCTGAGCTTCAGAGTGAAATCTCCTGTCCTACTTAACGCTGTCTCAGTCTAGACATGCTCGTTATCCCCTGAAGACCGCTGTGGTTCCCCAGAGAACATTATTTTTCCACCAAGTTAAAGCTCAACTCACCGCTCTGTCTCCTCATGTTCTCTTTTTTATTTTAGAAATCTAGTTAGAGGGCAGAAAAGGCACAGGACAACCTTTTTATACCTCTCAACAGAACCATAAATCTTTACATGCAAAACTCAAACTGTGAATCTTTATATTTAGGGTGTGAAAAAACACGTTGTCACTGGAGAATAAGAATCTATTAATAAAAGGATTGATGGTTGAACATAGTTAAAGAAAAGCAACGTGATGATGAATGTGGTTAATTAAAGTAAAGAACAGGCAGATATCGGACGTGTTTAAGTCCAGAAGTTTCTCAGCTTTGAATTTGTTTTACATTAACATTAATACAGTTGTGAAAGTGTTGTGAACAGCAGGAAATTATGATTACAATCGAAGGAAATAAATTCTGAAAAAGTGGAAAATAATAAAATCTAAATTGTCGTGTTTTTTATGGTTAATTTTAAACACATTAAATGTGGACATTCAAGTTATAACATGAAGAGCATCAGAGACATTTTAACAGACTCTATAAACCATTCAAAGTGTTTGTTTCAGGCCGTGTGATGATCAGAGGCTCAGTTTGTCATAACAGTTTACCTTTGAGCTGTTTTAATTCCCTCCGGTGTTTCCTCTTCTTCCTCCTCCGATGAAACTCTGCTGTTGACAAAAGACAGATCCAGACAGAACTAGTGACATCCAAACAGGAGCTCTGCTCAAATTTACAAGCTTCACAAATTTCAATTAATCTTTATTTTGCATTATTAACTGTTTAACTAAATATGACCTCAAATATAAATGCATACCGCTCAGGCAAAGCCTCACGATCTTCAAGGTTGGGGTCATTTCGGCGGAGGCAACTGTTTCATTATGTTCTGTCTGTATCTGGACTATACATAATGGACGATTAAAGCAGTCTTGCTTACTTGAACTTTATTGCATATGTGCAGTCATCATCTCTCAACTCTCTGCTTAGGTAACGTTATCTGAACTGGTCCGCGTACGTAGTGTAACCTCTAAATCAGTCCCCCGTACAACGGTATTTAAATAAACAATCCTATTGTTACATCTTTCTTCTTCTTTTTTCAAGTTAGTCTCTTTCCCTGAACTTAGGTATTCTAGTGCAACAAACTTACCATATGCTCTGCTCATTTATAACAGATCTAACAACATAAGCAATCAATCACCAGTTAAAAGTTGGTGTTTTGTCTTATTTTGGTAGTCTGTTTTTCTGTTTTGTATTTTGTTCTGTTTTATTCTGACTGTCTGGTTTTCTGTCTTGTTGTGTCATGTTTTACTTGTGTTCCCCTTGTCCTGTGTCAGATCATTCTGTTACGTTCTGGAGAATGGCGGACCCAAACACAGAGAAGGTAGGCAGAGGAGTTGATGATAATGATTTAATTCCAAACCAAAACATGTACAAACAAAAGGAGACCTGGAAAAAGCAGGCAAAAAGAAGTCCAAGAACAAAAGGAAGTCCAAACAAAAAATTAACTGCAACCAGGAACACCGAGAACAAACAGGGAAGACAAACAAACACGCAATCCAAAACTGAAAACAAAGGGAACACAAAGACTAAATACAGAGGGTAACGAGGTAACAAGAGGCAGGTGACACAAGGGCTGGGAAACAGGTGAAAAACATCAGGCAATCACAAGAGCGGGAAAAAACCCCCCAAAAAACAGGAAGTAAAACATGACACAACAAGACAGAAAACCAGACAGTCAGAATAAAACAGGAAACAGAACAAAATACAAAACAGAAAAACAGACTACCAAAATAAGACAAAACACCAAACCCATAACAGTACTATACATCTAACCAATCAAAAAACTAATTATATCGTCACGTGACTAAAGTCTGCCAATAATATTTGTCTGCCTAGTAGTTTTCCCGCTGGGTATGGTTATGCAAGACATCCCTGTTTGGTGGTTGACTTCTGTTTGTGCACTTTCCACTCTTGAAAAGCTGAGACCTTGCATAATTGACATCGCTACACTCTTTAAAGTCATAGAGTGCACAGGTAAATGCTTCTGTAGCTTCATACAGCTCTGCTGGCAGCTGAAAACTGGCCCTGGGTTGGATAGTATTGAAGCCAGATTTTTTAAATTATCAACTCATGTACTTATGTATCCTCTATGTGATCTCTTCAATATGTCACTATCCATCTATGAATTAACCAGTATCTGGAAATGTTCACGCATCACTCCCTTACATAAAAGAGGTGAGATCTAGATCTAAACAATTATAGCCCAATTTCTATCATTTGCTCTGTCACTAAAGTGTTTAAAAAATTAATGTATGATCAAATGTCACGCTACCTTAATGAAAACAATATCCTGTCACCTGCTCAGTCTGGCTTTTGTTCAAATCACTCCACAATTACTGCACTGCTAAAACTAACCAATGATATATTTACTGCTTCAAACACTTTTGAACTAACTGGTGCTATTTTTATTGATTTAACAAAGGCTTTTGACTTGGTCAGTCATTACATTCTTCTGGATAAACTTCATGCTATTGGCCTTTCACACACTGCATTGCTCTGGTTTAATTCATATCTTCACAATAGAAAACAATGTGTTGTTATTAATGGAATCAAATCTGACACTCTAACAACAGTATGGTGTGCCTCAAGGATCAACGCTTGGTCCACTTCTTTTCTCCATATTTATTAATGATCTTCCTTCTATTCAGCTGTTCAGCTTTATGCGTGTTCTGTTCAGCTTTATGCTACGGTTATATATACTTATATATACTTCACATACAAATTCAGTGCAGATTGAAGCAGATTTACAGTCTGACTTTAATAACGTACAATATTGTCTTACAGCTAATAACATACTCCTCAATAAAACTAAATCACAAACTATGATTTTTGGCATGCGACAGAATATCAAAACCAAATGCAAAACCCATTCAAGTCATATTTTCTGTCTGGATGGTACTACATTGCAAATTGATGATATAACATATTTGGGCCTATACCTTGATTCTGAGCTTTCTTTTAACTACCATATTAATCATATTGTACTTAAACTGAATTATAGTCTTGGTATTCTTTTCCGTTCCAGAAATTGTTTCCCACTTAAGGTTAGAAAAAAAATGCTCTTCAATTTATATTGCCAATAATGGATTATGCTGATACTGTATATTGCATTGCTTCTAATACCTCTCTTGCTCGTCTTACTAAAGTTTTGTGATGGCAAAATTATATTTTACCCAAGTAACTCTGTATTTCTGTATGTGCTCTTGTTATGTCTCCCCCAAGGAGAAGTTAAATACATTTGTCTGTGAGAAAATAGCCAACCTAGGTTTACTGAGATACAACCGTAGTCACAAGGTCTCTACAAGTTATACGACATAACATCCCTGTGAACCAGACAGACCAGAAGGTCTATCTTCATTTGTTATTACATTGAATTGTGTGCTTAAAGCGATGTCACTCCCTCTCTCTTATCTGTGTATTTAAGCTGATGTTCTTGATGTGTGAACTTTGAAGACTCTTCCACATGTTGCTGCGTGCATCTTGTGAACGAGTTCTCCTATTCTGCGCAGAATATGTACTTCAATAAATTACAAAAACCTACATTGGTTTCAGTCTACTATTTCTTGTTACTTGTTTCATCTTCAATTATTCTAAAACAGTTCATTAATCTACACCTGCTGCACCCTGGGTATTTTCCACCACAGTTTATAATAGATTGTGTAGATTTATTCTTAATTGCTCATTTACAACTCATCACTGCACAATGTTTGCACTTTTTGACTTGCCTACACCACATGTTCATTGTTTACAATTTGTCTTTAAGTGTGTTCATTTTAATTATCCTTCCTATTTAAAACAGCCTTTGGTTCCTTTTTCCTCCACTAATCACTTAAGTACAGCTTTTCTTTTCAGTACCTAATGTTTCTAAGTCCATATAAAAAAAAAAGCTTATGTTTAAAGCACCTTCTGACTAGAATAATTTCCCAGTAAATATTCGCTCCATTTCAATTCTCACACTGTTTAAACATGCTTTGGCAACTCACTTTCATACCAACTGTACATGTAGCCTTTAACACCCCTCCAACTTTAATTTTATCTCATTCCTCACTCTTTTCTCTTTACTGAACCATTTAATCTCACTGACATTTTACACTAATGCTTGGCTATATTCTGAAAGATCATTATTCCTTGTAATTTGTTGTTGTAATTGTAGGCTCTGTGTTTTCTCTGTGTGTTTTTATTTTTATTGTTAATTTTTTGGTTGCTTTTTGTTTCTGTTTTGTTCTGTCCAGTTTATTTGGTTTGTATAGGTGCAATGTGTTTTGTGGTATGTTGTTCAGGACCCCCTCGAAAATGAGATGGTACATGGTTTATCCTAATAAAAGAATTTACCAAAAAAAAAAGCTGTTCCCAACCTACTCATTGTGGCACAATGGTCTTCATTAGAAAGCAGCATTTTAATTGCCTTCACTTTACCAACGCCATACTGAGCACTTACTGTATCACAAGCAGTGAAACAGTGAAGTCCAAACAGAGCATCTGATATTTTATAACTAGATGGCTCTGTATTTGCTGTACATGTATGGTGCGTTTGTTTTCTCCTTTACCTGTGTGAAAGTAGACGTTTGCTCCAATTTCCCTGCAGAACGAAATGGCCAATACAAACACATCAGTGTCAGGACTGTTGATCACAATATTTGTACTGTACTGTGAGGCATGCGCACAGTGAAGCAACAGCCGAGTGTCTGCCTCCTCCTGTATTGTAGACAATGCTGGCAGTGGTAACATCTCAAGTTCTGTGCCACAGTTGTTTATTCTGATTATGTGACACTCAGAGCCATGTCCAACTACCAATTTAATGTCCTCAATTTAATCTATCCTAGACTTAGACAACGACTCAAAGAAAAGACAAGAACTTGGACCACTGTTTCGGTGTTTTCTGGTTAGCCGAATATATTTTAGTCCACTGACATCCTTTTGTAGCTCGTCTGTCTCGTTCCACGTTCTTTATGCTCATTTGTTTGTAGGTATCAAGGACAAAATGCACAACTTTTGATTTACTTGCTTTGGTTGCATTGATCAGGTACATAAGTACATTGTTGGCAAATCTTCCAAATGTATTTTGGGGTTTCATGGCTTGTACTAGTGCCATTGCATCACACACCCAGGTTGAGCCATCAGGGATTTCAACTGTGGCCGGTCGATTTACTGACTCTTCTAGAAAATGCATTCATTTGGCTTTGTCTGTTTTTACAATTGAGCCATCAATGTTTGCAATTGCTGCAGGCAAGGCCTTAAATGTCTTGAGTTTCATTTTTTTCCAACCTGATCTCACAGAATTCCGTGAAATTAACACAGGCCCTTAACTCAAAATCTGTGGCAGTTTCACGGAATTGCAAAAAAATCCGTGATGGGCCCAGGGAAGAATTCCATGAAATGAACACGGATTACCAAAAATTCCGTGATGGGCCCATGGAAGAATTCCGTTAAATAAACATGGCCCCTTAAGTTAAGGAAAAGGTCGTGGGTGGGCTTACGGTTCCGTGACACGCTACAAGAACGGGATGGATTGGTTTAGGAAAACAAGAAAGCGACATAAAGGAATACACCACTGTTTGTTGAAATAGGGCTTATCACGGTCTCCTCTAGATGTAGATAGGTGGGCAAACGCATTTTTTGTCTCAGTGCATGCATTGTCGCAGTCGGGCTGAGCCGCCGTTAGCTTAGCTTAGCGTAGTGAATGGAATCCTTTGTTGCCGTTAGCATGTCGTGAGTAAAAGTGAGCCAACAACAACAACAAAACAACCTAATTACTTCTTGTGGCCTGTGTATTCACAACAAGTACAAATAGCAACGCAAAATAAGACCAGACTATTTCCTAGGCATATATTGATTTGGGACTATATTGGGTGGAAGTAGCCAGCCGAAGCACTGCTACTTATTGGCGCAGAGATATCATGCAGCAACTCTGTGAGTACAGGTCTAATATGGGTTGATCTATCCTGTAAAATAACCATGTGTCATGTTTACAGTAATCCCTTACTCTGTGGACAGCTGTTTATTGGGTCCATTCGGCGTTTTTCCCAGTTGACTTTATCACACTGGAAAAAAAGTTGAGGACTTCAGGATGGATCAACGGCGAGAAATCCTCGGTAGCTCATCTGGTCCGGCGGTACGTTGTCCCACTCGCTACATCACAGACACTCTATTTCAGTCGGCATATTCCCGCACACTCCCACCACCATATCTGTTGGCTTTCATCCTCACGTCCTCAGGCTGTTCAGCGATCGCTACCGATCCTCCTCCTCCTGTCGTTTTATTCCCAAAGCAGGCAGCTCCTCTCCGTCCTGTGTGTGTGTGTGTGTGTGTGTGTGTGTGTGTGTGTGTGTGTGTTGATGGCATCCGGAAAGTAGGTGAAGGGTCGTGGCCGGGCGATCTACCTGCTACCTCTATCTTTGCCGCCAGACCCTTACAGATACCAATGTGGTAACTTGTCTCCCAGTGTGATAGCTACCTCGTTTGTTCATGTCAGTACTTTCCTGTATTTCCTCGTGCTTCGCCCACTGTGTCTGCCTGTGATTCTCTGTGTTTTGGGTCAGAGCCTCGGCCGTAACAGCTGCTGCATGATCTCTGCGCCAAGTAGCAGTGCTTCGGCTGGCTACTTCCACCTAATATAGTCCCAAATCAATATATGCCTAGGAAATTGTCTGGTCTTATTTTGCGTTGCTATTTGTACTTGTTGTGAATGCACAGGCCACAAGAAGTAATTAGGTTGTTTTGTTGTTGTTGTTGGCTCACTTTTACTTGCGACATTCTAAAGGCAACAATGGATTCCATTCACTACGCTAAGCTAAGCCAACGGAGGCTCCGCCGGACTGAGACAATGCATGCACTGAGAGAAAAAATGCGTTTGCCCACCTATCTACATCTAGAGGAGACCGTGATAAGCTCTATTTCAACAAACGGTGGCGTATTCCTTTAAGAAGAAAGGGACTTTAGGAAACAGGACACGCAGGACACGAACCCCGGTCTCTGGGGTGAAAGTCCTGTGTTTGACCCATCCACCACCCTAACCAACCTCCTTTCAGCCTTACATACTGCTCGCTACTGTAATGATAGGCATTCTATTGAGTAGCCACGAGGTGGCAGTATAGCCTACGGTGTAATGCTATATGTGGTGAATAGAAGAATAAGCTGATGACGTTGTTACTTACCATGTGCGACTTTCTATAAAAAATAAATAGCTTGCAGCTCACACAGAAGCTAGCAGCACAAATGTTTATGCGTGACTTCTTGAATAGTAGAAGGCAGAACATTACATGGTACCAGGAGTGGGGTTTAAGAAAATAACTGATGCAAGATGGACGCAGTAAAACCACCAACTCTGCTGAAAATGACGGGGAATGTGGACGCGAACTGGCGAACCTTCAAGCAACAACTTCAGCTCTACATGGCCGCGGTTGGAGTTGATTGTCGTGCGGAAGAAAGAAAAATAGCCCTTTTGCTAACCATTGCCGGAGCGGAGGCTATTGAAGTATTCAACACCTTTGTATTTGAGGAACCTGATGACAAAGACAAGTTTTATGAGGTCCTAAAGAAATTTTTTTCAAAGAAAAATTAAACTTATGAAATATATGTATTTCGTACTCGTCTCCAACAGCCTGGTGAGTCGTTTGATAATTATCTTACCGATCTCAAAATAAAAGCTCAGTCCTGCAACTTTGGTGATCTAAAAAACTCAATGATAAGGGATCAGATTGTGTTTGGGACGAATAAAAAGCAGCTAAGAGAAAAGCTGTTGAGGGAAGCGGATCTCACACTGGAAAGTGCAATAAAAGTATGTCAAGCTAATGAACTAGCAAAGCAACATGCTCTTACTTTTTAAGCGGCGCCATTTGACCAAGAAAACGAGTCCGTGAACGTAGTGAAAATGAAAGGAAAATTACGGTTCAAGTTCAAACAAAAAGACAAAAACAGAAACAATGATCAAACACAGTTTGACTGTAAGAAGTGTGGTGAAATGCACAGACCAAGACAATGCCCTGCATTTGGGAACATTTGTGCAAAGTGTAAAAAGCCAAATCATTATGCGAGAATGTGTCATACCAGAAAAAAGATACACACAGTGCAGGAAGACTCAGATGACAGTGATGATTTGAGCGACACATTTTTCATCAAAATGGTGTCGTGTGAGAAAAACGATGTGCAGCCCCAAAATGCAAGTGACACAGAGCATGCTGTACGTGCAGTAAAAGATGACAAGTGGACTGCACCTCTGTTAGTCAATGGGACACTAATAACCTTCAAAATTGACACCGGAGCTAAAGCCAACTTGATCAATGAAAATGTTCTGAAAGCTCTTGCAGAGAAACCAAAAAGAGTTGCAGATAAAGCAATGCCATTAAAAGCATACAACAATCAGCCAATTAGGCTCAAAGTGACCGCAAAAGGCAGACAACACAACTTGATGTTTACAATTGTGCCAAGTGGACACGAGTCAATCCTGGGAGACAAAGCATTTGAAGATCTTGGATTAGTCAAGAGGATCTATCAGATCAACAGTGACAACATAGAAACAGACAATAAAAGCGAAAGCCTGTCACAAAGCAAAGGTAGTACCAGTATTGTGAACAAATACGCGACTGTTTTTAGAGGACATGGTACACTACCTTTCACTTACAAAATACAGCTCAAGGAAGATGCTACACCTGTAGTGCATGCCCCAAGGAGAGTGCCAGCACCTCTTAAAGCAGGACTTAAAAAAGAACAGAACAGAATGACACAGATGGGAGTCATCGAGCAAGTGGAAGAGCCCACTGACTGGGTTAATTCCATCACCTGTGTTAAAAAAAGGAACGCCCCTGAGTTACGTGTCTGCCTAGATCCTAAAGATTTGAAAGAGAACATTAAAAGAGAACATTATCAAATCCACAAGCAAGAAGAAATCCTGAGTGACATGGCTGGTGCAAAGTACTTCAGCAAATTAGATGCCTTGCATGGATTTTGGCAGCTGAAACTGGACCCAGGAAGCAGCGGGTACACCATCTTTAACACACCATTTGGGTGTTACCGTTTTCTAAGGCTTCCATTTGGCATTAAGTCAGCACCAGAGATCTTCACGGAGCTATGGAGTCAATCATAGAGGGTCTGGAAGGAACATGAGTGTACATTGATGATTTAGTTGTCTGGGGAAACACAAAACAACAACATGATGAGAGACTTGAGAAGCTGTTACAGAGAGTGAAAAAGTACGGATTAAAACTAAAAAGAGAGAAATGTATTGTGGGAGTGACAGAAATGACATTCTTAGGAGACAAGCTCACAGCAAACGGCGTGCTCCCAGACAAAACAAAAGTGCAAGCCATACTGAATATGCCGGCTCCAACAGATAAAAAAGGAGTTTTGCAAGCAATGGGGATGGTTAACTTTTTGGGTAAGTTCATTCCCAACCTTTCCTCAAAAACAACATGCCTTAGAGAATTTCTGCATCACAACGTTGCATTTGAGTGGACAACAAAACATGAAAAAGAATGGAAAGAACTGAAGAGAACAGTGACTGCTGAACCAGTTTTAACCTACTTTGATCCAACGAAACCAATCAAAATCTCAACTGATGCATCAAAAGATGGACTAGGAGCTGTACTGCTACAAATGACTGAAGAAAAATGGCAACATGTAGCATATGCATCAAGAACAATGACTGAGACTGAAAAACGCTATGCTCAGATTGAGAAGGAGACGCTGGGCCTAGTGTTTGGGTGTGGGAAACACTTATGTTTATGGACTGCCCACATTCACAGCAGAAACTGATCATAAACCACTCATATCAATCCGTAAAAAGAATCTCAATGACATGTCACCCAGAATACAATGCAAGATGATGCCATTGCAGCGCTATGACTTTGACCTAATATACACGCCAGGTAAATACATAGTGCTTGCTGACACACTTTCTAGAGCACCAGAACTCAACAGTGGCACAGCTGAGAACACTGTGCTTGCCTGGAGAGACTGGTTTCTATTCCTCTCCACAACCTTCATGACAGTCATATATAACATGAACCCTCTGATTCACCGTGAATGTCTGCTCTAAATGATGAAAACACACTTTGAACACAGGCCTTGCAGCCAGGTGTTGTCAATATGAACACCATAGGAGCAGAGCCCATTGATTGGTTCATCATGTATGACCTCTGATACCCTCTGACCCGTGTCACCACCAACGCCTCAACTTGTCAAATGGTTGAATGAGATGTGTGAGTTTTGTCTGTGTGCAGTATAGGCTGAGGTAGAAGTGTGCCAAAAATGCCAAAACACATGTTATATATGTACACATACCCATACAAAGATATATACATCTTACTCTGTAAACAAAAACCTCTGCAACAATCTGCTTATTCTTTTAATTTCCTGAAAATGCCTCCTAAAACTAGTCCCTTCTTAATTTTGAAAAGGTAGTCTCTCAGTAAAGGCTACAAAGGTCAGGATGGCTACAAGCTCTAACCATGGTGATTGATATGAGGATCATCTTCTGAATATAATAATTAATATGTTAGGCCTACCATAAATTGATATTTCAAAAAAGTAATTAATTTAAAACAACTAATGCAGTGTGATATTAAATCAAACTAAGTCCCACACATAACTATGCTCATGTTTTTTCCCTTTAGTATTTGATAAGGGTGTTCCGATCAGGATTTTTGGGGCCGATCACCGATCACCGATTGCTGGCAGACGTATGGGCCGATACCGATCACCGATCACCGATCCCTTTTATGAACTGAAAATTACGCCATTACATAACAGTCACACATGTTTAGAGAATGTATCAGGAACTGTTTGGCTTTCTGTCCTAGCTCAAAATCTAAAAAATGTCCTTTCAATCACTGCACATTTCTTCAGCACACACAGACACACACAGTCAGTCACACACACACACACCGACACACACACACCGACACACACAGTCAGTCACACACACACACACACACACACACACACCGACACACACAGTCAGTCACACACACACACACACACACACACACACACACACACACACACACACACACACACACACACACACACACCGACACACACACACGGGGAAACAGCTGTTTGAGCGGCGCCGGAGCTGCTAGCTACACGACTCACACACACGGACCGACACACACACACACACGGACCAAAACACACGGACCAACACACACGGACCGACACACACACACACGGACCGACACACACACACACGGACTGACACACACACACGGACCAACACACACGGACCGACACACACACACACACGGACCGACACACACATACGGACCGAGACACACACACACGGAGAAACAGCTGTTTGAGCGGCGCCGGAGCTGCTATCTACACGACTCCGCTCTGCCTTAGCGTTAGCTAACTTTGAAAACTCCTCATCCTCCTTTCTGTGACTAACCTTCAAATGTCTGATGAGGTTGGTGGTGTTGAAATGTCTTTGGAGCTTTCCGCCTCGTGGTATTTCCTCGGTACACACGTTGCTACTCGCTAGTGTATTGTCTTTTTCCTAGATAGCAATGAGTCGGCGGACCACCAGCGGTGCTCCAGAGGCAGTAGAAGCGTCAGAATGGTGAAATCACAAACACGTTTGCCGGAGCACCACCGGTGGCAGCCGCTTTTTAAAAGCAGTAGCCGTCTTCCTAGCGTCTTCGTTTCCGCGGCCGGCCGCGGGCCAACTGCTGTTCTGCCACCGTTCAGACACCTTGTAGAACTGCCAGACCGCTGAATGTAGGGACGCCGCCATTTTGAAAATGTTCTCAGGAGTAGTGCGCTCTTAATACATCCGTGGTAGTGCGTCATCTGATCGGCCTATCTGATCGGCCTTTATGGAGACCACCGATCAAACTATTTAAAGCCATTATCGGCCGATACCGATCGGTGGCCGATCGATCGGAGCACCCTTACTTCTCATGTTGCCTCTGACGAGGTCAACAAAGGTAGCAACTTCCCCGTCCTTGGCCAGGAACAAGCCCTCATATATGGGTGGCTCCTCAGTCCTGTCCATGATAAGATAACATGCGTCAGTTATCAAAGTACTACATTCACTATTTGTTCAAATGTAAGTTATGATCACTCAAAGACAACCCGAAGAGCTACTAAAATAAACTTTTGAAAAATACCTATACCTACCCTTTTGACTTGCTGAAGCGGTTTTCTATAATATTATATATTAGCTATTTGACATAGAATTTAGGCAACACTTTGCACACAGTGGTAAAGTTCTAGTACAATAATACTTGCACAAAAAGGAGGGCTTTCAGAACAACATACCATTGATGGTGATCACAGAAATATGCTTCCCTGGAGTGATTGTGAAGTCATGAGTGCATTCACAAATTGACCTTGGTTCAGGAACAGGCAGTTGACATACTGCAAAACAGAAAGAAGTTATGAAGGGTATATTTGCAGCAAAATAGTGCTTTAAAACACAACAATTAATCCAAACTGGCCACACCACTATTCCAACTGTAATTGTCACTATGTCGAAACAAGTAAATGCTTAAGCACATTTATTAATACGCAATTGACTTTACTGGTCAAAGATATGCTGGCCAGAACTCTTTTGAACTTTTGTTATTCAGCTATTAAATTTCACAATTGCACTTTAGAGTTTTGAGAATAATCTTAGAATGAGATTAGCATTTTAGAAAAAAATGTCTAAACCATTTAGAAACACTGTTAAATATAAACATGTACCGATCTACAACAACATTTGGGGAATTACACTATAAGTATGAGGCAATTTGATATTATAATAATTTTAACATACTTTATTCACAAAACTGGGGCTGGCCATTTTCATTCACCACCACAGCAGTTGTAGGGGGAATGGGCTCAAGAAATCCATGGAACACAGCCTCTCTGTCATGGAAGACATTTCTCTTGTGGGCCTCCATGTCACAGGTAGCACAGAGGAACTCCATGTCCAGTGGTACACAGTCCAGGCACCTAATCACAGCTTCTACAGCACAGCATCTGTGACAATTTTGATTGAATACTCTCTGGGATGAGAGCTTTGCATCAAAAAGCATAGGCCTAGCAGTTTTCATTCTCACATCTGTGAGAAGCTGCCTTTGTGCCCATCAGAAACCATTCTGTCTGTTCCCTCTGGAACCTGGACTACAGTTATGGTGTCCCTTAACTCTTGGAGTCTTGTTTCTAAAAAAAAAAAAATATATACATGCACTTGTCCTTAAAAGGTCTATATTAAAGATTATGATTACACACAAGCACATATCAGTTATACTGTGAGTCTGTAATGGAAATGACAAAATATAATGCTTGATTATGATTAAATAAATGGTGGGAATTGGAAAAACTGTAGTGTAGTGTAACTACTGTAACACTCAGTTTCCTCACCAAGACTTGCCAACTCTTGATCTTCTATCTGAAGGCCTTCCTCATGCACAGGATCACTTCTTCTGGATTGAGAAACAGCTGCAGAGACAGTCATTTTGCTTAGATACAGTAATCATGTTTTAGTAAAGAACAAACCTGATTCAGGGCAGTCTGTTTCCCAACGTTTCTCACGCCTGCTTGTGACCAGTGGATTAGTGAGGGATCTCTTCCTGCTTTTTCTCGTTTTTCTTTGAGGAAAGGCAGGGTTTTTTTTTAATAGCCATGGCAACCTATATATTTGCAGAGCACTTATATCAGCATCACTTATAATTGAGCATTATTCAGTAGTTGCATAAAAGAGAAGACGTCATTAACCCAATCATTACTCTTTCTCCGTAAATCAAATCAGCTGTTTAGAAGCGATACTTTCACTTTAGACCAATCAGACATGACCAAGAAATTCAAGGACCAATCACAGCATTACAGCTCTGCTCTGTTCTCCCTGTATTGTTCAGTTTTCGTTTCAAGCAAAGCGCTCAACCCTCCACCTCCCCTGCCGCCTCCAGTCTTCATAATTCTCCCGGATGGCCGCTCCGTTGCCTCGTCGGTCTGGTCCCCGGTCTCTTCTCCGCCGCCACCAGTGTCTAGACTCCATCGGGGGATATGTTTCCTATTCTCTACCCCTTAAAAAATATTAATTTGATGGAGTCTAATCTCCAAAAGACTCATACATTTTCTCATCCAGTTGTATAATAAATATTGTTCTTTTGCATATCTGCAAACAAAGTCTCTCCTGATTTAAATAGCAATTAGTGTTTTCAGACTTAGGTATTTGCTTATCATGACAAGCCTTACCCTGGCATCATGGAGATAAGCATCACCAATTAATGCTGCCATGTTGATCCTGGCATCATTGGGATCATCAAAGACCCTCACGTCAGAATTGAGGGACATCACATATAAATACAAACAATACAGACACAATATACATAAAACACAAAATGAAGAAAGAGAGAAAGAGAGTGATTGAAAGAGACAAGTGAGAAAGAGAGAGAGAGAGTGATTAAAAGAGACAAATGAGAAAGAGAGAGAGAGTGATTGAAAGAGACAAGTGAGAAAGAGAGAGAGTGGCTCTTAAAAGTGTCGGTTTGATTTGTGTGTGTGTGTGTGTGTGTGTGTGTGTGTGTGTGTGTGTGTGTGTGTGTGTGTGTGTGTGTGTGTGTGTGTGTGTGTGTGTGTGTGTGTGTGTGTGTGTGTGAAATCAAAAAGTGTTGCAATAAAGCTGTAAAACAGGAAAAAGCAAAAGATTATTAGAGTAGCCTTTGTAGTAAATGAGCATTTCTTAATTGTTAGGACAGGGTAATTGTAATTATTAATTGAATATGAATCAATCACAACCACTACGTACAATACAAATGAATCCTGACTGTACAAAAGTCAGATTTGTACCACATTCACTTGAAACAAGCACGTTACATACACAAATCTATTTTTATTTAGGCCTACAAATAATGGAAACAGTGGACTTCTTCTATGTCCTGTTGCGTTAAATGTTTCTCATAATATCCACTGCTCTCTCTTCTCAATGTCACAAATAACTAAAGTAACAATTACCCTCAATTATCTCATGATGATTTCAGTGTCTTCTAAAATGGCAAAGTCTTGCAAAAGTATGGCACCATAGTGTTACAGGATATTCTATCTATAAGTTAGTGGTGGGTCATCTCTCTATTTAATTATGCATTAATAATATCAGGTATGAACGGTCATTGACATTGAGTCACACTGAGCAGTCAAATCCTCTGGAAAGACTCCAGGTCCACTTTTTTATTCTAGTCCATCCCTGATTGCAGTAATTCCCCTTAGTTACACTTCTGACATTTACATACTTTGCACTTTGAATAAAACTTTAACCACTGCAACAACAGGTTGTTTATTGTTGTCTTCACAACACATGGACATGGATGTCATTTGGCCGGCTAGCTAACTTCTTCGGCGGGTAACGTTAGCCGTGTAGATGATAGTAGGCTCCTTTGAGATGAGCCAGATCTGCGCAGAATCGATCACCGGTGATCACCGCCCGTTGCATGCCGGTTACATTTGTGTCCGACTTGATCCCGACTTGCTCTGACGTCATGCACACGTAGGCAACGGTAATCTCACGAAACGAGACATTTTATATAAACTTTTTAATAATTTAAAGGCTTATTCTGTACAGAACACATGTTGTGTGGCTGACAGTTATGTTTAGAAGTCAGAGAGACTAAATCTGTTCAGATTACAGATCATCTACAGTCTGTTGTTAATTAAAATCAGCAACAGATCATCTACAGTCTGTTGTTAATTAAAATCAGCAACAGATCGCATGTAGAGTATTTTGACAGCTACTCTGTCATAATAAAAACAACTGGAGACTGTGTACAAGCTGATATTTGGGTCTGTTAATATTTTATTAATCGGAATCAGACCACAGTATTTCTGTCACTTCCTGTTCAGCCTGCAGGCTGCTGGATGCGGCTGGAAACTGTCCGACTTCACAGCGGATTTTTGTCACCGCCCCCCGCTGCAGCCGCCTGCTTTCGTCTACTTTACAGGCGAGGCGCAGTTCATCTCGAATGAGCCTAATGAAACACTACCAAATTCAACCTAATCTCCAAGGATGAAACGCTACACAGATCGGGCTACAACTAAAGAAATAACAGTAAAGATTATGCATGCTTTTTAACAAACAAACACAGATTGTGTTGAGATACTGTAGTCAGTTGGCGGGTGAAATGAGTGGTAAAGTGATGATGGGTAAGAAGCGTGCGTTACGGAGCGTAACGTGACATATCGTTGTCGTGGTAATCACTGAAAGTCTTCTGATTCATAAGAATAATTATTAATAATAATATTCGCTGCGATGATCCAGGCCCGGATTAGCTAATCGGGAGCACTGTTTTTTTGGTTGTGAGGGCCGTGTTGAAATCATAGTTGAATATCATAGATGCTGTCCCTAGGCTGACTGCACTCGCAGCCCACTCTTTGTATTTACAGTATTTATTTTTTCTTGCAGCCCACCGTTCTCTACATTCATGCAGCCCACTCGCAGAGTGCAGCCTGGTTAATGATGACGTATTTATCTTTTGTGTCCTCCGACGGCGGCACCTTGCTAAAAAAACTAACAAACCATCCATGTACACTTCAGTCACTGGTGCTTGTTGGAGGATGCCACCAAGAGCAAAAATAAGCTGTTTTAAACGGGTAATACAAAGCGCAAAACAGCACTGAAAAACTAAGTGACAATTTAAAAAGGAGAGCTCTAGAAAAGTTCAACGCCAAATGAAGACATTGAGACGGGTAAGCTAAGCTAGTTAGGAGAAGTGCAGGATGCTAGCAGTCTTGCAAAACAATACAACGTTGCCTGCAAACCAGCGTTTATGTTTATGAATCAAACTTTTTCTTGTAGCTCCGCAGCAGCAGCTACTAGTCCAGTTTGCTGCTAACAGTGACTATGAAGAGCCAGTCATGTTACCAAGCACCAGCTATATGAGCCCATGACTCCAGTTTGGGACAGGTAGCGTTGCTCATTGACTGAATATTATATGAATTAATAAGAGTGTGGTGTAGACCTGCTCTATATGACAAATGCCATGGGATAATTAATGATGCCAGATGATTCAGCACTACCATAATGAAACTGACTTGACTTGATCAGAAAGCTTTGTAAAAAGAACAGATGTGTGCTGAGAATTATGACAATTTATAAAATGTGATTTAGTGTCAGAAGCAGAGCTAGTAGTGTACATTAGAGATATCTGCTGTCAGTGTGTAAGCTGGTGTATCACAGTGTGTGAACAAGCAAACATGATCAGATTAGTTACAATATAATCATTTTTTATGCCCAAATATTACTTGTGACCCGTTACGCCTTTATCCTCAAAATTAGGATAGTAAATATACAAAGCCCACGACTGAAAGGGAAGAGAAAGTTATATGAAATATTATTCAAAGGAAAAAATAGATTATGGTGTCATTAGAAAGTGCAATACAAGGTATCTTGTTCTTTATTTAATTTCAAGTTTTGGATATCTGCGATTACTTATTTGCACAGAAAATAGATGCTGTTAAGATGTTAACTTTTCTAATAAATCTACATTGTGAAGCAACACTTGGAAATGGTGATATTTTACAAAAAATACACTGAATTACTGGAATTACAAGGCTGTAGAGAACAGGGCACTATTGCAGACTTATAAGGTTGACATTTTACATTTTTCGTTAAGTAAAGTGGGCTGGTCTGAGGCATGAAACTCCAGGGCTGAAAATGACTCCCACTCCGGCCCTACTCTAATCTGTACAGCTTGTTGTTTCTGGGGTTTCTGACCTTAACCTGACATGTACCCAGAGGAGTCAACTTGGTCTTGTTATACATCACTAGCACTTTCTCATTGTGTTTACTGTGTGTCTGGGTTTAGTACAACCCCAAATCAGAAAAAGTTGGGACAATATGGAAAACACAAATAAAAAAAGAAAGTAGTGATTTCTAAATTTACTTTGACTTGTATTTCATTGCAGACAATACAACAGCACATCATTTAATGTGTTCCTCATGATTTTTATTGTTTTTTTTTGCAAAAAAACAAAATTCCTATGTTGGTTCTTGCAACACATTTCAAAAAACGTTGGAACAGTAAAGCATTTACCACTTTGTAATGTTGCCATTCCTTTTCACAACACTTAAAAGACATTTAGGGACTGAAGACACCAAGTGATGACGTGTTTCAGGTGTAATGTTCCACTCTTGCTGCAAACAAGTCTTAAGGTGGGCAACAGTACAGGGTCTTCGTTGTCGCATTTTGCGCTTCAAAATGCGCCACACATTCTCTATTGGAGACAGGTCGGGACTGCAGGCAGGCCAGTCAAGTACCCGTATCCTCTTTTTCCGCAGCCAGGACTTTTTAATGTGTGCAGAATGTGGTTTTGCATTATCTTGTTGAAATATGCATGGACGTCCCTGGAAAAGATGTCTTCTTGAGGGCAGCATATTGTGCTCCAAAATCTCTATGTACTTTACAGCATTTATGGTGCCATCACAGAAGTGCAAGTTACCTTTGCCAAGGGCACTGACACAACCCCATACCATGACAGACCCTGGCTTATGGACTTGTTGCTGGTAACAGTCTGGATGATCCTTTTCTTTTTTGGTCCAGAGCACACGGCGTCCATTTCTTCCAAAAAGTACCTGAAATACTGATTAATCTGACCACAGTACACGTTTCCACTGTGTGATGGTCCATCCCAGATGCCTCCAAGCCCAGAGAAGTCGACGGCGCTTCTGGACACTGTTAACATAGGGCTTCCTTTTGGCACAGTACAGTTTTAACTGGCATTTGTGGCTGTAACTACGCATTGTGGTACTTGACAAAGGTTTGCCAAAGTAGTCCTGAGCCCATGTGGTGATATCGCTTATAGATGAATGACGATTCTTGATGCAGTGCTGCCTGAGGTATCGGAGATCACGGTTGTTCAGCTTAGGCTTGCGCCCTTGTCCTTTACGCACTGAAATTCCTCCTCATTCCTTGAATCTTCTAATTATGTTATGCACTGTTGAAGGTGAAATAAGCAAATGTCTTCCTATCTTTCTTTGAGGAACATTGTTTTTAAACATTTCAATAATTTTCTCATGTATTTGTTGGCAAACTGGCGATCCTCGGCCCATATTTGCTCCTAGACCTTTCTTGGATGCTGCTTTTGTACCAAATCATAATTACAATCACCTGTTGACATCACCTGTTTCAAATCACAAAACCAATTTACCTGATTACTAGCCCTAAATTGCTCCTGTCCCAACCTTTTTTGGAATGTGTTGCAGGTCTGAATGACAGGAAAGGATGTATATTTAGGATGTTTTGACCAGACAAAACATGAAATATTTTGTGTTCACAGTGTCTGCAATGAAATACAAATCAAAGTACATTTAGAAATCATTACTTTCTTTTTTTATTTGTGTTTTTCATACTGTCCCAACTTTTTCTGATTTGGGGTTGTAGATCGATGGGGATGATATTACAGGTGGCCCCACAGTCTATCTGGAAGTTAACTAACTTTTCCCCATCCTCATTCCTGCAGAGAGCTGCTGGCCCTGACTGTGGCTGTCTTTAACCTGGTTTACAGTTTCATCCTCTCTATTTACTTCAATTATACAGTTGACATCCTCATAAGAGTCACTGTCACAAGTCTGCTCTCTAACTGTATGCACTTTCTTAGTTTTCCTACTGCTCTCTTGTCTTGATCTGCATTGAGCTGCAAAATGATTTTCCTATCCACACTTCTTACAATTTTTTCCAAAAGCTGGGAATTTTTTCTTATTCCTCTCGTGTGTGTTCTACCACAACACTTACACAGTATCTCATTGTCTTTTTGTCTCTCTTCTGCCTGTTTTAGTGCATGTACCTCTTCCACTGTCTGTCCTTGCAGTGTTCTGCTATTCTCCCTTGACAGCTCTGTAGCTCTACAAATGTGCAGACATGTATCAAGAGTCAGCTTCTCTTCTCTGAGTAATCTCTCCCTCAGTGCTGAGCTATTTGTACCACACACAAGTCAATCTCTAATCAATGAATCTCTAATGTCCCCAAAATTGCAACTACTAGCGAGAATTTTCAAGTCTGTTACCTAGCTGTCCATGTTTTCATCCAATCCTTGGTTCCTCATGAAGAATCGGTACTTTTCCACAGTCTCGTTTACCCTTGGGTTGCAGTACTCGTCAAACTGCTTGATCATTGAACTCAATGTGGTCCTCGCTGAAGGGCTAGCACTCGAGACAGTTGCCCAAAGTTCTCTGCCTTTTTCTCCGATGAGATAGTTGAATAGCTTGACTGTTGTGGTCTCTTCGGCGTCTGGCATGGTAAGGTCTATGTACAGTGTGAACTCCTCCTTCCAACTTTTCCATGACTTCGCCAAGTTTTTGGAGTCCAAAACCAAAGTTCCCGGGGATTTTAGCCCTTCCATCGCTGTCAGCTAGCTAAAACTTTCACTTTTCCTAGTTAATTCTGACAATTTTCGACGTGCGCACCGCTGTCACCATGATGCATTATGTTCTGTCTCTATCTTGACTATACATAATGGACGATTAAAGCAGTCTGGCTTACTTGAACTTTATTGCATGTCTGCAGTCATCTCTCAACTCTCTGTCTAGGTAATGTTATCTGAACTGGTCTGTGTATGCGGTGTAACCTCTAAATCAGTCCCCCGTACAGCAGTACTTAAATAAACAATCCTATTGTTACAGCAACCATCCTGACAATGGAGACACCTCGTCAGGCATTAACGCTTACATATGCAACTTTATGTTCCCCCACGTTTACATTTTCTGTTGAGTTATTTTGTAATGACTGTAGGATATGATCAATTTGGGGATTTTATAGGAAATATTGAAACTAGAGTTTTAAAGTTTTTAACTAAACTAGAATCCTATAACCATCGTCCTCCAGTCACCCTGCGTGTCCTGTCTCCGTCCACTCTGCTGGGACTCTGTCTGCTCTGCTTTTAAAACTAAATACATTCTGTGGAGCTAAAATGAGGCTGCACAGAGATGTGTCTCCTGGATCTCAGAGTTTTTTTCTGAAAGACAACTTTTGCCTTTTAGCCAGAAACAGAAACCTGCAGGGTCCACCTGAGGATGTCTGCATAATGTTTAGAAGAAGAAGAATGCTTTTATTTATCCCGCAAGGGGAAATTCACAATTTTCACTCTGTTAGTACAGTTGCACACACATTAAACACAGGCCTGAATTACAAACATGCTCAGGACCTATACATGCTACACACTAAATGGAGAGATGTCAGAGTGAGGGGGATGCTCCTTGGAGCAGCGCCCCGAGTAGTTGGGGGTTCCGTACGTTGCTCAAGAGCACCTTGGCAGTGCCCAGGAGGTGAACTGGCATCTCTCCAGCTACCAGTCCACACTCCGATTCCTAACCCAACTCCCTACGGACTGAGCTACTGCCACCCCAAATAAAAAAAGCAACTCTTTATGACAACATGTACAGCAACGAATGATGCCATGTGAATTCAGATATGTATTGAAATTACTGTATAACAAAACTCACGCACAAGAATTCGTATGATATTCTATGAAATTATGGTGACCGCCGGCCGGTCACACGACAGTTGAGTTTAGCGGTCTTTACAGGTTACGGTGGTTTCCGCAGTTGTTACAGTTTAGTTTAGCCACCAAAAACTGACTGTCCTGCAGCAACGACGAGGATCTTCACGCTCTCATACAGCAGCAGTACCGACAGTAATAAATATGTGGAATACATAATTACAGTGCTTTACTTTTTGTAGCTATATGTACAAATGGTTCATTGGAACAGCCTGAACAGTGTGGAGGGAAATTTATTTTTTTAATTTTTATTTTTAAGTCTTTGATCCACATTAATACAAGACCATTATCTCTCCTCTTTAATTGTGAAACCAGCAATGATAGATAGATAGATAGATAGATAGATAGATAGATAGATAGATAGATAGATAGATAGATAGAGCATTTAGAGGACAAACATTCACGTCAGCTGCTCAGAATAACGACCACACCGGAGAGTGAGCCGAGGAAACACCACAACGTACTCTCTCTCTCTCTCTCTCTCTCTCTCTCTCTCTCTCTCTCTCTCTCTCCTTGTGTCTGTACGGCTCATTGCTGCTTTCCCAGAATTCCCAACCAGGGACTTCTCGTTAGCCCAGTTCTGTTCAGTGAGAAGATGTTAGGAGGCGGACGGAGATCATTCCAAGGACGGAGCTGCAGGTATTCCCGGCTGTGGCGGGAGGTGTGAAGGTAGGAAATGAGGCCAGGCTCTCATTCTTCATGCAGTGGTCCTCTCAGGACATTCCTGGTTACAGACTGAGTCCTGCTCAATGTGGGTCAGCTTCCACTAGCATACAGTATCTGAACTGTACAGTTAAATCGTTCATTTATCGCTCAATATGCTCAAATAACAAATCCCATATTTATCACTTTTCCAGGACAGACTTTCTTAAAGTGTGCTGTTATGAAAATATTTAAAAATATTACCTGCTGCTCCACCACCTCTTTTTTCTCCAAGTTAGGAAATAGAATTTTCTCAGTTTGCATAATCCGAGTGAAATTCTCATTGTTTTAAAGCACTTGACAATCCAATAATAACTAAATTATATGGTAACAGGCAAGAAAACAATCCCCTTTGGAAGTTTCCGGTAGCTGCCGGCGATATCCTTTCAGCAGTGCAGTAAATGAAATGATTTTTCTCAGTCTATAGCTAACTAGTTTATATCCACAACGTTCCACTTCCGGGATTGCGCCGCTGCCGCCAGAAATTCCGCCAGATGTCCCTTTTTTCGGCCGTATGTCCGTTACCTTCCTCTTCCTTTGGATTTGTGAGGACTCTGGTTAACTGCTCCTCAGATCTCTGCAGGGTAAATCCAGACAGCTAGCTAGACTATCTGTCCAATCTGAGTTTTCTGTAGCACGACTAAAACTACTTTTGAACGTACACACGTTCCACCAAAACAAGTTCTTTCCCGAGGCTATTTTGCAGAGGCACCGTGGCTCCGTCCAGCGATCAGCGCCGCCCAAGACGATTGTGATTGGTTTAAAGAAATGCCAATAAACCAGAGCATGCTTTTCTCCCATCCAGGGATGCTGTGTGGACTAGCTATACCTTCCTCCGCAGCGCTGTGGAAGAAGGTCTGGCAATGCGAGACTAGGTAACTGTTAACTATAGTAAAGATGGTAAGGCAGCAACACATCCTTTTATTTTATACAGTAGTTACTAATGTGTGTAAACTTGCCGGCATAGGAACAGTGGTTATAACCTTAAAATGAGCCACGACTTAACCACGTGCATGCACGAATGCACGGGTGTCATATATTTGTTTTGTACTTAAACAAATAGCACTACACCAGTGGTGTAGTCTAATGTATTGTAGTGGGTATACTGTAGTGTATATATATATTGGGGGGGGGGTCTGGGTGTCCTCCCCCAGGGAAGTTTTGAGCATCAACGACTTCATTTCCTGTATTGTATATACACTTTTATGCACCAATTCACATCAAAAACACAGATGACGATTCAAAATATATCAAAAAATATAATGGAAAGTATTTTTTTGCATGTTATTGGGCATTTTCAAGTGGGTATGTGGAAATCCTGGAGTATCACGTAGACTGCACCACTGCACTACACCCCTGGTTACAGTCAAACTAAATTTTGTAATAAGAAGAGTGCTAGTTCCCGGCCTGTGTTCCCTGTGTTAGACTTAAATCGTGAGGTGACGGCAACAGTGGAGCTCAGGACACTTTGTTTACTGCAGAAAGAGCAGAGGAGACGCTCATCATCCTGTCCGGAGACACAAACTGCTGCTCTGCTTACAGAAGCTGCAGCCCAGACACATGCTATACCATTTCATACATAGTTGGGAATCTTTTCAGAACTAAATGTAACAAAGACCAAGGCTATGTGTATTGATTTTAGACGTCATCACTCTAACCCTGTAAACACTACAGTTAATGTTGAATACTTGGGCACTATAAATGTGGACAAAATAAGACATTTAAAGCCCCAGTGTGTAAGAATTTCTCCCATCTAGCGGTGACATTGTATATGACAACCAACTGAATATTACTTTCTAGCCCCCCCCATTCCGAGTGAGTTATAACTCCTACGGTGGCCGAACCCGAAATTAGTGACAACCGTCCGTGAGTGTCCCTTCCAGCGTAATAATAGTTTGATGTTATTTTGGTACTATTTCAGTATCAGTGCTATCGTTATTCTGTATATTGTATGAGATGAATAGTGTAAGGCAATGTTTACAGCGTAGGAGAGGTTTGTGTTTTTAATATAATATATATATAATATATAATAATATTTAGTATGAACAGCATGAACAATGTCAATTAAACCGAAATTATCTCTTAGTGTCTCCATCGTTTCCACGCAGCTGTTCTAGTAGCTAGTCTGTGTTACAACTGCATGACGTGAGTTGTCTGCCAGGGAAATCACGGCACATATGATTACGTTTATATTACAAGGTAGACAATCCTTTTTCATCTTTGACGCAAGGAAAAGTATCCTAGACGTCGTTCTAGCGTTATGCAACCATGCTATTTAGCTATGTTAGCCAAGCAAGTAGCAACTATACAACTTTTACACAAATAGGCAGAATTACTTCGGCATCCCTTTTAAAATCCTTGGTCCTCATCAGCTCTTTCCATCTTGGAAAAGCCACAACAAAATTAACTTTGGTCGCGTTGCTTTGCCTGTCGCGTTGTCATTTTAATTTCCTCTGCGACTCAGTTACATGTCCTCGATAATAGACGCAACAGGCTTTCAAATCTGCCGGCAGTGAGTCACAAGTAATCTTCTCCCCCTCCCTCCCTGGCATACGTCACAGTCATAGACAGTTAAAGAAAACAGTCGGTCACAGTCAGTGCCACTGAGTGAAAAGCGTGAAATGCGGAGCAGTATAGCCTGTATGTCCCTTACGGGCTACTGTATTTCAAGATGGCGCATGATTCTGGAGTATCTACCCCAGTTCATGTAAGCGCAAATGTAAAATTTCAAGCCAATAGGAATACTTGGAATTGATGGTGGTGGTCAATACACATAAAAAAGGACAAGTTTGTGAAGGGCAATACAGATTTTGATAATGAACAACTACAAATGTTACACACTGGGACTTTAAGGATGTCATCTTGGACTTTTTTGGGAAACACTGATCCACATTTTTTACCAGTTTATGACTTTTTAGAGACCAAACAACTAATCCATTCATCAAGTAAATAATCATCAGATTAATTAACTATGAAGATAATCCCTAAAACAAACTCACCAATTGACTGTGGCTAATACCCTGACTGTGTAGAAGTAGCTCACACAACCACACTTTTAAACATCTGAGCTATCCCTTTAAGAAGTTCAATCAGAGGTTGCAGTATCTTGATGGAACAAATGTTCCTGTAAAATATAATCCCTGATTCCTGTTTTGATCAAGGTTTAACTCTGAGGAAAACAAAGTAAAATGGTTAAGAGTAAAACCTCTGATGTTTTTGTTTGGCCATAAACGATGGATTTGAGCATTTTTCATGTATTTTGCTGTGAGTCGATTCTCCACGGTGTTGCGTGACAGTCTGTCACAGTTGAGTCTAAATGAGAGACATTAGACATGGTGGTATATTTATTCTCTCAGATTTATTTTAATGAACATTGATGTCACATAAAAACACAGAAATAAATGTAAATCTTGGTCTCTGATGTGAGAGGAGCCGGCAGCAAAAACCCAGTGTTTATGTCATGTAGAGAAATCTGAAAAAGATTTGGAAAAATTCACACACAAACATCTCTCCATCCCTCAGGCTCGCTTGCGCTCTCTTTGGCACAAATCTTAAGGCTTAAATTAGCTTCAACAAATCTATTTTTCTCATGCTGCTGACATTTTATAATCTAACATTTAATGTAATTACTGATCAACAACAGTTGATGTGTTTAAATTCTGATCACAGTTTTCCGTCGGCGGATACATTTTCTAATGTGTCGGAAGTTTGAAAAAGAAAACTTAAAACTGCTTAAATATTATTTTACAAATTAAGTATAATGATTTAAGTGTATGTAAAATGACTGTTAAGATCAGAGACTCCTGTACACTGTCTAACTTGCAAAGATAATCTTAATAGTTAGGGTTAGGGGATGTGAAAGTTATCACAATGATAATGATTCCCCCTGCTTCATCCGACGACTGGGCCGGCCCGCACTCTTGCCTTTGATTGGTGCACGTCAGTCGAAGTTCTCCATTCCTGCATATCCCACACTTACTTATTTTAATGTCACATTGAAATTGCACAGTCGTGCTTTTAGTTTTTTCAATTTGTTCTAAGTCCGGTTTATTTAAATTGCATAGTCCTGATTAGGGTTAGGGTTAACATTTCGGTACTAGACCTTTGGGAAAAATGTAAAACTTCATCGGGCAAAATGTGAAACATCTAGTACCAAAAATGTTGCCAGCTATTAAATTTATCTTTGGGAGGGTCTTTGCAAGTTTTGACATACTTGTCCCCCTCCTGTTTATGTTACAGATGTTGGATGTATTTTTCTTAGCAGTGATCTGAGATTTAGGGTGCAATATTTTGAGAGAAAACAAAGCCATAATTAAAAAAAAAAAATGCTTTTTTTTTGCAAGACAATGATTTTAGTCTCACAGTGCAACCTTTCACTTGTGATGTTAGGATTTTTCTTGTAAAACCAAGAGTTATTTTTGGAAGCTATGAGTCTCTTTTAAGGTTTAGATTTTATTCTATAATATGACTTTCTCTTGTGATATCACAGGTTTGGTATTATAAAACTAGCTCCTTTAGAAAGTAATAAAAGGTTTCAATTTCGTTTAAAGTAATTTCTAAATAAATTCTTCTTTGACTCATGTGGGGCTTTCCCCTGTACATATATAGTTTTTTGTGTTCGTCAGAGTTTCTGCTGTACATTCAGCTGCTGCTTTATTGTTTATACTCAAATATCAAGGTAGCATGAATTTATACACAACAAACTCCATGTTGGCTTATGGCGTTTTTCCATTACATGGTATCTGCTCGACTCTCCTTGACTCTACTCGCCTTTTTTGATTTTCCATTACAAAAAAAAGTCCCTGGTACCTGGTAACAGGTACTTTTTTTAGTACCACCAGTCAAGGTTCCAAGCGAGCTGAGCTGATACCAAAAGGTGACGTGAAAGCGACAGACAGGAGTGTCCTGAACAAACCCACTATTTTTAAATAGTTTAGCCAGTGGTGTTTTGATTTTGCTGCTTCCAGCTTCAGTTGAAACTAAATGTGTCTTCCGGCAACAACAACACACACTGTAAGAAAAGATACACCATATCTACTCAATAAAAATGAGGCAACAGATTACAAGCAATATTATTAATTAAATTTCACATGGTTTGGTATTGAGTAAATATGAATTAAATGAGACCCTTAATAGTTATCCATTTAATATGAGTAGATTCAAATAGAAAACAGTACAGAATTAATTATAACCTAAACAAAAATATTGAGTTGATTTGAAAAAGATAAACTCCCTAATGTGTAAATAGTACTAATAAAGATTTATTTAATTCTACAATGATATATAATTGAGTAATAATCATCTACATTAAACTGCACATCAATTTGAATTTAATCAATGCAATGAATTAAACCGGTATTAATTTCCCATATGATATGAATTTTTTATATACTGTAATACCGGTGCATTGCCGCAGAGAGCACTACGGCCAAATTAACCTGCGAGTGACACAGACACAGACACCCCTGTTAACTGCGTACCCTTCTCACTCATGGTAGTAACTTTATAACACAACAATAATAACCCACAACTAACTCTCTTTATTTCTATGTATCTATTTTATTTCTATTTTTTATCTCTAACAGGATAAAACAACATAGCACACAACTATTTGTGGCTTTAACAATTTCTAATACTAATAATTTTACATTTACAAATTTACACAGCTGAGTAACATTATAGCTGCTAGCTAGGTTGACAGGAAGTGCTTTTCAATTAAAATATGCCTGATTACATTAATTTGAATTAACTCAATATTCTCTCTATTTGGGATTAGATAAATATAATGCTTATGTTTTATTTAACTACAATGGGTGGATTTTATTCCAAACATTTTTTATTTGAAATTTAATTAAATATTGGCCTCAAAATCAAAAACACAATCATATTGAATATATTTTACCCAATACATTAATTCAACTCTACATGACCACAGAATCATTTCTTACAGTGCACCTTCGGCGTTTTGTGTGTGTGTCACGTCGCCGCTATAAGATGACCAGCCACACTCGCCTCACGCATGAGGCGATACTAATGCTGCAATGGAAACAGGAGGACGGGGCAACGCGGTCGAGCCGAGACGAGCCAAGCCGAGTAGAGCTGGTACTAGCGGTGGATAAACGGCATTATTCTTCATTCTGTGTACGTTGTTTAGTATCATTCATTATCATCACAGATGTTGAACTGCATTTCAATCAGGAGAAACTTCATTGATAAAATGAAAAACATTTATTGTACAAGAAAAATTATGCAACGTGCAAAGTCTCTGGAGATTAGACTCCATCAAATCCATAAATGCAGGGGGGGGTGTAACCCATCCATATCCCCCGATGGAGTCTAGACACTGGTGGTGGTGATAAAGTGGACAGGAACCAATCAAGAGTGCCAAGAGGAAGCCAGTCGCCGAAACCCGAAGTACCAGCCGATACTACTGGGGGTTGAAAGGCGAGGAGGCGGGACGCACTCTAATCCTGAAACGACAACTGACAACCGGAAAGGAGAGAGGAGATTTAAAACAAGATGTCATGCTGTGATTGGCTTGCAATACATGGCTGTCTCTGATTGGTTTAACTGAAACAGCTGAACCTGATTGCCACTGACGAGTGACAGCCTAAGAACAATAAGTAAAAATAGTAAAACTTGAGGACCCCATATACATTCAGTGTATAGACTGTATGTATTCAAGACAGATTCAACAATTATCATAGAAGCATACCAAGAACATAGTCATCAAATTTGCGTTTGGTCTTTTTCCTCCTTCCTCTTACTTCTTCATTTTCCTCCTCTTCCTCCTCAACATAGCTTGTCACGTCATAATCATTGCATTCACGAACGTTTACTGTAAGGTTAAAGACAGACACTACAATTACAATAAAAATGACCATACTACTAGCATTTTGACTAAGGGTGCTCATCCGATACAGCTTCCAGCAATCGACCCAAAAAATCCTGATAGGAGCAGACCTAATTTTGACTTGTTTTTTTTTTTATTTGGCTGCCTTACAATTTTTATTTTGTCAAAGAGTAATGAACCTTATTAGATAATTTACAAAAACTTACCGGAAGTCATTTTACGCTTCACCAAGGTGAATGTCATCCAGTCATCCTGAGGGGGGTGTTGATTGAGGAAAGCTACCTTTTCCCTTTTTTTTGGCCATTTAATAGTTTTGTTGTCGACATCAATCCAGTTGTCTGGGGCAGTTCCCTCCACTTCCTTGCCATGCTCCACCCACACAGCCCTGGCATACATGGTCTGGTAAGTAAAATCGCATTCATAAAGTGTTAGCATGTTTCCACACTACTTATCTATGAAACTGCTACAAACACAGATGACACCAGAAATTAATCTGACATCAAATTTGGCTGAGAAAACTCACAAAAGATAATTTAAAGTAATTATTGCGTAATAAAATCAAACATTTACTGAACTAAGCATTCAACCCAACACCCTCCGCACCGGCCCGCCCCACACATCATCATTGTGAGTCAGTTATGACAAACATAGTGAATGGTATATCTACATAGAGTTTAATTAAGAAAAAACCTGCCAACCTTCAAATTCTGTGTTCTATACCATGGAGGAGAGGTATGAGGACGGAACCACCATTTTCATGAGGGAGGCAGGCCACCTTGCGGAACAGATCATTTTCAAGCAGTTGTTGTCTTTTCATCCTGCCTTGTCGATTTGTTGTGTACACTATATTTAGCAGTTTTGAGCTACGTGGCTTTTCAAACAACGCTGATGTGTAACGCTGGTGCAGGACATCGCATAACACAATCCCGTCTCCTCTTCTTTCTCTGATAAAAGCAAATCTTTCATCTCGCAAGAGAAAACAATTGTCCTTTTCCTTTGTAGAAACAAACATTTGGGGTTGTGTTTCAGGCTGTGTTTTGCTCTTGTTGGCGTTTGCATATTTAATCTCTGATAATCGCCTGGTCACCTGTGCTAGGGGATTTTTCCCACTCCGTACTTGTTTTTTGATTTGTTGGAGATGGTTTTCAAAAGGAAAACTGGAAATATCGTTCAATGAGCAATTGAAGTGGCGGACATCCTCATGAAGGTGAATCAGTCCATGTACATTGTACACTGAAAAATACTTTCCGTACAGGTCAGCACAGCAGATGACAAAGTGTGAGATAAGTTCACGGGCATATTGAAGGTATGCATTGCGAGTCCTCTCATCTGACTCCAACATAATTGACATGGCTACTGTCAAGGACAGGAAATGGTAGTATCTTTCAGGAGATAAGACATTCTGCAGTACAACTGGTCCCGTATACAACAAAAACTGCCGAAATTCGGTGGCCTTCCACCTGTCCAGCTCTTCTAGACCGCGGGGCTGTCGAGCAAATTCACTAGGCATTTTTCCTCTTAGTCCGTTTAGCTTTTGCGATATTTCTTCTCTTTGCCTTACAGATAAGCGGCAAAGTGTTGGGCCACGAGTCAAGAATATTAGCATCCGTCGAACTACTCCCAAGTTGACCATATGCATATAGTCTAACACAAATGAGCTAACACAAGACATTCCTGCAGCAATGAAGGGGCTGGCACCATTTTGATGGTTCTTGTACTCTACTGCATTAAAAGCTTCATCTGTTCGCAAGGTGCATCCCTGTTCATTGAATACTATGGTGCTAAAACAGTATCATAACAATTTGTAACTCTGTAAGTACAGATCCGTGTCTGTAAGTACAGATCCGTGTCTGTAAGTACAATGCACAAATAAATGCAGAGAGATTTGTATGTGTATATCTCATTCTATGCTTGTGGATCTTTTGAGACTGTTTTTCCGTGCCGTTTTGTGGACAAAATCGATTCGTGTCTCCAGTGACAATCCCAGCAGTCTCCAGGAGATGGCGGTGTTAAGTGACGATCCCAGCAGTCTCCAGTAGATGGCAGTAATACAACACGTAGAGATGACAACTGCGGTTAATACATGAAGAAGTAGCTACACTAGCAAGAACATAGACAGTATATAAAAGGTCAAGAAATATACAGTACAGTCAAATGTTTCAGACAAGAGACGGTCACGTTTGGCACAATCGGCTCTGGCACAATCTACTTGAAAGTGACATTATTAGGACTTTGTCGTCAGATAAATTACATTTATGTTTCAACATCATTGTTGCAGTGCATTTACTGTACATTTATTCAATGTGTTTATTTGTGTTATGGTGGCATTGACACCTTGCAACTTTTTAGAGCGTGCTAACTGCAAACAGCGATGCTAACTTAGCTAGCTTGTTAATCAGCCTTATAACATCAACTCGCCTGGTCTTTGTATGGAATTTGCAGTCTGAGTCTGAAATATTATTAAGCACTGCGTAAACCAATAGTGGGCCCGGTTATAAAGCTAGTGAATATATTTGGTCATATGAAACTAGCTAGACGATCTAGCTAGTTAAGGAATCAATCGATGATGTTGAAAGTTAGTTAGCTAAACTATGAAGACCTTTAATGTAACATTTGCCTGACATATTGTAACCATGTTTATTAGTACAGTAATTGCCACACACCGGCTTAAATAACTGCTGCTTGTAAAAAAGCCCCCAAAGTTTTGTTAGTGTTGTTATTGTTTAGTACAGTTAACCATATTGTGTTTTATGTTTCACGTTTACTCCCATGTATTCAGTGCTGGTAACAGGGTAGCCAAAGCGCGTGCTGGTTGGTTACGTAGTTATATATACTCAGTATTAGCTAGTACAGAAATTGCCACACACAAATACCTGCTTCTCCTGTAAGATTAAATGTATGTACAGTTGTACACCCTGCCAAAAAAATAATAGTTTAATCACTGAATCTGCCATGTTTTACAGATCTGACTGATCAGATGCTGTCCTGAACACCTGTTTGACGAGGTTTACCTGGACCCACAAGACTCTCCTCACAGTATGAAGGTATTGTGGGACAGGTGCCATACTTCTGCCAACCGATGGTCTGAAGACAACACAGCAGCATCAGGAGAGATTCAGTATCCACAGGATGACTTCTGTGACCTGACAGCCTACATTATCAGCTGACACATCCTCAGTAGAAAATAAACCCTCCAGGCTGGTGAAGGACATGATCTGGACAGTTAACATCTGCTGCTCTGTGCATTATGTATACTTTATATTTCCATTTTATTGACTGTGAATAAAGTGCTTTTTTCTAAGCAGGGTTTGATCATTTTTAGTTTAGTAGTAAGGCTCCTCAAGTGTTATGCAACATGTTTATTCACAAAGACTGTTACATAGGTGATATGTCTGATGTAATGCATGTAGAAGGGTCAAACACTGAGTCCATTTAACATCCTGACTATAAAAATGTAATCCTTTAAGACAGGTTACAGTGACAGAAAGCAAAACAAAACATTTGTTTAACAGTTAAACTTTATTGTTTTGACAAACAAAAGTATTTTGAAAGGGTATTAAATTTAATCTGCAGCTTGAAAAACATTTCACAGCATAAATATAAGTGACAGATACAAACTTCCAGTGAAAATCTCTAAGTTACTTTTTAAATACAATTGTCCCTTTCACAAAGCCAAATATACCAGAGTATGACATGAAGAGCTGACAGATGTTTCTTATTCTGTGTATTTCTTCCTCTTGTGTGAGTTTGAGTGGTTTCTATAAAGAGAGAAACAAAATACAAATGAATAAAGGAAACACATGTATACACTCATTCTTCCTTAAGCAGTAATATATATTACCAAACAGTAGTCGGAATATGGCTATATATCTCACACTCCACTAATGTAAGCAGAGAAAAAGGATTCAAATGCATATTATATGGGATTCTCAGACATTTTCGCCCATCTGTTAAATTACCGCTAACATAGACAACAATTCCTGTTATCTATGATACGCTTTAAAGGATCCAACTAACAAAACGGCTGGATGCTTTTATTAAACCTCTAGTGGTACGGAAAACAATATTTAACACCACTTACTTCTTATTTTACTCAACCACAAAGTACTGAACAATCCTAAAAACAAGTAGTAAAAGTATAACATGTTTAAACACGATGTTACATATTAAGCAGAAGCTCTAAACTATCGTGTAGTTCTCTTAATACATCCATGGCGTGTACGAACGATACTGTCTATGGTACAAACTTGGATATGATTAGCACAATGGTCGCGTAGCAACCCCTTAAACTCCTAACTCTCATCCACATCAAATAGTGGAAATAACAGCTGGTTTAACAAATAAATACAATATCACGAGTAATGCAGCACATATACTTACTCTTCTCATTTACGCACACAAAGAAAGGTGCCACTCACAACTACAATCCAAATGAACGACTAACTCTAGTCTATCATACTGCTTAACTGTGTGACGTCAGTTATGATATACCCACAGATATAGGTAGCTAATACTGAGTATATATAACTACGTAACCAACCAGCACGCGCTTTGGCTACCCTGTTACCAGCACTGAATACATGGGAGTAAACGTGAAACATAAAACACAATATGGTTAACTGTACTAAATAATAACAACACTAACAAAACTTTGGGGGCTTTTTTACAAGCAGCAGTTATTTAAGCCGGTGTGTGGCAATTACTGTACTAATAAACATGGTTACAATATGTCAGGCAAATGTTACATTAAAGGTCTTCATAGTTTAGCTAACTAACTTTCAACATCATCGATTGATTCCTTAACTAGCTAGATCGTCTAGCTAGTTTCATATGACCAAATATATTCACTAGCTTTATAACCGGGCCCACTATTGGTTTACGCAGCGCTTAATAATATTTCAGACTCAGACTGCTAATTCCATACAAAGACCAGGCGAGTTGATGTTATAAGGCTGATTAACAAGCTAGCTAAGTTAGCATCGCTGTTTGCAGTTAGCACGCTCTAAAAAGTTGCAAGGTGTCAATGCCACCATAACACAAATAAACACATTGAATAAATGTACAGTAAATGCACTGCAACAATGATGTTGAAACATAAATGTAATTTATCTGACGACAAAGTCCTAATAATGTCAACTTACCCAGAGGAATTTCAAGTAGATTGTGCCAGAGCCGATTGTGCCAAACGTGACCGTCTCTTGTCTGAAACATTTGACTGTACTGTATATTTCTTGACCTTTTATATACTGTCTATGTTCTTGACAGTGTAGCTACTTCTTCATGTATTAACCGCAGTTGTCATCTCTACGTGTTGTATTACTGCCATCTACTGGAGACTGCTGGGATCGTCACTTAACACCGCCATCTCCTGGAGACTGCTGGGATTGTCACTGGAGACACGAATCGATTTTGTCCACAAAACGGCGCGGAAAAACAGTCTCAAAAGATCCACAAGTATAGAATGAGATATACACATACAAATCTCTCTGCATTTATTTGTGCATTGTACTTACAGACACGGATCTGTACTTACAGACACGGATCTGTCTGCATTTATTTGTGAATTGTACTTACAGACACGGATCTGTACTTACAGACACGGATCTGTCTGCATTTATTTGTGCATTGTACTTACAGACACGGATCTGTACTTACAGACACGGATCTGTACTTACAGAGTTACAAATTGTTATGATACTGTTTTAGCACCATAAATACCACTCTTCTTTGGACATAAGCACCTTTGGTGATGCACCTCTCACAACTGTGATAGGCATTATGATTCTTAATGCACTTCAAATAAGCTCTTGCTGGTGCATCACAGATCAATGCTTGAATATGAACAGTGTAGGTCTTCTCTTCATGAATCATTCCATTGTCTGTGAGATGTTTACACTCCATCAAATAGTCATCAAGATATTCTTCAAGAGGATACGGTTTCTTGTCCACACAAAAGAGCGCTACCACAAATGGCTCAAAGTTGTGAAACTTCGCCAGTATCGGCCAGAATTGGACTTTGCTGCTTTTGAAGAGTGGGACACCATCAATATTGATGCTGAGGTTTATTGAGTCATGATCATGTCTGAAAGAAATTGTCTGACTTAGTAAATGACAAATCCCCTTTTCTAACCCATAATAAATGCATTGCCCACCACATTTTGGCTCAGATCCTACAGCTTGTGGTGTAAGAAGGAGTGTTCTTGCATCCTTCGGTAGCAGGTGTCCTTGCTTCCTTAATATTGCCAATAATTCATTTAAGGATCTTTGTGTGGTTTTGTTCTTTGTAGACCATTCTCTTAAGTTATCTTCTAAATCGGGAACATCCAATTCAGCATCATCATTTGGAACTTATTTTTCTGACTCAGAAGACACATACTCCACATCAGTGTCAAAGTCTGATTCATCTGTTGTTGAACTGTCAGCTGAATGAATACATTCAAAACTGCTCGCACTGTCAGCCTGGTTAGGTAAGCCACAGGTTGATCTATCGGTCACTGATCTCTGACTTTCATGGTCATCACTGTCAGAATGCAGGAACTGATCCATTTCTGCCTTCCTTTTGCGCCATGCTTTTAAATAAGCCATCTGCAAAACAGTTTGATCATGAATCTGATTCAGAAATGTGCTTCCTCATAATAACATGTTTTGGTATGAACAGTTCTGAAATCTCTAACTCTATGTATGAATAGAATGTCACTGTCATTAGTCAAGGTTTATGTGATGTAGTCGGGCTATAAATTTAATTGATTTTACTATTTTATTTCAAGTTAAAAACACAAAAATGTCATAAGTACTTTCTGATGTAATGATGAAGAGGGGTTTGTGCTCAAACCAAACTAGTTCTTAGTACATTCAATTTAGTTTAAGAAACATAAAAAACTTACTTCTTATCTTTATTGCTTCAACCTGAAAGAGATAAAGAAAAATATTTCAAATTACAAAACTATTTAATATACAGAAATATACAGATCAGGGGCCATATTCACAAAACATATTAAGGCTAAAAGTAGCTCTGAACTTGCCAATTTAGGGGAAACTTAAAAATGATGGGCGTGTCAGTACTCATTTTAGGACTCCTACATTTTTGCTCTAACATTTCAGAAAGCATTTTAGTACTAAAACTAGCCCAGGGCTCCACACTAAATGTTTTTCTATGTTGTAGCCGCTTTTTTAGCAGCACAAGCAGAAAATGTAAGGGCACACCTTGTGCAATGCAGTTTTTAACATTGAAATATATTTGGTAGCAATGATGGGGGGCTGACAATTAAGCACTGAGCTTAGTTGAGCTGTAGATACAATTAACTTTAATTATTATAATTCATGTCTTAATATTAATTCAAATCAAAACAAGCATATAGTATTTAAGGTAATGGAAATAGCTGTTGTTGATGTTGCTGATTTGTGGACTTAAATCCTTCCATAGATTTATCATTCATGGCACAATGTTTCTCCTGGTATTCATTTTTGACCCGTTTCTAAACTGTGATAGCTCTATCTATGACACTCAACTGACGTTAGCATGTTAGCGCGTTAGCCCTAGCTAGCTAGTGCTGTATGTGTAGGCTCTATCTCTGCAGTTTACACTTAAACAACTAACGTTAGCGCACTATCTGTTCTTATGTTGCGCATTTCAGAGCACCAGAGGGATGGTAGACTGTTCATATTCACGCAAATACATGGCTTTCAGCTGGTAAAAACAATTGCTAGTGCTTCCAACTGGCTAACACAAAATGTGCGCAAAATGCCGCCATTTAGTATTTCAAGGTATTACGGGGCATATGTGACTTAATTCACTGCATGTCATCTAAACTTAACTGAATAACATATTATGTTGATGTTTTCTTTACTTAACGTTACCTGTTTTCGGGTTTTGGTCCAATAAAGGCAGTGTCTCTGTCTCTCTCCACGTGTCAGCAGCATCTTTCAGCGGCAGGATACTTTTCCAGGTGAAGTTGCAGTGTGACGTGACGATTCTTCTTCTTCTTCGATTTTTTTAACGGCGGTCACCATTACCGCCACCCTCAGGTTATGAATGACCTCTGCCTTCATTCATTGAATCATTATCATTCAGGAGCCTGACGATTGAGATTTCTTTTAGACTGAAAGTTTCTCCCATCTCCTCAATTTTTCTCTATCATATTTATTCACAACATGCTCTGCTTCAGGTTACAATTATTACATAAACCATATGCTTGCCTATAGATGCAGAGTTCTGTTTAGTCCAGTAGTGTGACCTTATGGTTTCCTTTCTGCATCTATCTTATGTTACCCCAACCTGAGGGTTTATAAAATAGTTCCCCTTCATTTCCTCTATTCCATTGTTTTTGCCACAATAACTTCTTTCTTTATTATCGATTTAGCTTCTGATTTTCCTATTTTGCTGTATATTGAAATATTTTGTGCTATTGTATATCTGCCTGCTCCACACCATTCCCACATGAGCTGGTATACCCAAACAAATATAACATGGTTCCAACCTTATCAATTTTGTAAAGCATCATGATGTCACATAAAAGGTCATGTCTCTCGCTTAAGTTACCTGTTAAAGCTGATAGCGAGTAGCCTACACCCTCAATGACTTGACTTGCTCAACCACTGCCATGCTGAAAGTTATGCTGAGAATACTGAAAGCTCTGATGCTCTTGTTGCATATTTTATCTCAAACTCTGGTCTTACAAATGCTATGGCTATGTTACGGTATCTGGTTGACCCATCTCTGAAAATTTGAATATATCTTAGCTATCCACACACATCATAGCTAATTGCCCATTAGCTCCCTTGTTACTTTTAATTGTTTTCACAGAGTGTATATCTATCTCTGGGGCTGGTAACATCCAAGGGGGATGAGGTGAATAGACCCCTGATTGGTATACCAATTGACCCTGCTTTTTCTTGCACATTCCCACCAAAACATCTCTTTTACTTTTTGCTTGTTAACATACACAAAATATGACAGGATCATTTGAAGTCTTCTGATTCATTTCACCCACCTCAACACAAACTGGAGTAGTTGGATTAAATTTTGAAAAGTCGATAGGCTGGTTGGAAGAGTCAGATGAAATTTTTTTAAATGAAATATTAAATATTTGCTAATTCTGTCTGAAGTACTATACATTTTTTACCTTTTGAAAGCTGAACATGTCCACAGACATCTGAAAGGGTCCCTAGTCAAACGTTCAGATATTGAACCTGTTTTGCACGTCTACAGACGTTCAAAAGAGTCCCTAGTCAGACGTTCAGATATTGAACCAGTTTCGCACGTCCACAGACGTACAAATGTGGGCCTGAACTGACGGACGTCATACAGACCTTACATGAACGTCTATCTGACGTCGCATGTTTGCTGGGCTGATTGGGCAAGATGAGGCAAGCGAAACAAAGTTGACGTTACAAAAAAAGTCTGACCAAGATAGCGGAGGTTATCAGTGCTAATTTGTATGTGATTGAAATGTTTCTACACAAACATTGGTACTTATATCAACACAAATTGTGATTTATATGACACACAAATTTAGTCAGGGCACATACACCACTACATAGACCACTGGATACAGTGGCGTTTTTATGGCACGGGCGAACCGGGCAGCCGCCCGGGGCGGCATTTTTTCATGTCACAAGGGGGGCGGCATGAGAACTTTAAAAAAAAAAAAAAATGTACAGCTTTATCAATATTAGTTAAACAGTTGTACAGTTTTATTCCCAACTTGTATATATTTTCAATTATTTGTTCTTATATTCTATCTAGGGCTGGGTGATATGGCTGAAAACTGTATCACGATATAAGTGTTTCATATCAGTCGATATCGATAATTATTGATATTTTTTTATGACCTATTTAAAATAAGGACCAGGAGAAAAAAATTTATTCAATTTAAACGTTTTTATTTTAAGCTTAACCTTCCTCCGATTATAATCCTCTCAGTTATAAAAGCAGAAAATGTCAACACAACCATGGAAAACACTCAAATAATTCAAATGGAAACATAAGTCTAAAATCACAATGAACACTTCTGGTGAATGAAGTGTTTGAAAATATGTGAATATTGTGAATATTGAAATAAAACTGAGGTAGACTTTACATCTGTAACATAAAACACAAACCTGGTACAGTACAGTAACAGTTATTATTTTTCTCCGTCTAACAGTCACGGTACAGCCTAAACCGTACATGGTGGGGGGTGGTAACCTGGCTTCTCAACAGTGCTCAGCGGAAGCATGTCTTTGCCTATATGATATGCCACTGCCTCCGTTATTTATTTGTACCGTTTAGCTTTTACAGTCATAAGGCGCTGAGAGTACCTCTCCGTGGTGCTCTGCTGCTTGTGCGGGGTTCCAGCTGCAGATGTTGTTGGACGTTGCTGGCGAATACGGCTGTGCTCCAAAAGGTAAAACAGGTTTGCGGTGGGGACGGTGGACTTGCATAATTTGCAGACGACATTGGTCTGACTACGGTAAGACTTATAAAATCCCAAAAACTGCCATATTGGCGAGCTGACGTTTCCCGTTTCATCAAGAACCTCCGCGCTCGCTGTAGCACGCATTTTCCACTTATCACTCCACGCCGCTTCTGTTATTGAAGAATCCAACACGAGACAACGATATGGCGCAACCAAACACAATACTGTTACATGATTGGCTGTTAGCGTGTCACTCCCTACGTTGCTAGGCTACCAGAGAGCGAGTGCCTTTGTTCATGCAACCAAACTTGCTTTGAAACCTCTGGTTTCTTCAGACGAAGAAAAAAAAAAAAAAAAAAAGAATTATCGAACTTTTATCGAGCGCATTTTTTATTGATATTGATTACATGTCTATCGCGATATATATCGTTATCGTTTTATCGCCCAGCCCTAATTCTATCCTATTATTATTTCATGTATATTGTATACTATTATTTCATTTCTATTCTGTATGTGTGCTGTGTGTCTGATATTGTGCTGCTTCAACACTGGTATTTCCCATTTTTTGGGGTCTGTCTGTCTGTCTGTCTGTCCCAAAATGCCAGGGCCGGTTTTTGGTCCCTGTCAGTCACTGTGGCTCAAGCAGAGAGGAGCTTTTCCAAACTAAAGTTGATCAAGTCATACCTGAGGATTTGTGCTATTTAGAATATTTATTCTATAATAATTGTCTTTTGGCAATGTTGGAGGTAGAGATTGTGCACCTTAAAAGGTGTGCTTCCTGTTGTAATTGCAGTAGTTAAATACCTGGATTCTCTTAAAGGTATAGTGGAGGATTTTCTTTTTCCGGGTGGATCATCAAGACTATTGGTCCTCCTAGTTGTCAATCATTCTGCTGATATGTTTACGTAAGGCCGTCGTACGTGCTCGTCCCTAGGTAGTTTTAGCTTTCTGCGGCCTCTAGCCCGACCACCTTCTCCCCTCTCTCTGCTGGTGCTGGCTCTTGCGCCCCCGCCCTGACCTCGTCTCCCTCAGCCTCTAGGCGCACCCCCCCTCCTGGATCTTGGTCGGGATGAACAGGGCTCGTAGTCAATATCAGGGGGGGGGGGCTTGAAGGGGGTCCCACCCTGGGCATCATTCAATGTAGAACCGCCCCTGACTGTATATGTTAGTTTAAACACTAACTTTTCAGCTAGCCGACAGGCCAATCGCTAGCATGTTTGGACATTGGATTTCATTGTAAGCATATCAAGGCAGCTAGGCTACTTGTTTGAAAACATGAACAGGAGATCATTAAATTGATGGAGAGCCTCAGGCCTATGTCATGAGCGGTTAATTTCACAAGCTACAATAGCAACGATAGCTTGCTAGCAAACTACCTACAGCTTCAACCCTCTCTGCTAGCTGTCCAGCAGCCGGTGTTCTGCTGCTGTCTTGCGTGTTGTTTTCGCGACCACGAGGCAAAATTTCGGTGGCCAAAATTCGCGAAGTGTTTTGTTGTGTGGAACCCTACCGTAAGACATCTTTATCTAGCATGAAAGCTACTTTCTCCACACTTGCTTTATCATTGTCACTTACCACCCTTCTGAAACAACGATGCAGTGTTGGATCCTCTCTCTGTGCGTTCGCCAGGCGCCCTCGCGTAACCGGAAGCGAAACTGAGCTGGGAGGCTCAACTGTCTTAACCTCCTCAGGCAAAGATTGCACAGCGGTCAGCTTCTCTGCCCCCTCGCGCTCAGTCCCACCTGAAAACATCGGCATAAGTATACTGTCAGTTAACGAAACCTCTGAATTATCACCCTCATCTTGAAGCAAACATGCGCGCGCACGCATAAGTACACACGTAGGGAACACCGGAGAAGTAGCCAAATTGTCTGTGGGGGATGCACCACACCGGGGTGAATCCAGCACCTCTAATGTGGATGTCACCTTACCTCCTGCAATGTCATTCCCCAGTAAAAGTACGATACCGGGAATTGGCAGAGTGGCACACACAGCGACAGGAAAGAGTCCCATAACAAATTTGGACTGAATGTGAACGTGGTGCACAGGACGAGGAATGTAGCCCATCTCAATGCCGCGGAGCACAGAATCGAACCCACAAGCTGACTGCTCAGAAAAAGGCAATGCTGACTCCAAAATTACCGACTGTGAACATGCGGTGTCCCTCAGCACCTGGACAGAGCGCTGATCTACCGGCATGCCGGTGCGTCAAAAACAAATGGTTTGAAGTAGGCATCCAACTCTTCACATTTAAGAATCTCAGTTTTTGTACTGTGTTCAGTTTTAATCAGGCCGATGCCCTTAGGCTGGGAAAACCGTGAAGACGTTTACGTTTTAAGGCCGGACAGGCAGCAATTACATGACTGCTGATATGGCAGTAGAAACATTTCCTCTCCTCTTTTTTCGCACCCGGCGTTTTGTGGACAGAGGGAGGTGAAACAGGGACTCAACATGGTCTGTCAGAAAGAGGAGCAAAAGTAGTTTTGTGAATCAACACATTCATCAGCTAATGTTGCTGCAGCAGTTAAAGTTGTTACTTTCTGCTCATTTAAATACACAACGATGCGCTCTGGCAGACACTTTTTAAAATCCTCAACCAGAAGTAATTCTCTCAGAGAATTGAAGTTATCGACAGAACAGGCAGCGGACCACTTATCAAACAACGCACCCTTCTCTCTGTCAAACTCAGTATAAGTCTGATTCTGCCATGGCTTCCTGGGCCTTGCCATGGAGCTTACACTGGAGCAACAGAGACCAAACCTCAGTCGGCCACTGTAGGGCAATTACAATGCGCTCGAATACATTAAAGTATGAGTCAACCTCAGATTCATGGAACAACGGCACTAGAGCAATGTGCTTGCTAACATCAAAAGCTGTGGAAATCACACTAGCAGAATTTCGGGTGGAGGAGGTGGTGAGTGACATACCTGGAGCAGCAGCAGACAGACTTTTTGCCACCTGAGAGCTTTCAAGCTCGAGCTTCCGTAGCTTTACAGGCATATCAGCCTCTATCTCCAGCTTCCTCATTTCAAGCTGAAGTTGCATGTGCTGTTGCCATTCCCGTTCTTGAGCCTCAAGCTGGAGACGGGCCAGGCGAACCTTCACACAGGCCTCATCTCTGGAACGAGCACTGCTTTCTGGGAATGGATCATAACGTGGCAGCGTGACAGGTGTTTTTAACCCTCCACCTACCTCGCCGTCCACCCTGGAGACTGCTCGTGGCTTAAGGGGCCGAGCACCCTCTGTCTCTGCTGAGACAGCCACAGGAAGCATTTTTAATTCTGACACCACAGGTAACTCAATCAACCCCCCTTCCACCAAGTTAGCAATAACTAACGGTTTAAGATCTCTTTTTGATGTGGTTTTGGTTACCGGAATCTGGAGGTAACTCGCTACAATAACTAAATCATCTTTTGTACACACATTAATTTGGTCAAGAGTTGGATCTGCTAAGAATGACTCCAAGTCAAAGCGCTTCTGAATGAAATGCCTACTATTTTTATAATCGGTTTGAGTAATTTTTTATGAAAAAAGATTGCAGTTTGTCAAATATGAATATTTTCTAGTTTCTTCTCTCCTCTGTGACAGTAGTTTTGAGCTTTAAGTTGTGGACAAAACGAGACATTTGAGGACGTCATCTTGGGCTTTGGGAAACACTGATTCACATGTTTCACCATGTTCTGACATTTTATAGACCAAACAACTAATTGATTAATCCAGATAATAATCCACAAATTAACAATGAATATAATCGTTAGTTGCGGCCCTAATTCAGACCCTTTACTCAGGAGTTGAAGCACCTTTGGTACCCTTAAGTCTTTCTGGATTTGATGACTTCTGTTTTTCTCAAGACTGGGTCAGGTAGGATGGGGATGTCGGTGGATGGCCTTTTTGAGTTCTCTCCAGAGATGTTTGGGTTCAAGTCCTCACTCTGACTCGACCACACAAGAACATTCACAGAGTTGTTCCTGAGCCACCTCCTGCGTGTCTTGGCTGTATGTTTAGGATCATTGTCCATCACCGTTAGGATGCATCCACCCCATGCTGCACCGTTGGGATGCATCCACCCCATGCTGCACCGTTGGGATGGTTTCCTGGTTTCCTTCAGACATGACACTCAGAATTGGACCACTCAAGAACATTCACAGAGTTGTTCCTTAGCCACCCTTGCGTTGTCTTAGCTGTGTGTTTAGGGTCATGGAGCAAGTTGTCTTCGTACTTTAGTCCGTGCAGCTTTCCCCTGACCAGCCCAGTCCACAATGTGATATGTTCCACCCCTATGCTGCTCCGTTGGGATGGTTTCCTGGTTTCTTTTCAGACGTGGTGCTTAGAATTGATGTAAAACAGTTCAAGCAGTTCAGAGAATCATGTTTCCCACAATCTAAGAGTCAAACTCCGTGCAGCTTCTTTTCCTAAGGAGAGGCTTCTGTCTGTCTCGTTATCCTTCTAGAAGTTTCTCTCTTTTCCACAAACTCATCTACACAAAACATGTGTCCTGGCAAAGGGTCTGAGTACTTATGTCAATGTGATATTTGTCAGTTTTTTATTGCCACCTGTACTTTTTGCAGCCTTGGCCACTGGAGTGAAGATAATTCCAGTTTATTACAATCTCATAGTTTTGTATTTTTAAGTAGCTGGAAGACATCATCTGAAAACCTTCTGTGAACCAGGGTTATTATAGTAAACTAAAATAAGCACTGGAAAAGAAAAGAAAAACTAAACGGAAACTATATTGCCAGGTTAACAAACTAATACAAATGAAATAAAAATGAATGTTAACCATTTCAGTTTCAGTTCAAAGTTGACATGTGTCGTGTCTACTTCAGTTCACTTTCAGCTAAGGGGTCCTTGGCCTAAAACATCTTGAAGACCCCTGCATTAGACATCTTTTGCTTTGTTTTGTTTTGTCTTGTATTGTCCAGTTTTGCTTTACATTATAATCTAGCTACCTGTAAAGCGACTTTGAGTCTATGAAAAGCGCTATGTAAATTCAATTTATTATTATTATTATTATTATTATTATTATTATTATTATTATTATCATCATCATCATGGCTATTCCTTCACAGTTCTTCAACCATTTTGTATGTATAGCTACACACTTCTTAAACAATATACCAGGCCCATATAGCCTGGGAAAACCCTGAAAAACTTCCTGCAAATTTGAGATTTGCTCTGCAAGTCAGTTTGTCCAATAGCCCATTCAAGACCATTTCCAATTTTTCCAAATCGAGGCACCGTTGAGGCGGGCTTTACACAATGATGATAGCGCAGCGACGGCAAGCAGCTTTTTGTTTACATTCAACATGACGGCCACTGAAGTGTAGCAACCCGTTGATGCCACTGTCGTTGCTACTTCACCCGGATCGTTGGTCTGATTGGTTGAAGGACTATCCAATTGCGCCCAGAGGCATTTGAGCAGCGTCCGTTGGTGATGCCCCTTTGGAAATGAGCTGTGAATGAAGCTTGCCCAGACCCACTGGGTCCAGACAAGGGTCTGGTGTCAACCAGGCTAAGGCCCATACAAAAACAAACTACAACTAAAAGAGCACTGGGGCACAGGGTACAGAGGGCCCAGGGGCACAGGGAACAGAGAGCCGGAGAGACCCAAGGGAAACAAAGGGCCGGAGAGGCCACTAGGGACAGGGAGCTGAGGGAGGCCTCGGCAAGAGGGGAACTCCCAGGCAGCTGGCGGCAAAGGTGGAGCCGCTCAGGCGGCAGAGCAAGACGTCGAGGGCTCTGAGGCGGCCTGCAGCGACGGCGAAACCCCTCAGGCGGCAGAGCAGGACGTCGAGGGCTCCGAGGCGGTCTGCAGCGACCGCGAAACCCCTCAGGCGGCAGAGCAGGACGTCGAGGGCTCCGAGGCGGTCTGCAACGACGGCGAAACCCCTCAGGTGGCCGAACTGGACAGCGAAGGTGGAGCCCCTCAGGCGGCCGAGCAGGACATCGAGGGCTCCGAGGCGGCCTGCAGCGAAGGCGATATCCCTCTGGGGGCCGGCGGCGAAGGCGATATCCCTCAGGGGGCCGGCGGCGAAGGCGATATCCCACTGGGGGCCGGCGGCGAAGGCGATATCCCACTGGGGGCCGGCGGCGAAGGCGATATCCCTCTGGGGGCCGGCGGCGAAGGCGATATCCCTCTGGGGGCCGGCGGTGAAGGCGATATCCCACTGGGGGCCGGCGGCGAAGGCGATATCCCACTGGGGGCCGGCGGCGAAGGCGATATCCCTCAGGGGGCCGGCGGCGAAGGCGATATCCCACTGGGGGCCGGCGGCGAAGGCGATATCCCTCTGGGGGCCGGCGGCGAAGGCGATATCCCTCTGGGGGCCGGCGGTGAAGGCGATATCCCACTGGGGGCCGGCGGCGAAGGCGATATCCCACTGGGGGCCGGCGGCGAAGGCGATATCCCTCTGGGGGCCGGCGGCGAAGGCGATATCCCTCTGGGGGCCGGCGGCGAAGGCGATATTCCTCTGGGGGCCGGCGGCGAAGGCGATATCCCTCTGGGGGCCGGCGGCGAAGGAGATGTCCCTCTGGGGGCCGGCGGCGAAGGCGACATCCCTCCCTCTGACACCAACACTCGTGCAAGTGACAAAAAGGCCTCCTTCTGGCAAAAGCTGTCGGTTTCCTTCCACATAGTCTTAAGTTCGATTAGGTCACAAACAAGGTAACAAAGTTCCTCTGACCAAGTCTGTGCAGACTCCATAGTCGAGGTAGCTTGGAGCAAAAAACAACGGGGAAAGAAAAAAAACCAAAAACTGCGAACCCAATGGTAAAAAGAAGCCGCTCTACTGGGTCCAATCAGGTCGGATCATTCTGTTGTGGTAGGTAGGGAATTGTTGGACCCAAAATGCAGAGAACACGGAGGCAGGAAAGCAGGAGAGTGTCAAAAAAAGGTTTATTAATAAAAAGGCAAAGTACAAACCAAAACTCAAGGAATCCAAAAAGTGTAAAAGAAAATCCGAAGGAAAACCAACAAAGAAGAAAATCCAAAGAAACGGGGAAATCCAAAATGGGAACACGGAACAGAGCACAAGAGCAGGAGCACAAGCAGAAACTAACAGGAACACAAAACCAAAAACAGTATACAATGATCCGACACAGGACAAGGGGAACACACAGACTAAATACAAAAGGTAACGAGCAAACAAGGGACAGGTGATACAACAGGTGAGATACATCAGGGTGGGGCAGAACAATCAGACAGGCGGGAAAACACAAGACAGGAAGTAAAACTAGACAAGACCATGAAGGAAACAGAATAGGAAATAAAACAGGAAACAGAACTGAATACAAAACAGACTACCAAAATAAGACAAAAACCCCAAAACCATAACAAATCCAGGACATGAGACACGTCTCAGCTTACTACAGAAAAAATCCAGAAGGCAAAAGACTAAAGAATTGATTTTATATGATTTTTTTTCCTACAGATGTCTGGGCGTTTTCTTGAAAAGTGCAAAGAAAAAAGCCCAAAAAGTGCAAAATACAAACCTTCTCAAATACAAAAACACACCCACATCAATCACACACATACTTGAAATAACTATACACATAAATATATAGAAATAAGTAATTATAAATTGTTCAGGGAGTGCTTTGCATTATAACAGTCACTGTTTGTGCTGAAACATAGAGCCAGCCATCACAGGGTTAAAATTTCAATGCGTTCCAATATGTCTATGGAATCGTCTCCTTATTAGCTACAAGCAGGGGCGGACTGGGACAAAAATTCAGCCCTGGAACTGTAGCCACACCATCCCACATTACCACGCCCAGTCGCCCATGCAGCCCCACTAATTACATTTGTGTAGAGATGGTGAAATAATATAAGCAGTACCTTATGTAACATATTTATAAATATTTAATGCAAGTAACTGGCAAACAATGCTTACTACTTTTTAAAGAGCACACGTTTCTAACAAATTTACACATACTGCCTATTTAACCCGTTTGTATGCTGTTACTGTCATTCTCTACAGTATGTTGTTCTTTGTTGGCACTGTCTGTTCGTTTGTCCGTGTTTCTCTATGTTGACACCACACATATTGTCTGTCTTGGGACTATCTGGGACAAGGGCCGGATACGACAACACACAGCATGAACAGGGCTTTATGGTAACTTTTTTTCCCCAAGGAGCACGTTTTGCTCCCACTGTGAAAAACATAGGATTGACTTACAGAGGCTACTGCTTTTACTGCTAAATTGTACAATAACACAATCATGTTATGGATACAAAACGTTATGAAGTGTAATGTTTTCTACATTCTATTGATAAGAAATGATCAGTGATGTTGAATATAGCTTACAGTGTAATGGACCACCACAGTTGTACATAACAAATTAGTCAAATGCGCCTAGGCTCGTGCACAGCGCGCACACTATGCTTGTTACACAGGGAAGCGCAGCAGCACACAAACATGCAAAAGATTACAAATAACAATATTACGGTACAAATCCTCCATTACAATAGCAATGTGCCAAGGTACAAACGTTACGCCCAAAACACACCTATGAATTAATTAATAAAGACACTAAGTACAACCCTTTTGAACCATGCGCATGGCGCACAGACCCTTTTTTCCACCGTCAACCTAGCAAAAGTGGATTTGGATACGCCCTAAATGCACCTGCGCCACGCACTTCACGCCGTGCGCTTAGATCGTTTAAATAACGCCCATAAAGTGTTTAAACTGTGTCACTCTCCAGCTGAGGTAACTTGTTGGAGTCTGCTGCTGAGGACTAAAGGACTAAGGACTCTGTGTTCTGGTGTCTTCTCGCCCTCTGCTGGAATCACACAGTCATTACACTGCAGAGTTTGTTCTTTATCTTATGTGGTTTTACTTTTCGTCACTGCCTTGTGTATTTTGGAAAGTTTTGGAAGTGCTGGCTTGGTGTCCAAATCAGCCAGATGCGAGTCCAGTGGGACGTCATGAGGGATAAAGTGAGGGAATCGTGGAACGTATGTGCCTCAACATGCACCGTCCTCAAAAGCCTGGAACTAGGGCTGCACAATATATCGTTTTTTTTAATCGTCATCGCGATATATCAACTGCCGCAATAAACACGTCCTAAAAGGCTGCAACATATCGCAAAAGACATTTTTTTGTGTTGAAAGAAGATATATATTCAATTCAATGTTCCGTTTAACACAAGTATGTTGGAAATGATTTCCTTTCGTTTGTTTTTTAATTCAACAAGCACTTTGTTGAATTTTAGCAGAACACTAAAAAGCAGCAGTACACTTTAACATCTGTTTATGTATCGCAAGTAATATTGTTATCGCGGTATTCAACAACGTTATTGCATATTGCCCTCATATCTATAGTTTGACACAATATTCAATAAACCTAAAACAATATTAGAGCCTCTCAGTTACGTAAATGGGGAAGGGGGGCCACCAGTGGTGTAGTCTACGTGATACGCAGGTATATGCAGTATACCCACTAAGAAAGCTCCAGGATTTCCATATACCCACTTAAAAATGCTGTTCGGGGTTTGGACTAGAAAAGGTTGTACATGATGAGCTTGGTGAGAAATTTCACAACATGGTAAATATTTCCGGTGCATCGAAAAGAGTGCTCGTTAAAGCTATAGTGCGTAGTTTATGTCACCCCCATGAGGAATTCTAAGTAATGACAACAAAACTGTTGCTAAAAGGCCCAAAAAGAAAAAGAACCTTAAAGGCCATGTTGCAGGGTTAATTTTCCAACGAATGTGCGCTAATTGCTTGTTGGTAATAAACATTTAAACTGTTATCCATTGTATTTGATGTTGTTGGATATCACAAAATGGAAAATAACACGAAAAAGTAGTACTATTTTACAGCAGTTTGTTTTTCCCCCACAATGCATTGCATGAAGTCACGTTGGGGAGACGATAGACCAACGTCCATCTTGTTCACTGTTTATGGGCTCGGTCTCTGACACAACAACACACAAAATATGACTTTTGGTCTCGACCAAGTCCATGTGTCTTCATTATGTGTATAATAATATTGCAGGGAAAGTGAAACACAGCTTGGACGGGATGCTGTTTGGCTTTTCACAAGTTTAGACAGCTAGTTAGCCAGGGTGACGTTTGCTAATGTTAGCCTAGCTAGCTTACGTAGCTACGTAGCTAAATATTACGACTGGCTAAATGTCAGAAAAAGTGTCAAAAACGTAGACAAAAGGCGCCAAAAAAAAGTGTTTATTTTCCCGGGAGGACATCAAGTGCACTTTTGACGGGAAGACAACACAAGGGTAAACTGTTTTTAAATGTTTTTTAAAAGTGGTTTATATATATATATATATATATATATATATATATATATATATATATATATATATATCAGGGCTCTCAAGTTTTGAAGACAGGCAAGAGTGACATTCCCCCCCCCCCCCCCCCCCGCCCAGCTTGTTAATATCCAGTGTATGTTCATTATAGCTTCCAGTTTGTAGATGTTAGTTAGATGGCACCAATAATCATAGCTGGCCTGGCAGCCAAAAGGACAGGGTTCTGGTTCCAGATTTGTTTGGTGACTTATGATGGGGGGGTTCTGGGGGTCCACCCCCAGAAAATGTTGAGCATTAAACACTTCATTTCCTGCATTGTGGTGAATTTCTATCCACCTATTAGTACCTTTTTCTGAATCAATATGCTGGAAATATCTTTATGTAAAGGGACACAAATTACAATTCAAATATAAAAACATAATGGAATATATTGCAGTAAGGCTCTCAGGTATTCTGTATTGCTTTCAACTATTTATTCTCCTTTGGATCAACTTTCCTAATTATATCTGAGTCAGCACACATGTAGCTTAGGCATCATTTACTCTTACCTTCTCTTTTGCATCTTTTGTTGGGGAAGTAACCTCCTTAAATGTGTATTTGACAATTATTCACCTCAATTATACATTATTCATTTTAATGGATTAATAAACCCCTGGACTTTAATATTTCAGATGTGTTTGAGCAAGATTTCTGCTCATGTCCAAAACGTTTGCACATTCAAAATATAACTCATCCCATGTTCTCTGAGATTTGGAGGAGTCGTGATATTTTGTGAAAAATAAAGTGATAATAGGATATTACAAGAATAAAGTCACAATATTTCAGAAAATAATCCACCTGCACAATAGTCTGCTGTGCATTACGTGATTGCTCTGCTGATACGGTGTAGACCTCAGACCTTCTGACAGACCAGATCCCCGTCTGGGTCTCTGAATGAGACAAAGTTTAGTGAAGTGGCTGAACGCTGCTCTACGTCGGAGGTGGAGAACAGAATTAACGGAGCTCAAACGCGTCACATCTCCCGCAGCATCTCCACAGCAGACCGCGTCCATAAACCTGAAGCTGCAGCTTTTTACAGTGAGAGTGGACACTAAGCCACGTTTCATATTTGTCAGTCAACTTTTCAAAATACATTCAGGGCTACACTCAAAACATTCGAGCCGAAGCCTCGGCAATATCAGCTGACGGCGCGTCTGGTGTACCCCTTTCTTTGTTTTTTTTGATTGGCTGATTGATAAGTGGCAGGCTCGACTAAGAACTCCAGGGGAGACGCTTGATTTCTGCTGGTTCCATAGTGAGAGCGGCGCGGCCAGAGAAATTTTGGGCGCTGCGGAGTATTAAATATATTATAAATAGTTTTTCTGCGTGAGAAATACAATGTGTGGCGGGAGTGCGTGACAAAAGACCGAAATGAGTGACTGTCACGCTCAATGCGTGAGACTTGAGAGCCCTGTATATATATATGAAGCTTAGCGTAAATTCAGCCAGGAAGACTATTTTATGTTACTCACTCATTCCCCTCACTCTCGGTCTCCTCATGCTTCAGATTACAAGCTGATTAGGGGGCACCCAGCTAGCAAAAATTGTGCGGTCCAAAAGCGGCCCGATTAAGGCTAAAACACTCGGCCGATCCTCGGCATGAATCTAGGTCCGATTGCTCTATGAGCGCTCGGTTTTAATGCGGCCCGATTGCGGAACCCCGAGTGAGAAGATTCCTAGAGTCCCGGCCGTGTAGCGCCCCCCCTGAGTTCCTAGAGTCCCGGCCGTGTAGCGGCCCCCCTGAGTTCCTAGAGTCCCGGCCGTGTAGCGGCCCCCCTGAGTTCCTAGAGTCCCGGCCGTGTAGCAGACCCCTGAGTTCCTAGAGTCCCGGCCGTGTAGCGGCCCCCCTGAGTTCCTAGAGTCCCGGCCGTGTAGCGCCCCCCCTGAGTTCCTAGAGTCCCGGCCGTGTAGCGGCCCCCCTGAGTTCCTAGAGTCCCGGCCGTGTAGCGCCCACCCTGAGTTCCTAGAGCCCCGTGTTTTGTCGGCGGTCCGGCCGACTCCTGCCCCCCGTGTCCAGTCAGCGGTCCGGCCGACTCCTGCCCCCCGTGTCCGGCCAATTCCTGCCCCCCGTGTCCAGTCGGCGGTCCGGCCGATTCCTGCCCCCCCGTGTCCAGTCGGCGGTCCGGCCGATTCCTGCCCCCCGTGTCCAGTCGGTGGTCCAGCCAATTCCTGCCCCCCGTGTCCTGTCGGCGGTCCGGTCGACTTCTGCACTGGTCATCGGCCCAGCTGACCCTTCGCCTGGTTCCGGTCCAGCAGTCCCTTCGCCTGGTTCCGGTCCAGCAGTCCCTTCGCCTGGTTCCGGTCCAGCAGTCCCTTCGCCTGGTTCCGGTCCAGCAGTCCCGTCGCCTGTCTCCAGTCCGGCTGACTCGTCGCCTGTCTGGAATGATCTGATTAATGCATCATTTAACTCACCAAATTCTTCTTCTCTTCTGGATTCTTAATGTCTCCTCTAAATGTTGTAGCGCCTCAATAGTTGAAAGTGGGAGCCCAAAATGTGTTGGGTCTGGCGAGGCGTCTGGAACTGCTTGACTGCTGGAGATTTTTTGGAGCTGCACCAGGATGAGCAACTGCTGTTCTCTGATAGAATCAAGTTAGATGAGGATCTCCTTGGCAATTGCTGTAAGACAAAAGAAAAAAGTAGGCATAGCAGATTAGTAGCAAAACACTGAATGTCAGTAGCCTAGAAATCTACACGCACCCTAGCGGCAGCTAATGTAATTTGCAGCCAGGGTCAGTCTAGCAACTCTCCGTTGGCTTGTGAGCTGGAAAAATTTTTTTGTGGTCAGACCAATCACATCGTGTATAGAGTCGGTGGGCGAGCTTAACATAATGACGGCAGAGTTGCGACGGTTCCGCGTGATTTCCATGCTACTTCCCTGCTGCTGCTGGCAAACAGCGGTCTTTCGAAACGGCTTTGGCCGCAACTTTGGAAGACTTGGAAGCGCTGGAGTCATTCTTAAAAAAAAGTTCGGAGTTTTGCCGACCAGATACGGCAAAAGCTTAATCTATCAACTAGCATTGCTCTGGTTGGTTAGTGCTATCCTATTGCGTGCAGAGGGAATATGAATGTTATGGTTTTGGTTTTGTCTTATTTTGGTAGTCTGTTTTGTATTTAGTTCTGTTTCCTGTTTTATTTTGAATTCTGTTTTCTTCATGGTCTTGTCTAGTTTTACTTCCTGTCTTGTGTTTTCCCGCCTGTCTGATTGTTCTGCCCCACCCTGATGTGTCTCACCTGTTGTATCACCTGTCCCTTGTTTGCTCGTTACCTCCTGTATTTAGTCTGTGTGTTCCCCTTGTCCTGTGTCGGATCATTGTATACTGTTTTTGGTTTTGTGTCCCTGTGAGTTTCTGCTTGTGCTCCTGTTTTTGTATTTGTGTTCTTGCCGTGCCCTGTTTGTCCGTGTACGTTCCGGTTGCCAGCGTGTTCGTCTGTAAGTTTGTTCTTTGAGATTTCTTTATTTTTGGACTTGTGTTTTGCCAGCTCCTTCTGGATTTTTTGTGTTATTTTTCCCAGTTGCATTTTTGTTGGATACCCTATTTTGTTGTGTAAATAAATCCACGAGCACCAAACCTTCTTCTGCCTGCCTTGCCTCTGCATTTGGGTCCACCATTCCCTGCTAACCCTGGCAATGAAAGACAGTTTATCCCGCCCCTCGGATTGAGCCCTGCCAATGGTGAGTTCCCAGACCCAACATCTGATGTGGGACTGGCTTGTCAGGCTAGTATGTTAGAGTAAACTGAGAGAGATCACTTTGTAGAATTCCTACCTGTAGGCACAGCCTCACGAGAAGACCTGTTTTGTGTGTCATGTCCTTGTGGGGTGTTCTAAAAGAAAAAGGAAAAGATGTTTTAATCTCATCACACCTATACCAAAGTGAATTCCCCCCCCCCCCCCCCCATGAGCTATAGAATAGCTTTCTTGCCCTTCTTACTTGATATCCAGTTTGGCCTGATGACTGCCAGCTGCTGCATGGGTTGGGGTGTCAGTAGGAGGTGTAGCCCGTTGACTTTGACTACCTATCGGGCTGTTTGTAGTGGAGACTGGTGACCACGGTGGTGGACTAGCCGCTGTGATGTTCGCTGAAGGGGGAGAAGCCCAGAGACCTGCTGCCGAGCTGTTTGCATCAGAACGGGGGTCATCAACTGTGGTCTCTGAAATATGGCCTGGGGACCAAAAACCTTGACCAGCTGGCTGACTCCCTTCACCTAGAGCTGTCACAAAGGTGCAATTGGCCATTAGGTTAGATTCACCCAGATGCTTAATAAAAGATTAATGTAAACTACTGTAACAACTAACAGGCCTACCATCAAGAGATGGGATGCAGGGGGCTGGTGCAAGTAGAGTGTAAGATTTCTATTTGGTTGGGGAACGAGGTGCAGCAGTCCTCCCCTGCTCCTCTTCCTCCTCCTCCTCCTCTTCACTGCTGCTCACTATTCTTCTACAGCCTCTAACATTGATTACATTGGGATGTCAGTTTGTCAATTGGGGTGATGAAAATGTAGGATAGACAACAAAGCAGTAAGTGCAACCATGGTGATATTAAACTCCAAAGCCCAATTGACTAAATCATCAGCAAGGCCAGGTCTATTCTCAGAATGGCCCTCTCTACCATCACAGTCACTGTTAAAGTTCCAGTCATGCATCAAGTGTCAGTGTGTCAGTCAAGTCGACCGGTCGACTTCTGCACTGGTCATCGGCCCAGCTGACCCTTCGCCTGGTTCCGGTCCAGCAGTCCCTTCGCCTGGTTCCGGTCCAGCAGTCCCTTCGCCTGGTTCCGGTCCAGCAGTCCCGTCGCCTGTCTCCAGTCCGGCTGACTCGTCGCCTGTCTGGAATGATCTGATTAATGCATCATTTAACTCACCAAATTCTTCTTCTCTTCTGGATTCTTAATGTCTCCTCTAAATGTTGTAGCGCCTCAATAGTTGAAAGTGGGAGCCCAAAATGTGTTGGGTCTGGCGAGGCGTCTGGAACTGCTTGACTGCTGGAGATTTTTTGGAGCTGCACCAGGATGAGCAACTGCTGTTCTCTGATAGAATCAAGTTAGATGAGGATCTCCTTGGCAATTGCTGTAAGACAAAAGAAAAAAGTAGGCATAGCAGATTAGTAGCAAAACACTGAATGTCAGTAGCCTAGAAATCTACACGCACCCTAGCGGCAGCTAATGTAATTTGCAGCCAGGGTCAGTCTAGCAACTCTCCGTTGGCTTGTGAGCTGGAAAAATTTTTTTGTGGTCAGACCAATCACATCGTGTATAGAGTCGGTGGGCGAGCTTAACATAATGACGGCAGAGTTGCGACGGTTCCGCGTGATTTCCATGCTACTTCCCTGCTGCTGCTGGCAAACAGCGGTCTTTCGAAACGGCTTTGGCCGCAACTTTGGAAGACTTGGAAGCGCTGGAGTCATTCTTAAAAAAAAGTTCGGAGTTTTGCCGACCAGATACGGCAAAAGCTTAATCTATCAACTAGCATTGCTCTGGTTGGTTAGTGCTATCCTATTGCGTGCAGAGGGAATATGAATGTTATGGTTTTGGTTTTGTCTTATTTTGGTAGTCTGTTTTGTATTTAGTTCTGTTTCCTGTTTTATTTTGAATTCTGTTTTCTTCATGGTCTTGTCTAGTTTTACTTCCTGTCTTGTGTTTTCCCGCCTGTCTGATTGTTCTGCCCCACCCTGATGTGTCTCACCTGTTGTATCACCTGTCCCTTGTTTGCTCGTTACCTCCTGTATTTAGTCTGTGTGTTCCCCTTGTCCTGTGTCGGATCATTGTATACTGTTTTTGGTTTTGTGTCCCTGTGAGTTTCTGCTTGTGCTCCTGTTTTTGTATTTGTGTTCTTGCCGTGCCCTGTTTGTCCGTGTACGTTCCGGTTGCCAGCGTGTTCGTCTGTAAGTTTGTTCTTTGAGATTTCTTTATTTTTGGACTTGTGTTTTGCCAGCTCCTTCTGGATTTTTTGTGTTATTTTTCCCAGTTGCATTTTTGTTGGATACCCTATTTTGTTGTGTAAATAAATCCACGAGCACCAAACCTTCTTCTGCCTGCCTTGCCTCTGCATTTGGGTCCACCATTCCCTGCTAACCCTGGCAATGAAAGACAGTTTATCCCGCCCCTCGGATTGAGCCCTGCCAATGGTGAGTTCCCAGACCCAACATCTGATGTGGGACTGGCTTGTCAGGCTAGTATGTTAGAGTAAACTGAGAGAGATCACTTTGTAGAATTCCTACCTGTAGGCACAGCCTCACGAGAAGACCTGTTTTGTGTGTCACGTCCTTGTGGGGTGTTCTAAAAGAAAAAGGAAAAGATGTTTTAATCTCATCACACCTATACCAAAGTGAATTCCCCCCCCCCCCCCCCATGAGCTATAGAATAGCTTTCTTGCCCTTCTTACTTGATATCCAGTTTGGCCTGATGACTGCCAGCTGCTGCATGGGTTGGGGTGTCAGTAGGAGGTGTAGCCCGTTGACTTTGACTACCTATCGGGCTGTTTGTAGTGGAGACTGGTGACCACGGTGGTGGACTAGCCGCTGTGATGTTCGCTGAAGGGGGAGAAGCCCAGAGACCTGCTGCCGAGCTGTTTGCATCAGAACGGGGGTCATCAACTGTGGTCTCTGAAATATGGCCTGGGGACCAAAAACCTTGACCAGCTGGCTGACTCCCTTCACCTAGAGCTGTCACAAAGGTGCAATTGGCCATTAGGTTAGATTCACCCAGATGCTTAATAAAAGATTAATGTAAACTACTGTAACAACTAACAGGCCTACCATCAAGAGATGGGATGCAGGGGGCTGGTGCAAGTAGAGTGTAAGATTTCTATTTGGTTGGGGAACGAGGTGCAGCAGTCCTCCCCTGCTCCTCTTCCTCCTCCTCCTCCTCTTCACTGCTGCTCACTATTCTTCTACAGCCTCTAACATTGATTACATTGGGATGTCAGTTTGTCAATTGGGGTGATGAAAATGTAGGATAGACAACAAAGCAGTAAGTGCAACCATGGTGATATTAAACTCCAAAGCCCAATTGACTAAATCATCAGCAAGGCCAGGTCTATTCTCAGAATGGCCCTCTCTACCATCACAGTCACTGTTAAAGTTCCAGTCATGCATCAAGTGTCAGTGTGTCAGTCAAGTCGTCACAGTTTACAACGTCTAAGTCATGTACAGTGTGGTCATCAGTCAGATCATCGTCAACAAGCTCGTTCTCAATACCTTGCAGCAAATTAGACACAGATTTAACTGCCTTGCGTCTCAGATTAGATTTGTAAGAATGTATTTGATCAGCCATTCTTATCTTAGAACAGTGTTTATTTAACTAGAACAGCAAAAGCAAGATTACCTGAGGAAAACAGAAAAAAAGATTAGAATGGTACAAAACCATCCATAATGTCTTAGTATACTAAAGCATTACGATTTCCCTTTCTTAGTCCAAGCCCAACGCAATAACCATTATGACAACACCCCACTACCAGATCTGTACACAGTGCATAAAATCCATCAAGACGTGTGTAAGTTACTTTGATAAGAAAGCATTTCACCAGTTCACAAGGTTCTCATCATTATCTTACACACAAATCTATAATTGTGACATCCCATATACACACAAACACCTGTGTATGGAAATAGAAATAAAAAAATATGGCTATAAATATAAAAAAATATAGTGAGTGAACACAAGCTATGGAGTTAATTGCAAACAATATGCAAGTAAAAGATCTATGTAGCTAGAAGGTTAGTCAGGCTCATATTGTTGTCATATAGCCTAGTCTATATTACCCCCAACTTGCAGTACTTTACTCAGACATATTTGCCAAGCTCATACCTGCAAACTCAGAAGGCCTGAAAAAGGTGACACATCACACTGTGTTTTCCCGGTGCTAACAAGATACTTTTTTTATATGATAGTTGATCTAAAGAATACAAAAAAAATAGGACCCCAAAACGACAGTCGGCTAAAAATTTAATTAATTATTAATAATGTAATAACAATCACTTGTAACAAGTACTTATTTCACCAGTAAATTAGTGTTAAACTGAATGGGAGAAGGGTATTTTACAACAACTTGCAGCACAAGGCTGGCGAGGCGAATTTCAAGTGAACGCAACATCTGTGTTTTTCAGACAACGGCAGCTGCAGACTGTTCAGTAAAATACAGACAGACTTTTACATTGTTAAGCTGCCAGTACTTTAACCGCGTTTGCTCCATTGACATAGCTATATAAAATAAACCGTATATACTCCAGCTGCTAGCTAACGGTTATGGCGTTATTTTTTAGTCAAAAGTTATGAGCGTGTAACACACGCTCGCGAGCTCATTATGTTATTTCACACGCGCAAAAATGAACCTTCAGCTGGCATGATAAAAGTACTCGAGCACAAATTCAACAACCGAGAGGTGTAGGTAGCTGCGAGCGAGCGCCTGGCTACTCTTACTCTGCTTGTACAGTGGAGTCCTGCTCGCGCGCAGCGGGCTACCTGCTCGCGGAGTGCCGTTTTGCTCGCGGAGTGGATTTCTGCTCGCTCAGCTGATTTCTGCTCGCTCGAGTACATGACTTTTGACAATTTGGGGGCGGAAACCAAGGAGGGCACTGGCCCTCTTATGATTGGTCACTTTCACACAGGGACATCCTTGATTGACAGCTCTCATTACAGGAAGCACGGAGTCACAGTATCGGACGGAGTTCAGTCATTCAGTTAACACTGCACAGTGGACGGAATGGCGGCGACACCTGAAGATGTAGATGTAAGTGATATTGATGATATGATGGGGGCTGTGTGTTTGACAGTGTTATAGCAATTTAATCTGAAATTTGTTGAGAATAAACTCATTAAATATTGAGAAAAAAACTTGAAATACAACGACTTTATTCTCATAACTCTTATAACATAACTTTTGACTAAAAAATAACGCCATAAACGGTAGGCCAACGTTACTTGCTGTCGAGTGTAGTGTTTACTAGCGTCCCCTGCGGCGATGTTTCAGTTCCCTCTAACGTCCGTTTTCGGAGCATCAGAGAGAAGCGCAGTCATTTAAGTGGAATCTAAATAAGGCACCGAAAATCAGAGTTGTTATTCAGTCCGGTAGATATCGGCCGTTAAGACACGTTACCGTAGCACCAGGTCTCGGACCCCCCCCCCCCCAAAATAAAAACTCTTCGGATCTACACGATTCACGTGGATGGCATTTTCCCATTCAAAACGGCGATTTTCGCCGAAAAGCGACAAGTTTGCAGCTGCAACGAAACCGTGAGCTAACAGCCCAGCTAGTCAATGTTAGCTACCTTGAGCTAAATAGTGTTAATGTTAGCTAGCTAGCTTCGTTCGCGCCATAAAAGTCGGAGCCACTTTCATATATATTACATGTAACTTGCACTAATTTAGCTACTCAGACATGATAAAGAATGTTCTGTTCTAATTAATAATTATTAATTGAATTTGAGTTCTGAATTCTCTCTTTTAGTTTCATCTGGAGGGATCCACATGTTGAAGGAACTGGCTACACAACTAGCTAGCTAGCCTTGTTTAAACGTATCGATAACAATCAACATTTCAGCAACAGTTACACATATGTAGAGTTAATATAGGATGTTAAGGGAACTCGATTGAAACTATGCTTTGCGTGAAATGTTGATGCTTTTTAAGGAAATGGAACACTTACCTAAGTTCACCGTAAGTGCACAGGGTGGAAAAGGGATGATTCTAAGTCAGGTGTTGAGTTTGATCTCACCCAAAGTTGTGCACACGTCACTCCAGTGATGAGCTGAGCGTGCTACCGTTGAAATCGGCTTCATACTGATAAAAAGGGCCCAGAGTTTTGTCTTCCCGGCAACCTTGAAAAAAAAAACAAATTTTTTTAGACGTTTTTGACGCCTTTTTTCACAGTTTGTTTTTGCTTTTTCCAACGTTTTAAATTGTAAAATTTTTCTTCTACACATTTTCAGCATTTATTTGTACGACCTATATTTTCTGATATAAAACTAAAAATGAAAACGGGCCAAATGTGACCCGAAGTCAACACAAAGGTTAACATTAACAGCTCACCAGTCAATGCTGGTAAATTGAAACACACACACACACACACACACACACACTAAGAAATGCTGAATTAAATAAATATATTTTTTTATTTGTACAAATTTATGTCATTCATCAGATCAGACCCGTCGCCAAAACCTCACTCTGAACTCAGTTCAAAACTTGAGAGCCCTGTAGGCTAATGTAGGCCTATATAATAGCCTAGTCTTAAATAATATTATTATTATTATAAAATGATGTTGGCTAAATAAATGTTGGCTGGATAAAAAGGCTGGCTTTTGTTTCTGTTACCCACCATTGGTAGACGAGCCAAAAGAAAAAGTTATATCTGCGGTAGGATGCCTGCCTGCAGGTGGCAAAATGACTTGGCCTAATTGCGGTTGCCATGACTCAGCCGATGCCGCGACTCAGCCGACAGCGCCGCAGGTTTTACGGAAGCGGCCCGCTCCTAATTGTTAGCTGGGCATTTACTTTTTCAGTTAAACCAACCAGGTTTAGCCACAATCTCTATCTCTCGATCTCTATCAGCCAATCACATTCTTGCTGTCAACATTTAAATGTTTTCCTCTCTGTTGCTGTCAACTCTCATTTCAGCGTGAATCGTCGCAACCCACCTCCTCCAGTTCATCATTCCCTCTCCCAGGTCTGAGCTCCTCCTCTCATTCATCCAGATCTCAGCATTAGAGCTGTAATCAGGCCTTAAAGGTTCGGCCCGACAAGGCCCGAGCCCGACAGAATTCAGCCCAAGCCCGACAGCTTTTGATTGACAGCTTTTTTAAAGCCCGAACCCGTTTACAGCCCGACATTATTCAAATGTTCGCACACAGCTCTTTTGCCTTTTGTCAATAATGAGTCATTTATACATTTTACTTACTACATACTTTAACAGAATGTCGCATCTTTTGCATTTCACATAACCCACTGGCTCATTATTCTCATTATGCATATGGTCAAAAGTTTTCCACACCTCAGACTTTGCTTTCTTTGCCGGTGAAACCAAAATGTAATCGCCAGAGGCCAGCCTCCATTTCACCTCCTCACGCATCCATTTTTGCGCTAATCGAAACTCATCACCTGACCGCTCATTTACCTATGCTACCGGGAGCACAAGCCGGAGCACTATCAGTAAAATGATAGAAATTAAGACCGAACCCGACCAAACCTGTCGGGCAAAGAACTTCAGCTCTGCTCAGCATCCTCTTCAATCAACACCATCACCGCCAGTGTCTAGACTCCATCTAGACAGACTCCATCCATCCTACATACTCACGGCTTCTCGGCCCCCTTTAACCATGATGACGTCACGATGGGAATTCGTCGATGTCACGATGGGGTCTTACTCACAACGACTATCATTTACTACTATTGTGCACACATCAATAAATAATTCTTCACTCAAATTGAAGTCTCTCCTCATTGAATTTAGTCGATGTATTATTACGTGCGTCTGTATGTAAGATTTGTAATGCAGGGGTCAGCACCTTCCAGGCCTGAACGTCTCCCAGAACAGCATTATTATGCTGCTGGCAAATCCTAGGTTTAGCAAGCCTGGGAAAACCCTGACGAACTTCCGGCAAATTTGAGATTTGCTCTGCAAATCCATCTGGCCAAGAGCCCATTCAAGCCCATTTCCAATTTTTCCAAATCGAGGCACCAATCACAACTGTTGAGGCGGGCTTTACACGATGACAATAGAGCAGCGACAGCAAGCAGCTTTTTGTTAACATTCAACATAATGGCCACCAAAGCGCAGCAACCCGTTGATGCCACTGTCACTGCTACGTCACCCAGATCGTTGGACTGATTGGTTGAAGGACTATCCAATTGCGCCTAGAGGCATTTGAGCAGCGTCCGTTGGTGACGCCCCTTTGGAAATGGGCTGTGAATGAACCTTGCCAACCAGGTTAAGGTTTAGTGCCATACGATACCAATCATCACTATGGAAACACTGGTATACAGTACATGTCTTTTATAGAAATGTAGTATTGTAGTTTCTTTTGTTTTTATTTCTCTGTATATGTTTATCTTTCTCTTTTTAATGTATGTTGTATGTCATGTCTGTGTCTTCTGAATTCTCAATGTTCAGTATGTTTAGAGACAGATGAGTGAGGCTGCAGGCCTACAGATATAAAGCTCTGTCTCTGTTCAGCTGTGTTTTGTGTGTTATGAGTGAGAGAGTCACAGCTTTTTCTATTTTTATCTTATATTTGTGTTCTGTGTGCGTCAGGGATGCAGTGAAACTGTGTGGGAGGCCGACCTGAAGAAAAAACAGCCACCCACGAAAAACGAGCTCATTCACACTCAGTGTTTTATTCTCAGATTCAGACTGCAACACATTTTATCCCAATTTTATCATCGTGAAACACACTTCATCCAAAGTGGACAGAAACAACGCTAAAAGTACTGTTATTTTACATGGAGTCTGGTGGGTTTGGTGATGGAGATTTGGGGTCTGTTTTAAGTTCATTCACAAAAAGGATCCTACATGTTACATACGTACATTTTACCCTTCTGTTTCTCCAATTTGTGAGGAATGTACATCAAATGATGGTACATAGTTGCATTTATTCTGGATTTATTCTTTATTCTGGAGCTGTCCATTAATTTATCCATTCTGGTCAACAATATGTCTTCTTTTCCAGGGTTTATCATGAGATAAGAGAGAGACTTGGCTCTCTTTGGATGCTCAGAGGACTCTGTACTCCTCCCTTTACCCATCCAAACAACTTTATTGATAGGCAAGATACAAGCAAAACAACTTATTCTCAAGGACTGGATAACATCAAATCCACCCTGTTTCAGAAACCGGCTAAATGAACTTGTTTCGGTGATTCACATGGAGAAACTGCGGACCGAGTACTTAAAACATCAGCACAAATTCATGTAATTATGCACTGATTTTGTTTTTGGCATTTATCGGTTTTAGTCTCCATGACTTGTGGTTACGACTTTTTTTTTTTTTAGATTGTCTTTATTGAGTTTTTTGATAGCATATGAACAAAATTAAACAATCACCCAAAGCAACACACACACACACACACGTGTGTTCAGTCTGGACCTGCAATCTCAATCTGAATGCGGACGTCGGCTCCATCTGCTGCTGCTGTGACCGACGACACACTGTGACAGCAGCTTATTCACACACACACACACACACACACACACAGTAATGGAGCAGGAACAGCAGAGGGAGCTGTCATAAACAAAGTGTAGGACCTCCACGGCTCAGCCACTGGAGCAAAACATGTTTTTCACCGTTGGTGTCATGCCTGCCTGCTGTGATTCAGCAGAGAGAAGGGGGGAGGGGGGTATTTATAGGCCCATAATGACCATGTGTCCTTCAAGACCATGCCGTCCACACTCTCAGGCCCAGAGGAAGCAGCAGGCACACATATTTCCACGTGTGTGACAAGACAAGTGAGAGAACTTTCCAATAAAACTCTTACAGATGTTTGGAAAAACAGAAGTTTATTAAGACAACAACAACAAAAAACACCCTGAATACTCAGGAACATTATCAGATACTTCGTTACGAAGCAGGAGTGGCAATTTTTTTTCTTTACACAGAAGAAATGAATTACAAAAAAGTAAAAAAAAAAAAAAAAAAAACGGAACTCTCCGTAGTAGTTCCAAAAAGATGAAAGCACCACAAAAAGTATTGTCATTTTACGGCCAACCTTTTCTGCCACCCACCCCCCAAAAAAACATTACAAAACAGTTACACATCACCCAAAGCCCTGTGGGAAACGGGCGTGTTTGCTCTTCTTTCCCATGCAAAATGTTAGACGCCCTTGTGAAGAAAAAAAAATATTTAGAAGAGCTGCCGTTGACAGAGGTGGTGTGTTGTCCTGTAACATCAGCTTTTTGAAAATAAACCTGTATTCCTGAGGCTCAGGTCACTAGCTGAAATGAGCTGCTCCCAGGTCAGTTAAAGGACAACCCACTGAAAGACCTGATGAGAACAATGAGGAGGAGGAGGGAACTTTATTTCTCCTCTGTGTACAACAGCCATTAACAGCCAGCATTAGATAATAAACAAAATGGACTACTAACCCCCCTCCCCATATTATAAAAAGGTATGTTGACACAGCAGGGAATGGCAAACCTTCCTCCCAAACCCCAGAAACACGAACGACATTACAGGATGCAGTGGTAAATAAATGAATAGGCTTTGACTTCCTGCTACTGTTCACTGTGACTCACCCATTCAAACAAAAAACATTGTTTAGGAATCACAGGAGACACACAAAAATACTCCATGTGTGAGCTGTGTTTTTTTTTTTACATTAGTCGTTAAAGAGTGAAATAAACGTCATTTCTTAAGAAATGGCCAGTAAAAATGAGTTATGGTGGTCAAAGCTCCACTGCCACCCCGAACATCTGACCCACAAGGAGACATTCAAACATAAACAACACGGCTCATTAGCCGGGTGGCTAGCGAGCTAAGTAAGCTGGCTAGGCTTACTGCTAATTATTGAAAAATTCATGAAATAAAAAAAACATAGCTACCAGTCCTGTAAAAAAAACAGTCCTGTGAAATTTAATTCTAAACGGTCTTAGTTTTGTTGTGTCCATCCAGGGGAAATGCTGGCTCTCAGCACGGCACACTATCCGCCGTCTTGGGGAAATCTCCACAGTCAGCGGCAGAGAACTGCAGCCTCCTCACAGCCTCTTTAATCAGGTTCCCCGATAAAATTAAGTCCTGCAGCAGCCGGTGCGGATCGTCCTCCTCCACGTTGATCCTCTTTTTGTTCCACGGTTTGATTTTTTGGTCCCAGTCCTGGTCGCTGTTATATCCTGGGATGTTATACGGGATTGCCCTGCTGCTCCCCCGGTGTCCCCGGTTCCGGAGCCGCATGCAGCACCCGTGGTGTTTCTGTTTTTGCGACGGAGCTCCCGCGCTGCCGCCGATTATGGCTGCCGGTTTGACCACGCCGGAGCCGCCGCCGGTGAGCCCGTGCAGGCAGGACATGGACACGGACACTGTCTTCTGGTGGCCGCCGCTATTGTTGTGGAGCTGCAGCGCCTCGCCGATTTTCGTAACCAGCGCGTCCACTTCTTTTGAGTCGACCGTAACGGACTGCTCCAGAAAGATGTAGTTCTCCTTCCGACACGGCATTATGGCGGATATGTTGTCGAGTTTCTGTGAGTGCTTTTTTCAGTGTTTTTGTTCTCGGTATGACTGAGAGCCGCCGGGCTGCTGCTCCTCGCTCTCACCACGCCACTCAACAGTAACCAAACCAACAAGCCATACGAGTTCATTTGTAAACAATGGGTAACGCGTTGTGGAATGTACCATGTTCCTTGTGAGTGAGAGGGGTGTTTTTCAAATAAAAATAAATTACACTGTTATACATCATGATTCACGAAATGAATCATTATGCTTTACATTACATAAAAATAGAAGAAATTATTTAGACGTTTGCAACGCAAAAGGTGAACAATAACGTTTGTTTTAGGTATTATACCGTTGATCCGATTTCCCGCCTCAACCCGACTACGCTGCGGCGTTGGGCCTGCTCCTTTCAAATGGACATTACATAACATAACTGTCTGCTGCTGTCTGTCCATGCAAAACAAACAAAGCGCTATATCTTTATGGAGAGAAAAAAAATCACATTTAATCTATACACAAACTCTCATTTTTATTCAAGCATTCATTTATAAACGAGCACATGCTGAAATCAGAATATATTGATGTGAAAATCGTCACAATATGTTCTATAAAATCCAATGTTTTGCCAAATTCTGTCTCATATATAGCCTACTTTATCAAATACTTTATACAATGGCTGCTGATTACAAAAGTGATGTCACACATTTTGGTGTCTGTAAAGAAAACAAATTTGACCTACACAGTTAGATATGACAGACTTTGATAGCATAGTATTTACACTGTTGTTTTGGTGTTTTTAATGTAATCACATAATCCTAAGGCTCACAGATGTTACCAGAGTCACAGCTATTCAAATGTGTGGCCCTATCAAAGAAAAAAACAACTAAGTATCTATCATGTTTGGTAAAGGCTATCGAAATCAAGTCTGTGATAATAAAACATTTGCAGCCACAACATCTGATCAAAAGAATTTGCTGTGACACTTGCATTTCTTTGTCTGAACAAACACTTTAAATCCCATATTAAAGGACAAACATCTGCATACTGAACATATATTGTATGATGTAACTAAATCTTGCAACCAAACATAGTGTGAAACTAAAAACTAGGCCTAAATACACACGTACACATGTACACACATACACACATAGTTGGCTGTGAGCATGATTAGTAAGCACGTGGAGCTGCATGCTGGCATGCAGCATGTACACACTGACAATAGGAGTGGAGGCAGGGTGTGTATCTGTGGGAGAACACAGTGTTCATTTCTGTTTCTGAGAAACAGCAGCCGAGCTAAACCTGACTCTCCAGTCAAAGAGAGAGAGAGAGAGTCCTCATGACCGTACAAGGAGCTACTATCACTGCCTCCGCGTTATATGTCGGCCAATCAGAGGGCTCCGGCTGAGGTTTCCTGTGTGTCTCAAAGGCAAGAGTCCAGTCATACTGAAATCCAGTGAGGTTGTGGCAGTTGGGAGAGATATCAACATGTGAAACCAAGATAAACGGTCATCACTTCCTGGAACAGAAAACAAACACTTTAGATGACTTTAATCCTTCTCCAAGTCAGAATAAGCAGTGTCATAACATGCACATAAAACATGTTTATTTATTTTTTACTACACATACAGTGTGATATTTATATCAATACATTTATTAGATTAAGGTCAAATGTTCAGATGTAAAATATGATGTTTTACATTGCTAGGGTGTCTGTGGTTGTCAGGTTGTAAAAGTGCCGAAAAAAGATTTAATTTGTCTCACATGCCAGCGCTGTGGAGTAAGATCTGACTACACCACAGATGCATTCTGGGATAGGAGGGAAAAAACCCGCTTTGGGTTGTTTACATTTCTTTAAACCAATCGCAGCGACGGTGGCTCTGCTAAATAGTCTCAGGAAGGAACTTGTTTTGGGGGGTTATTTGCACCCTGCAAAAGAAAACGCCACATACAATATTAAAAGAAGTTAACTGTTGACACGGTACACGTGTTTATTATTCATTTATTGAAAGCCTTTTAACATTTTCTTTTATCTGCTGGTTTTATGGATTGTCTGTGCGGGACAAGACTAAACTAAGCAGTATTGTCAAAATCTGTTCCAAGATCATTGGTGTTCAGTTGACAGACCTGAGCTCCCTTTGGAAGAAACGGGTGCTCCAGAAGGCTAGACAGGTCATGAGTTATCCTGACCATGTTCTTAGTCAGGAATTCTGTCTAATGCCTTCAGGACGACGCTACCTTGCCCCCCCAAGGAAAACTAACAGATATGCAAATTCTTTTATTCCCTCTGCCATCAGATTCTTAAATACTGTAAACAGCGGCAACTAAATAAACGCCAGGCATTCCAGACCTTTGTATTATTAGTTATTTAGTATTTACTTAGTATTACTATTTTTTATTTAATATGTTTTTATCTTGAGCGTTTGTTGCTGCTTAGTCAGTATTGTGGCCTGTGTATGCGTATTTGTTGCTTTGTTTTTGGATGCCCATTTATGCAATTTGATGTCACTGACAGTGTTTCTCTGTTTCTCTGTATGCTTGATTAAGTGTTGTCTTGTCTCGTTGATACGACTGGTAGGCTAAAAACAGAATTGCCCTACGGGGATAAATAAAGTTGTTTGAATTGAATTGAATTGAATTGAGTAACGTGAGCTATTTAAATCAGCTGGATACATGGTTAAACCTCATTGGCTCTTACCAGTGTATCTCCATGTGTACTTCGTCCACAGCAATCCCACCAATCAGTCCCAAAACGTCCCAGTTAGAGAGGAAATGCCATCAATGTATCCTTTGTAAATCTTTACAACCATTCCCCGAAAGAACTAAGCAGGCCTGCCTTGTTGCACAATCCAAATTTCTTCAAAACTTGCCATTTTCAGCGTGTAACTTGCTAGCTAGCTCCAACGTGGAGGGTTTTATCCTGAAAATATTCTTTCGTTGATCCAGTCTAAGATTAAATTAATATTTACATTTATTTTGAATAGTCTCTGTCATACATGTTAGCGTAGTTTAAAGTAACACTAGGTAACTTTGCCCGCTTCGGTCCCCCTACAGGTTGGACGCGGAATTGTCCAATACATTACATTGTCCAGTTCATTCGAACTACAGATCCACTACCCGATCTGGCAAACTTGCATAATGTAACGTAATGGACAATTCCGCTTCCAACCTGTAGGGGGACCAAAGCGGGAAAAGTTCTCTAGTGTTGCTTTAAAGGCCCTGACACACCAACCCGATGTCCAAGAACTAGTGGCGACGAAGGCCGACTGTTGCGTCGCCTCAGTTAATGGTTGTCATTTACGGTCAGTTAGTCAGTAAAAGCCCGGTAAAATGTTAAAAAAAAGTTAATGTAGTCCAAGCCCAGCAAATCATACAGTGTTATTTTATAGTTTTTACTAGAGATGTTCGATGCCAATACCAGTATTGGAAAAAGCCTCCGATACTGCCTAAAATGCTGGCATTGGTATTGGAAAGTACTGGAGTTTATGCACGGATACGATACCACAAAATTTAGCACTGAAGAAAATCTACTTTAAAGTAGTTTGTTTATGTTCTTTTATCGTTATGAAAAGAAAAGTTCTATGGCGTTCATGTTGAACCTGAGCCAGGCCATACCACAACGATAGCATCACATCCATACAAGGATAGTAGTATACAGCTGTTAAAACATAATACAATATATGACACAATGGTATCGGATCAGAACTCGGTATCGGCCGATACGCATGTTCAGGTATCGGGAAGCAAAAAATTGGAAATTGGACCATCTGTAGTTTTTACTTTGACTTTTTAAACTGTGTTGTTTACATGATAACAGGAGGAAGTGTGACATTGACGAGTGGTGTGACTGCACCTCCTGCTGAAAAGTTGAGAATATTTTAACTTTTATGCGCGTCTTTAAAACCCTTCCAAAAAATGTGATGCACGGCGCAAGAGGTTTTGCTGGCGAGGCGTTTCTAGCGAAGCTTCTCCGTGTGTGAAGAATGTAGAAACATAAGAGTGCGTTCCATTTACCTTGGAACTCAGAAGCCGAAGCTGGGAATGATGTTACTCCCGAGTTGAATGCGTTCCATTTACAAGTTGGATTTTCATTCTTTTCATTAGCTCTAGCCAGGTTAGCCATTGTTAGCAATGCCAGTTTATAACAACGCATGCAAACAGCGTAACATGTTCACAGATAGAAGATGGACAGCACTGCGTGTACAAGGGATTTAGTGAGACACAAATGACACAGAAGTGCTTATAACTGTATGTTACTACAGCTTTCACAATTGTTGATGCACGGAGCAGCCATGTTGGGTTTTTAGCTCGGGGTACTCGGTGGTTGCCCGAGTTCCGAGCTCGGAAATCCAAGGTCAGGGGGCGTGTCTCAGACTTTGACCTCGGAAATTCTGAGTTCCGAGTACAAATGAGGTTGTAAGCTGCTACAGTGGACTACACATATTAAAGTGTAGTTAGTGTGTCTACACGCTGTACAGTGTGTGTACTTGTGTTTTAACACTGCATTTATTGAAGAAGTAAGCCCCAAAAATACACAAATTCAAGACGAAAATTGAAAATGTGTGATGAAGAAATCAGCTGAAAAGACTTCACACCATCCAAGAATATGTGGAACTCCCTGTGAGCCACATGAGTCACGTTTTACCAACCCTCCTCCCTTCCTCCAGTGTAAGTCCACTGCTGGATAGTTGTGTCTTTACACTGAAAAATGGTCGGTCCACAACACGAGGAAGTGAGCTGGCAGAAAAGTGTGTCACACACTTCCTGTCTTATATGTTTTCCTGTATAGCTGTGGTAAACACAATTCCTGTTTGTCTGCAGCGGCAGCTGCTGCTCTTCAGGTCCCTGAACTCACCACAACCACAACAGGAATGCTGTGTGTGACCTCTTTCAGGAATGCTGTGTGTGACCTCTTTCTTTTCTTTTCTGTGTACGTGTGAAACCTTCTGTAAACCCTCTGTGTGTGAGAGATAAACAGTGGTGGAATGTAAGTCTTTTCTTTTCATGCCACTTTCTACTTCTACTCCGCTACATTTCAGAGAGAAATATTGTACTTTGTACTCCACTACATTAATCTGACAGCCTTAGTTACTAGTTACTTTACACACATACATAACATACATTAAGATTTCTGCACACAGAAAACATGTAGTTCATTAAATCTGATGTTTTATTATAAATTACACTAACCAACAATATAACAGCCTACAAGTCCAGCTGAAATGATTAGACCATTAAACACACAACTGTTTGGATCGTTTCCAGTTTCTAAAATGTGACGATTTTTCTGGATTAAGGACTTTTTACTTTTAAAACTTTAGGTACATTTTCCTGATGAAACTTGCATACGTTTACTTAAGTAACATTTTCAATGGAGGACTTTTACGTGTAACAGAGTATTTTTACAGTGAGGTGTGAGATCTTTTACTGAAGTAAAGGATCTCAATACGTCTTCCACCGCTGGAGACAGTAAACAGCGGGGTCAGATGAACTAAAGACGAGATTAATAATACTGTTTGTCACCGTAGGGAGCCTGGTCTTCCAGTCGGTGTTGAAATACAAACCAGGAAGTCCAGTCTGAAGGCTTATCCCGCTTATCTTCTCAGTGTGATACTGATATTCAGGAGCTTAAACAAGACTCATGTTAGCTCTGTGACACAATAGCCAGGCACAGCTGTGCTTTAAGCTAAATTCCTCTGAACCATAGAGCTCTGTTGTTCTTAAAAACACATAAATGAGCCACACTGTTGATCTGGGCGGAGGTGGGAGGGCTGAGTGGTAAGGGCTAGGGGGGAAAACATACCCCTATGAAATGGGACACCACTTGGTTACGGTTACGTCACCATACAGTATTGATCACAAACTTCCAAGATGCCGTCTGCAAGTGTGTGTGTGTCTATTGCATGGGTTTTGACAACAGTGTCATATGCACATATATATATATATATATATATATATATATATATATATATATATATATATATATATATATATTTATAGTTCTTTTATGTTCACTTTGGTGGTGCAGATGTTCTTATCTGTGTAATACTTAGGTCTGTTTGCAATACATATTTTTATACTTCATGGTGTGTTGTCTTGCTTTTCCTCTGAGAGAAACTATGAGCAGCGGCTCTTGGATACTTATAAATCACTGGACTATACACTTTTTGTAGACATAGTAGGCTATTGCCATATTTAATAATTTTTCTTCGTGAGCGTGGCCTACCAATAGCTCAAGCCTGTACTGCAGTGACTGGAAACGTGGTACTTAGCTAAAGCTAATTAGCAGCAAGATGCCTCCCTTCTCCGTGGATGACTACTACAAACTCCTTCAGAAGATTGCTGTTCTGGAAACCAAAATTCATCGGTTAGAAGTAAACATGGAGGTGAACACATCATGTGGGAATGACACCACTTTACCATGGACCCAAAGCAATGGACAAAAGCATGCTAACACAAGGCTAATTAGCAACAACAAGACTACAAAGAAACAGGAGGACTGTGAAGCGGATAATAAATCAACAAGTTGTAGTCCTCCCGGGAACTCTTTCGGTGCAAAGCCTAAGAGTAAATCTTCCTGGGAAATGGGAGGACGACTAACAGGCAGGGCACAGCGCCCTGAGATTTGTGATATGAAAGGCTGGCCTGCATTACCATCCAGGCAGAGCACCTCTTCAACCCCTGTACTTAGTAGGACACAGCCGTGGACAGCTGCAAAAGGGAGAATTAACAACAAAATGCCTCCCCAACAACCGAATCTGCAAGTTGATAACAGATTTGCTACACTGCAGCAGGACCCTGGACCTTCATTTGACCTGGATTGTGTCTTATCGTCACACAGCAGGGTAAGGACTGAGAGCAATTCAAAAAGTAAAAAGCTACAGGGAAAGCTAACGACTGGGCCTCAAACCCTGATTGTAGGTGACTCTGCTGTAAAAGATGTAAAAAGCAGAAAAAACACCAAAATACTCTGTTTTCCCAAAGAAATGGTGTCTGGCTTGGCCAACAGAATCCCGGATATCGTGGCAGCACACCCAACTGTGAATAACATTATACTGCATATAGACAAGTTTTTGAGCCGTTTCCGCTCTACTTCCTAAACTCCTCCTGTCGATGCAATCCACTTCCGTTCTGGCGGGCGGGTTTGTTTTGCTAGCTAGCTCCGTTGTGCCGACAAAGCACTGATATCGCAGTGACAAAGAGGATATAACAATTACAACATGAAGAAAAGTGGTTCGGGAATGACGTGCGCGGTAGTTGGTTGCAAACGCTCGAAAAAGCACCAGAACGAATGGTTAGATAGATAGTGCTGCGACCACAAACCAGCTACGTAGAGGCAATGTACATGCGCTCCATTGTTTACATTTTTTACGCAAGCCTGATACCGACTGGGAATCAAGGATCTGACTGAACAGTATTAATTAATAATAACAATAATAATAAAGAGATAGGCCTAGGCTACAACGGTCAAATAATCTAGTTACCTTCCACAGGATCGCAGCTGAGTGGGAACAAGATCTCCCTGGTCCAGCAACACACGTACATCCCGCAGTTTTGTCTTCTCCAGCTTCAGTTACCAGCACCCAAGCATTATGCCACGCATTGTTCAAACACTGGCTAGGCTCTACATTTGCTTTCAGATAAACAAAACGATCATGTTTGTATGACATGACACAACCGACTTTGTTGCTGTGCAGATATTGATATGCCTCGGAGGCTTTCAGATAGTCCATTGTTTTTCCATCTATTGCCGTGGATTGCACGAAGTAGGCGCAAATCTTGCTGTACGTTATGCTGGGCCACATCGTCATGTTATCCTCCCAGTTCTGCACTAAATTCGGGTGGGGGAGAGTAACGCCATATCCAGTCAAAGTAGTAGAACCGTGTTCCCAAGCTAGCACTGCTAGCACCGACATCGCTGTGTTTACACCGGCAGACGCTGCGCAAATCACTTCCGGCGGAAATGAAATGCATTTGTGTAGAGTAATGTCGCCACCCATGATTTGGCGCGTAAACTTGTCTATAGGGTCACATGATGTTGTAAAGCAACAGTCTGAAGTGCTGAAAAAGGACTTCATGGATCTACTGAAAACAGTCAGCTCCCTAAATGCGAGGGTGTTTATCAGTGGACCTCTACCGCCAGTCAGAAGAGGAGTTGAGAGATTCAGCAGACTGTTGGCACTGAGCACATGGCTTTCAACTGCGTGTACCGCTCATTCTCTGAAGTTCATTGACAATTTTGACATGTTCTGGGAGCGCAGACATCTTTTTAAGGCAGATGGACTTTTCCTTAACAAACCAGGAGTAAAGCTGTTCACCTCTAACCAACTTTACTTTCTGCGCCACACATCAGCTCCCTTGGCCAAGGACACGAGACAAGAGGAATCAAAACAAGAGGAAGACATAACAAAACAGGCCCGTAATCCACCACAGCCCCCGCCTGAGCAAAGATTTGACCATGGAAGACCACAGAGCAGAGATGAGAAATCTCAATCCCCTCTTCACCCGTCCAACTCCCCTCAGACCCCCTCACCAACCCTGACGCCTTTGATGATCCATACACCCCGCCCACGCCATCGCTCTCTCCACTCACCTTTTCCCCTCCTTCCCCCTGCCTCATGTTGGATTTCACTGACCAGATGAAGCAACTGGTAGTTGAAGGAACCAAATTTATCCCCCTTCCTTCTCCCATCATTTGCCCCCGGCCAAAAGTAGATGCTGGAATCAAACTTACCCCCCTTCCTTCTCCCATCATTGGCCCCCAGCCAAAAGTAAAACGGCAGGCACCACTGCCCACCCAAGGACGGCAGCTAACTCCTCCTCCTCAGACTGATAAGTATACTTGTGTACAAAATGCAGCAAGCTTTGTCTGATATGTGGCTGCACGCCTAGTGGCACTCATGACTCTTTTCAGGACAAGCCCGGGCCCTGTGTATTAAATCATTCTTCAATTTGTGTTGTGATAGGTAATAGAAAAAGAACGATAAATCCGCTAAGTAAGAACAAGCACTTATCAGCAAACCTCGCAAATTTAGCATTCATTTCTCGTCAGCCAACGCCTATACCAAAAATTGAGACAGATAAATATTTTAACACACTAACACTAGCCTTACTAAATAAAATAATTTTTAATCAATGATTTTATTATTAAGCACAATCTTGATTTTATGTTTTTAACTGAAACCTGGTTGGATCATAATAACAGTGGTGCTGTTCTCATTGAGTCAGCTCCCCCTAACTTCAGTTTTATGAGTGAGCATAGAGCGAATAAGAAAGGAGGTGGAGTAGCCATTTTGTATAATGACTCATTCTATTGTACTCAAATATCTTATGGAAATTTTGCTTCTTTTGAATATGTGACTCTTCAGCTAAAGTCCACCCCCCGAGCTATATTTCTAAATATCTACAGACCACCGAAATACTGTGCAGCTTTCTTCGATGACTTTACTGAACTGCTATCTATAATCTGTATTGACTTTGACTGTGTAATTATTGCTGGTGATTGCTGCAGGATAGAGGGACCAAAGAACTGTGTTGTGTTTTTGAGAACTATGGACTGACTCAGCATGTGACGGAACCCACGCACAATAAGGGGCACACTCTGGACTTGATTATCTCCAAGGGTTTGAACATTTCCAAGGTTGTGGTGACTGACGTTGCTCTTTCTGATCATTCATGTGTTTTCTTTAACGGCACTATCTCGGTGACCAAAAGTGGTAATCAGAAAAGGTAATCAGAAAACGGTATATCACTGAAAACACCAGTGAAACATTCATTCAGCTTTTCTCCTCCACACCCGCCCTCACTGGGGTCTCAGTCAATGAGCTTGTAGATAATTTCAATTTTAAAATTACAAATGTTATTGATTCCATTGCTCCCACTAAGGTCAAAGCTGTCTGTAGTAAGAAAAGATCTCCATGGAGAAATGTCATACGGGTAAGAACAGAAAAAACAGAGTGTCGAAAAGCTGAACGCAGGTGGCGAAAAACTAATCTCCAGGTCCACTATAACACCTATAAAGAAAGACTTCACATTTATAATTTGGAACTGAGGAATGCAAGGTGGTCCTTCTTCTCTGACATTATCGCCAGAAACAAAAATAATTCACGTGCTCTGTTTGCTACTGTTGATAGGTTAACAAACCCTCCAGTACCAGTAGCATCTGAACTTTTATCTACCAAGGCCTGCAATGATTTTGCCTCCTTTTTCAAAGACAAAATTCAGAAAATTAGACTAACTGTCAGTGCCTCTATATCAAGTAAGGGATATGTGTTGCCACACTGTCCAGGCAAAACAAATTCCAATATCACACAATTTCATATGATCAACCATAAAAACCTGGAGGACATTATACAACATCTGAAAACCTCCTCCTGTTGCCTTGATATTCTATAACAGGCCTTTTCAATAATGTTTCAAATTGTATGTCTTCTGATCTTTTACAGATTGTAAACACGTCTCTACTCTCAGGTATCTTCCCAAAGGCCCTGAAAACTGCAGTCATCAAGCCACTTTTAAAAAAGAACAATCTAGACACGGCACTACTGAGCAACTATAGGCCGATATCTAACCTTCCATTCTTAAGTAAAATCATTGAAAAAGCGGTTTTTCAACAACTCAACCTTTTCTTGTCACTAAACAATGGTTTTGATGCCTTCCAGTCGGGTTTTCGACCACACCACAGCACTGAGACAGCTCTTGTTAAAGTATTTAATGATATCCACTTAAACACAGATAGTGGCAAAACTGCAGTCTTAGTATTACTTGATCTCAGTGCTGCATTTGACACGGTCGACCATGACATATTACTACACTGATTAGAAAACTGGGTTGGCCTTTCTGGCTCAGTCCTAAACTGGTTTAAATCCTATTTAAAGAATAGGGACTACTTTGTATCTATAAGTAATTATACATCTGAGCATACAAATATGACGTGCAGAGTTCCCCAAGGCTCCGTTCTGGGGCCTCTTCTGTTTAACATCTACATGCTTCCACTGGCTCAGATTATGGAAAACAACAAAATATGTTACCACAGTTATGCGGACGACACACACATTTACATAACCTTATCGCCAGGAGACTATAGTCCTATACAAACACTGACTAAGTGCATTGAACAAATTAATGACTGGATGTGCCAGAACTTTCTTAAATTAAATGAAGAAAAAACTGAGGTGGTTGTTTTTGGAGCAAAAGAGGAACAATTAAAAGTCAGTGCTCAGCTTCAAACGACAATGTTAAAAACAACAGACAAAGCCAGAAATCTTGGTGTAATTATGGACTCAGACCTGAATTTCAACAGCCACATTAAGACAATTACAAAGTCATCCTATTAACACCTTAAGAATATATCAAGGGTAAAGGGACTTATGTCTCAGCAGGACTTGGAAAAACTTGCCCATGCTTTCATCTTCAGTAGACTGGACTACTGTAACGGTGTCTTTACAGGTCTCCCTAAAAAATCACTGCAGCTGATTCAGAACGCTGCTGCTCGAGTCCTCACTAAGACCAAGAAAGTGGATCACATCACTCCAGTTCTGAAGTCTTTACACTGGCTTCCTGTGCCTCAGAGAGTTGATTTCAAAATACTTTTGCTAGTTTATAAATCATTAAACGGTTTAGGTCCAAAATACATTTCTGACCTGCTAGTCAACTACGAACCACCCAGACCTCTCAGGTGGTCTGGGACAGGTCTGCTTTCTGTCCCCAGGGTCAGAACTAAGCAGGGAGAAGCAGCATTTAGTTTCTATGCTCCACATATCTGGAACAAACTTCCAGAAAATTGCAGGTCCGCTACAACTCTCAGTTCTTTTAAATCAAGGCTGAAGACCTTTCTTTTTGATGTTGCCTTTCGTTAAATAACTATCCATTTCTTATACTTTCGTTGCTTATTTTATCTGCTTTTATATAACTGTTTTTAACTGCTCTTTAATGTTTAATTTCTTATACTGCACTGTAACTTTGATTATTGTATTTTGATTGTCTTCGTGTAAAGCACTTTGAATTGCCCTGTTGCTGAAAAGTGCTATACAAATAAAGCTGCCTTGCCTTGCCTTATATCTGTTGAAGTTATCACTGTTTTGAATGTCATTGATGTTCAGAAACACTTTCTTTGTTAACAAAAATCTGTCTTTATTGCCCAAAGAAGTAAACATAACAGGCAAAAACATTATATACAAATATATTATATTACAGAACCATTATCAACTATTAAAACCATAACTTACATTTCACACACATATAAAAAGGCACTCAAATGTATAAAACTCAAAAAAGACACACAAGACCACAAACACGCAAAAAACCTACAGCTATTCTGAAATTGCAGACCAGTCTGATGCCTGTTAGCCAGTAACCTTTCCCTCCTGTATCATAACCAACAACAATGTACAGGTACAGGAACAGGAATGCATTACAAATGATTACAATAATACAATACCAATACAATAATGAATGGCTACAACATGAACACATGAGTCACTCCCATAGTTTCTTTGCAGCATATTTTGATTTAGAAAATTCTGCTCGTTTAGGGAACGTTCCCTCAGGGTTATAACGTTCCCTAAACGTTAAGCGAACCAACCAACTGAAACGTTCTCCTGTGGTTGCACTGTACCTCCACACAACGTTCCCGTTTAGTTGTTTTTGGTTGTTTTAGGTTGTTCTGAGTGTGGTTTTGAAAATGTTTATTCAAACCAGCTCCAAATGATTGGTCTTATAAAATTTAGCTAAGTAAGATAAACAGCATAGCAAGAGAATATATTTATTTTCAGGCTGATATCAGTTTTGCTAAAAAACAATACTTTTGTGCTTGATTTCGGTTTTTAACTGTATTAGGTGAAAATACTTAAAGGGATACTTCACCGATTTAGCATTCAGCTTTGTATCAGTAGAAACCCGGTAGTATTTCTGAATGACCATGCTTCCCTCCCTCATGTCCCCCTGAGAGGGGAGATCTCTGCATTGGGGGTATAGAAAACATTCCTCCAATGACGCAAAATGACGATTTTTGTGTCATTGGAGGAATGTTTGGCCACAGGCAAAAGACTACAGCCAGTAGTAGGAGCTTCTTCCGCATGTTTTCAACCCCGCCCATCACCCGAAGCGAGGCGATCTCAGCCGGAAAAAAACGAAATGTCAGCCATCTTTAATCCTCGCTAAACAGGGCTCTCTTCTCAGCAGCAAACTTTTACAAAATGATGTGCTTTCAAACTACCGCACATGTGTACCACCGGGACACATCGCTACAGATCGAAGAATATGCAGGAAACGTTATTACAGAGGGAATAATTGGCACACTACGAGAGCTTCGCCTGCACGGAGACCAGCACGGAGACCAGCAGTCTCGCTCGATGCCCCGAGCCGGGTAGAGGACCTCCTCATCGGCTAGGTGGGAAGCTAACGCTAACCGGGGAAAAGGCACATCCAGAGCGAGCTAACGCCAGCCGGCCACTTGTCCCATCAATCCTGATTGCAAGTGTCCGTTTATTAAACAACAAACTGGACTACATCCAACTTCAACGAAACTCCCAACACGAGTTCAGAGACTGTGTTTTTTGTTTTCGTGGAAACATGGCTGAAACAGCGTACCGGACTGTCCAGCTACCAGGCCTGCTAGCCCTCCGACGATCCGAGCTAGAGATGCTCTGTATGAAGGTGGGCTGTGTTAACACGGACTGGTGCAGAAATGTGGTGATTTGTATCCAACTAACTGCTAAGTGCTGGAGTTTGTGACTGTTACATGGCGACCATTCGACATTCCAGGCTAATTCACGGCTGTGTTTATACTTAGTGTTTACAGCCCACCAAGCCTAATGCTAGTATGCTTAGCTGAACTTTACGGAGCCTATAATGTGTGTGTGCACTAAATGTAGCCTGTTTCGTATCTCGTTTTTATACTGTATAATGTCGTTTTTATATATTTTAAATGTGTAACACCACTTGAGCCACGATGAAACGTTGTTTCGTGTATATGGTTGAAATAACAATAAAACACATTGAGTTGAGTTGAATGCATCGCTGTCTTGTCTGTCTGTCAAGCGGTAGGCGTGGCTTGGGAGTGGACTCAAAGCAGCGAAGCGAAGTGCATTCTGGGATTTGGTGTCTTTCATCCATATGAGCCAAAAACACATTTTCTGGCTTTTCTCGGCCTAGAAGGCACCAATTTAATTTTTTTCACATTTCTGCTACATAAGTGACCCAATTTAAAGATATATTCAGCTTTCCAGCGGTGAAATATCCCTTTAAAACAAGAATCTATCAATAGAACGATTTTCACAACTATGAAAATTCACTTCTTTCATTTCACTTCTAACAAGTGGCTCAGTTCAGTGTACAAAGCCAACCGTTACACCCCCACGCCAGTAGGGGGAAGACGATGCTTTCAGGTGACCGAAGTTCTGTCCTACCTTCCGTATGTACACCGGCGAACAGGGCACACCACCGGCACACCATTCTCTTAATACATCCATGCGGCACACAAAGAGTTTTAAGCTCCGTTCATTTTGGTCCCAAATTCGAACTAAAATACTGCCATTGACTAAAACATATGCTGACTACACCTCACTGACGGTGTTATATCGCGAGGTAGGGCAAAGATACCAAGAACGACATTGTCGGCCGTCAACAGTAGGTAGCTAGCTAAAGACTTTCCTCCGCTCAAGACTGCTAGGCTAGCAGAATGCTAATGTGGTAAACAGGTTAGCTTTCAACAGCTAGCTATAGCTATGCCGTGCTACGCCTATGGATACATCAAAGCTGGACAGCAAGGTGAGAGATTTTGGTAAACAACCTTAAAGGAATATGCCACCGTTTGTTGAAATAAGGCTTATCACGGTCTCCTCTAGATGTAGATAGGTGGGCAAACGCATTTTTTGTCTCAGTGCATGCATTGTCTCAGTCCGGTGGAGCCGCCGTTAGCTTAGCTTAGCGTAGTGAATGGAATCCTTTGTTGCCGTTAGGATGTCGAAAGTAAAAGTGAGCCAACAACAACAACCAAACAACCTAATTACTTCTTGTGGCCTGCGTATTCACAAGTACAAATAGCAACGCAAAATAAGACCAGAAGATTTCCTAGGCAGATATTGATTTGAGACTATATTGGGTGGAAGTAGCCAGCCGAAGCACTGCTACTTATTGGCGCAGAGATATCATGCATCAACTCTGTGAGTACAGGTCTAATATGGGTCGATCTATCCCGTAAAATAACCATGTGTCATGTTTACAGTAATCCCTTACTCTGTGGACAGCTGTTTATTGGGTCCATTCGGCGTTTTTCCCAGTTGACTTTATCACACCGGAAAGAAAAGTTGAGGACTGCAGGATGGATCAACGGCGAGAAATCCTTGGTAGCTGTGACAGAACTGTCCGGCGGTACGTTGTCCCACTCTCCACATCACAGACACTCTATTTCAGTCGGCATATCCCTGCACACTCCCACCACCATATCTGTTGGCTTTCATCCTCACGTCCTCAGGCTGTTCAGCGATCGCTACCGATCCTCCTCCTCCTGTCGTTTTATTCCCAAAGCAGGCAGCTCCTCTCCGTCCTGTGTGTGTGTGTGTGTGTGTGTGTGTGTTGCCGGTGCGTCCGGAAAGTAGGTGAAGGGTCGTGGCCGGGCGATCTACCTGCTACCTCTATCTTTGCCGCCAGACCCTTACAGATACCAATGTGGTAACTTGTCTCCTAGTGTGATAGCTACCTCGTTTGTTCATGTCAGTACTTTCCTGTATTTCCTCGTGCTTCGCCCACTGTGTCTGCCTGTGATTCTCTGTGTTTTGGGTCAGAGCCTCGGCCGTAACAGCTGCTGTGTGATCTCTGCGCCAAGTAGCAGTGCTTCGGCTGGCTGCTTCCACCCAATATAGTCCCAAATCAATATATGCCTAGGAAATCGTATAGTCTTATTTTGCGTTGCTATTTGTACTTGTTGTGAATACGCAGGCCACAAGAAGTAATTAGGTTGTTTTGTCGTTGTTGTTGGCTCACTTTTACTCGGGACATGCTAACGGCAACAAAGGATTCCATTCACTACGCTAAGCTAAGCTAACGGTGGCTCCGCCGGACTGAGACAATGCATGCACTGAGACAAAAAATGCATTTGCCCACCTATCTACATCTAGAGGAGACCGCGATAAGCTCTATTTCAACAAACGGTGGTGTATTCCTTTAAGAAAGCTCTGACATGGTTGCCAGCATGATACAGCGAGTCGAGCTGAACTCAGTCGGACTCACTGAATGCACGTCCAAATTGGAGGCTGTAATTCACCATGTGTTCTATTAATACATCCATGGTATTATCTTATGATACATCCGAGGGAAGAATGTATACATTCATCCCTCGGATGTATCATAAGTATGCTGTAAAGCCTTTTACATGGATGTAACGTCATTAGCGCTTCCCCAAACTGCTGGGGCTATCGGCTCAAGCTAAATAATGGAGCTAGGTAGCTAGCTAACGTTAACGTAGCTAATATCTTATATGTCTCTAAGAGCCGATGTGGGTTTAGTGTTTAACACTTATCTTACGATACATCCGAGGGCTGTATGCTATAAAGCCTGTAACGTGGATGAGAGATAAAGCCATGGATGTTTTAAAAGAAGCTCTGTTCACCAAACTGCAGGCTAGGGGTCTATTTTAACGCAAGCTCGGCCTGCCACTTCTTGGGACCCAGTTGAAGGTACAGTGGCTTTGAATTTTCCATTTCCAATTAAATACAATTTCATGACAAGGAACTTGAGAGTAATATAACTTTTTTGTTGTTGTAAACAACAGACCTCATCACACACAGAGGGAGGTGAGTCATCACACAGAGGGAGATCATGGAGCCATGGAGACGGAAATGAGAGGTAAGAAGACTCACTTAAGTTGTTCACATATGCAAGTTTATAATGTATAACAACTAAAACTAACACCATTCATTTTTCCATCGCCGTGAGGACATCCATTACCCGCCTGACACAGCGGATGGATGCATTTCAGGAGAAGATGAATGAGCTGCTCATGCTGTTAACGACCTCCCAGTCACCTCGCTCTGCTCCAGGCGATGGACTACTACTACTACTTCTACTCTATCGGCCTCCCCGAAGAACTTCCCCACGCTGACTGCAGCAGACGTGGAGGACTTGATCGGACAAGCGCTGAAGTTTGCCCCACACAGACGGTAGCCTAAATTGAAATTTTTAAAAGTTGTTAGTAAAGCAATTAGTCTTGCTTTTCTCAATGTGTTGATTCTTAGTATGACATATCAAACGTTTGTTTCTTTCTTTTTAGGCCAGCTGAGAAGGACTATAAGCCAAACCATGGAGCTCTATTTTTCATTTTTATTTTTTGTATTTTTTCCAACCATCTTTGTCCGTTTATCCAGTGTCGGGTCGCGGGGGAGTAGCTTGTATTTTTTGCATTTTTTTTATTAAAGCAATTGTATTTTCGAGTCCTAGCTATAAGTTAAGTAGAGTCCTTGCTATAAGTCAAGTAGAGTCCCTGCTATAAGCCAAGTCGAGTCCCTGCTAGAAGTCAAGTCGAGTTACATGACAAGTCCTACAAAATTCTGATGATCTACCGCAATTTTTACATTTAAATCAGTTGAAAATAGTCCACAAAAAATGCACTATTATTGGGTCTTTGTGAATTATAGTGGTCTAGACCTACTCTAACTGTAAATTGTCCTGAGACAACTCCTGTTGTGATTTGACAATATATAAATAAACTGAATAAAAACAGTGAGCAGCTGTTTTAAGAAATTTCCATTAAATTGTCAAGCGAAGTTTAACTTTTGGAAAAACCGAAATGTAAATTGGCCGCATTTCCATCAACTGGTTTGTAGCCAATAAACTTGGCTAAAGGTCGCCATAAGCTGCGCATGTCTGCAATCCGCCAGTAAACAGAGTAAAAGAAGGTTTTTAGCCGGAAACAAAACAAGTCGCCTTGGCCATCTAACCATGGACCAAAGAAATATGGAGAGAGGTCTTCAGGAATTGTATTGGCCATGTTGTCTGGAGACAAAGACATGTATAGCAATATCTGGGAAGACGTAAACGGTGGAAACAATTCAATTCAATTCAATTCAATTTTATTTATAGTATCAAATCATAACAGGAGTTATCTCAAGACACTTTACAGATAGAGTAGGTCTAGACCACACTATAATTTACAAAAAACCCAACAAATCCCCCAAGAGCAAGCACTAGTGCAACAGTGGCGAGGAAAAACTCCCTTTTAGGAAGAAACCTCGGACAGACCCAGGCTCTTGGTAGGTGGTGTCTGACGTGCCGTTGGGGTGCATCACAGTATAGTTAATAAACAGTGGCTAGAAATAGTGGTTGTAGTACCGCAGGGAGCAGTACGGCATAGCAGGGTATTTCAGCAGAACCACGGCAACAGCTGAAACTATGATTCTGGTGCCATCCTAATCCCGGGATTTCATCCTGGGTGAAAAGAAACAGAAAGACTCCGCGGAGCAAGCTCCCAGAGCTAGGTTAGTAACAAGCATTTCTGGGACAGAGAAGCAGGTGGGCCGGGCTAGGCAGATGCTGCAACTCCTCACTCCCTAACTATAAGCTTTATCAAAGAGGAGAGTCTTAAGTTTACTCTTAAATGTGGTGACAGTATCTGCCTCCCGGACCCAGACTGGGAGCTGGTTCCACAGGAGTGGAGCCTGATAGCTAAAGGCTCTGGCTCCCATTCTACTTTTAGAGACTCTAGGAACCACAAGTAACTCGGCATTCTGGGAGCGCAGTGCTCTAGTGGGACAGTAAGGTACTATGAGCTCTTCAAGATATGATGGTGCTTGACCATTTAGAGCTTTGTAGGTCAGGAGAAGTATTTTAAATTTAATCCTGAACACAAAACAAGTGATCAGTCCTGTAAGTTAAATGTTTGCTACACCAGAACTTATTCGGCAAAGACATTATCCCATTTAGCGCCAACTCTTTGTCCACAAAGGCAAAAACAACTTCAAGCGAGCATAAAAACATTTTAGTGGAAGTTTAATCAAATGTTGTTTCCATCCAGATTTTCGAATGCAAAACTTCAAAATGCATGAATGGAAACACGACTAATATTAAAGCAGCACATGGGATTTCTTGACAGGAAGAAAAACATTTAATATCTACAGCACGTAAAAAGCCAGATTGTGTGAACATAATTAAAAAAAAAGTTTATTCCCAGCTCCCTGAAGTTTGGGCAGCTATTAGGCACTGTGACTAAATTGGGAAGTGTATCTTTAAAAGTGGATCCCTCCCCGTGGCTACAAATCTTTTAAACTTTCCATTTGTAATCATTATTTTGATGGCCCATACTTTAATAAGCTGCGGTGCCACCGGAGCCGCCTGAGCTGAATGGAGAGCGAACAGAAAAGAAAACAGGCCTTTCAGCCAGAGGATCAACTTTGATAGCAGTTGGAGGGCTGCCAGCGGCTTGGGTTCACCGAGTTTGTTTCCTCCATTCAAAGAGAGTGAGAGAGAGAGAGAGAGAAAGAGAGAGAGAGAGAGAGAGAGAGAGAGGCCATTTTTACATTGCCTCTCTCAGACACACCCCTCGCTCTCTCTCAGAGGAATGTGAAGAGGTTGCACATGGCAGGAAGTAATATCAAAGGATTTATTTGTTGTTTGCTGTGATCCCGCCGGCCTGTGGGTCCGTGCTGTAAACACGCACAGAAACATAATCACAGCCTCAATTATTAACAACAAATTGAATAGAAACGTTATTGTTTGTGCTGTTCAGACATGTTCCTGAACATGGACACTTAGCTGATGTGCACCAAATAACAGAGTTCCTTCACCACTAAAAGCTTAAAACATGTCTCTTTTATATACGACTATGACTACATGCATATTTTCTGGTTTTTGCTCTTATTCCGAAAAAAAAAATATTCCTCTAAGCTGTTTCCATGGCTTATGAAAGTGAATATTCCACTAATATTCTCGGTTACATGCAGCCGTGCAAAATAGGATTATTTTCAAAGTTTTCCAGCGGTGGAGGACTTGTTGGAGCGTGTGAACACAGCCTCCGTCTTTCATTCCTTCAACCAGCTTCTTGAAAACGTTGACTCATATCCAAAAACCTGTTGATATCCAAGTCTTTGATAATGTTTAGAAGAAGCTGAGTTTCTCCTTCTTTTCTTTTGGGCCGAGCATTTCTACCTAAGCCCTGCAAACTATCGGCTGCTTGGTTTGTGTCCAACAGAGCTGACCGTAAAAAGGTCACAAACTGTGGTAAAAACCTTGATTGAGACGCAGATTCTAAATGCGCTGTAAACATGTCCGAAGAATGCTTTTTAAAACCTGAATAATACCGACATATCACATGTCTTAATCTAAATTGGGAAAAAGCTTTATTGTGAATATCCTAACAGAATATGCTGTTTACTGCTGTATCAAATTCCGAATATCGTCATAATCAGAATATTAGTGTGCATGTAAACATACTCAATGTTCTGAAGTCAGTAATAAACACGGTCTCATGTACTATATGCTACATATAGGCAACAGTTTGTGTTTGTCCTGTTTCAACATGACAACGTCCCCGGGCCCAAAGCCGGTTCCAAGAAGAAATGTTTTTTCAGTTTGGTGTGGGAAGAATTCGACTGATCTTCACAGAGATCTGACCTCAACACCATAGGAGGAAGTGGAACACCAACTGGGCCAGCTCCGGTTTTGATATTCTTCATGGTTTATTTTAAAGACACTTTTAGAATGAATCCAAAGAAAGTTGTTTCTATGCAAATACAAAGTAGAATTTATCAATTAAACATACGCAAACACTCAGTTTAGTGCGGTCAGTTCCACTGTTAAGAGTTTTACTTTGTTGGGTACGATCAGTGGCTAACGTCAGCTAACTTTAGCCAGGTATTGCTGATGTTACTGAGTTATGCTGCTGGCTTCATGAGTCTTCTATATTTGTGCTCTCTGCTGTCTCAGCCCGTCACAGATTAACAGTGCAGTGACTGTAACACAAGAAGTAAACACAGTGTCGCTCTCCTGCTTCAAAGGTCACACTGAGACGTCACCATTTAATGCTTTCAAAGTTACATAATCTGACATGTGTTAAAGTAGAGCTGGGTTTAATGAAAAAGCTTTTCTTATTCATATCTGTGGTGTTTTGTAAAGGTATTTTAAGTACGAGCCGAGAGACATGTATAACTGCTATCCTTAATTCTTCTTCTTCTTCTACGTACATAACATTCACTTGTATATCCTATTGCGCACTCTAGCGCCCCTAGTGCTTACCTACAGCATTAACACCATCAACAGGACACATTTCCCCTTCTCTTAAAGGAACATACCTGTATATATAGCAGAACAGTATGAATATTCTTTTTTCACTTAGCAGAAGAGTATGAATATACTTTTTTTCACTTAGCAGAACAGCATGATTTATTTTTTCCAATTTGCACAGGTCACATGTTGATCCTGTATCATATTCATGTCTCAAAGTCTGTTAACCACTGAGGTGGGTTTCTGACTCTGGTAGTGCGTCTAAGGCCTGGTTCTTGCCCAACATGCACGTTCTCGGTCACAGTGAGTCCACCCAATATAGTCTCATTGTTCTCACTAATGCAAGGTAGAGCTTCCTTTGGGAAATGTGCCAGCTTTGAGGCATTCCATTTACGACCATCACTGAGAAGGTAAGTACTTGGTTCGGCCTTCTTTACGACACTCAGAGGTTCTGTGTATTTGGATGACCCCTTGTAGACATGTTCAGGTCTCCGGACTCGTATAGCATCATTCACTTGGAAGGTGGGCACTTTTGCTCCTAGCTTTCTGTTTTGTTGATTTTGTCTCACAGTTTCTTTGACTTGCTTGTGTGATGTAACTTTGTGTGAGACAGGAAGTATGTTCAGTTTTGTGCGCATCTTCCTCTTTCTCAGCAACTCAAATGGTGTAGCTGCTGTAGTAGCATGCGGTGTAGCACGGTAAATCTGTAAGAACGGTCACTGCTTGTTTTCAAGGCTTGTGTATTTGTTCTGCAGTCTGGAGACACTCTTTTAATACCCTATTAAATCTCTCAATCGCTCCATTGGCTCTTGGGTAGTAGACATTTGAGCGCAGATGCTCTCTCTCTCTCTCTCAGAAACTTTGTAAACTCATGGGAAGTAAACTGACATCCATTGTCAGAGACCAGGCAGGTCGGATTTCCTTCACGACTGAACACTGTAGCTAAAAAGCGAGTAATCACCTCTGTTGTGACTGTAGAGGCGAATGCAACTTCAGGCCATTTACAGTAGTAGTCTGTAAGAGTAATAGCATAATGACAGTCCCATGTAGCACGTTCGAAAGGACCGGTTATGTCAATGGCCACCTTTTCCCATGGTCCATCTGGCAGTTTAACAGGTGTAAGTGGAGCAGGTGCAGTCTTCACTGTTGGCATGACACACATGAAGCTATCTTACTCTGTACATCTTTGTCCATTTGTGGCCACCAATACAGTTCTCGCAGTCTCTGTTTAGTGCATACCACTATCTGGTGCCCCTTATGTGCCAAGTCTACCACTTTGGATCGCAATGATGTAGGCACAATCAAGCGGTTAGTACTTCTCATGACCAGTGTTTTGTCTACAGCCAATTCGTCTCGTACGTTGAAGTACATTCTTTCTGCATTTTGGCCAGCCTTTCTGTATTTGCTGTCGCAATTGAGTCAGTTCAGGGCAAGTGCCACATGCGGCGGTGAACTCAGACAAGGACATGGCATGTAAAGAGTCCATGAAAACAGTAGCTACTATGTGTGGTTCCACTTCAGCTTCTCCTGTGTTAGGCAGTGGAAGCCTGGACAGGCAGTTGGCAGTCACATTCAGTTTCCCAGGGCGGTCCTGGATCTCAGATGCATTCTGTGGTATTGTGCTTGGTGCAGTAGGCATCCTCGGTGCAGTAGGATCATCAGTTGTCAGCTTTAACAACTTTTGAGCCCTCAATACGCATTTGCAATGCTGCAACTAGATCTAGTCCTAATAGAGCAGTACCGGACTTTACCACTACAAATGAGCCTGTGGTATAATGCCCATCATGAGTAACTGTGGCATGCATACACCCTTTAACAGGTATTTTCTCTCTTGAATATGTAAACAAGTTCACTGCAGGCTCAGAAAGTTCACAGGTAGGAAAGAGAGTCTGGTAAGTGCTCTCTGGAATGATGAACCGGTGTCTACTATTAGCTCAATATCATGACAGGGTCCATTTGCATTCACTTGCACAGTACAGAGAAGTTTATCTTGCACAGTACCTGTCATTAAAAGTACAGTCAGTTCGTTTATCACTATTTCACGCACCTCCTTTTGTCCAGATCGACACATTTTGGAAAAATGACCCACTTTTCCACATGAATTGCACATCACTTTAGCAGCAGGGCATGACGGTTTATTTGCAAGGTGTGTGATGGATCCACAGTGGTAGCAGGAGCAGCGGCTATTTGTAAGCGCCATTGTTGAAGCAGGTGTCCTTTTTTCTTTCTGGTGGGCTTTCCTTTGCTGCGTATGTATGGCTCTCACCGACGCAGCAGCAGCAGTAGTAGTAGTACCGTCGGAGAGAATGTCAGCATTCCGTAGCACAGCCTCTATCTGCAGGGCCAGTGAAGTAGCTTTAGCCAGGGTCAGATCCGCTTCTAACAAAAGTCTGTCTCGTGCGCGTGTGTCGGCAACACGCTCTATCAGTTGATCTCGAAGCATTTGCTCCTCCATTTCACCAAACTCACACAGTGCAGCCAGTTCACGTAATGAAGCTAGATACTGATTTATCGAGTCATCCGGTCACTGTGCTCTCTGGTGAAATTTGTAATGTTCCACAATCACATTTACTTTAGGGACGAAGTGGATTTTAAGTCCATCCACTGCAGTAGCTTATGTAGTACCCGTATCCGGTAGTGCATAAAACAGTCTTTGTCCCTCAGCGCCAAGTGCATGGAGTAGAATCGCGCGCCATCTCACGTCGGGCCACTTCTCTCTGTTAGCATCAATTGCTAGCATGTAATTCACGAACATTTTCAGCCATGTAGGGAAGGGAATAGCAGGTTCGCCTGGGCAAGGCACGAAACGGTGTAGGTAAAGGCACGTTAATATTTTAAGTACGAGCATTAACAGGACACAACAATATCGAACTTCATTCGACTGATCGGATATCGGCCATGAGGTTAGCATGTGTGTGAACTGAAGTGAGCCCTCCTTCCTCCTCCACGCCTCTCTCCACCCATGTGGCATTGATTGATAAACAGAGATTATGTAATGCCAGTTTGTAAAACCTGGGGGATGGCGACCCGATCGCTTCACCTCACGTTGCTGATTCTCTGAATGTAAAGAAAACCTGTGTGTGTGTGTGTGTGTGTGTGTGTGTGTGTGTGTGTGTGTGTGTGTGTGTTTAAATTCTTGCTGACTGCAGAGCTTTGTGCTCAGATGCAACCCGTGTTCCTCCCAGCCTACACACATCCAGCCAGCTTTCTGAGCATCTGAGCAATTTATCAAGAGACTGGACCACAGGAGGAGCATCTGAGTGGAGTATTTTTCACTTTGTCAGCTTTGTTTGTAACCAACCGATACGATGCTCATCTTCCTGGACCGCTGACTCTCTCCTCGGCCCTGTCGTATATGTATACGTGTTGGTATGTAAACAATTTGTGGACAAGCAGGCTGTAGTAATTTCAAGAACCTAACATTGCAGTTCAGCTGTTTTTGAAGTGTGGTTGTATGAGCTCCTTCTCCTAAAACAAGGATCCCGTATTTCATAAAACTTTGTTTAAACCCTGTCTCCTATGTATACATATCAACAATAGCAGCTTTTGTTTTAACAGATAAACGTGCAGGTTCTTACTTTTGATTTAGTGTTTTTAGTTTTGGAAAGCCACAGCATTTAAACTCTTTGACTTCTTTACCCCGGCCAGTTTTGATAATTGGGGGTTGGGGGGGGGAGGGGGGATGGGGCTTGTGCCAAATATGCACACCTAAGTCTTCAGGTAAGGAAAACACTGTGGGGTCCATTTATTACAGTGAAGAACATGAATTTGCGTAAACATTCTCAGATAAATATCAGTGCCGACCAACATGAACAGACCCTTCTGTTTCCCAGAGGAACCATTAGTTCCTGGCACTAACATCCCTCCAGGGACGCAACAACCAGGCGGACTCCTTCTGTCTCTGAGGAGGATGTTCGTAATAACTGACACATCTTTCTGTTGTCTTTGTTAGAGACGGATGTGAAACCTGATGCAACCTCACTTATCAAGCTGCTGTTGTTTGCAATAGAGTGCTTCCTAACCTTTTTGTCACAGCCCTGTCAGATGAACCCACGTACCGCTTCATACATTCCCAATGTATATTCTAAATGAATAACATTTGGTTACACTTTACTTGAAGGTATCTACATAAGCGTGACATGACACTGTCATGAACGTGTCATAAACATTATAAACAAGTCATCAACGTTTCTGACATAACGCTTCTGTCATTAAGTGTCATTTGGTTTTTGTCATGACAGGTTAGGGTTAGGGTTCATGTGTCATGACTGTGTCATGTGTTCATGACAGTGTCATGTCACTCTTATGTAAAGTAAAGTGTTACCTACATTTTTTGGGATATTGTTAAGTTTTTCATACAATTGAACTGTCAAGGTTGGTTTGGTCAGCAATTGTACTATTACAAGCCCCTTTGTTTAAAGGAGGGATAGAGGGTTGGAACTCAATTCATATTGTTAATGTATAACAATATTTATTATATAAAAGTTGATATTGTTAATTATTTCATACAACTGAACTGTCAATATTAGGGTTGTTTTTTCAGCAATCTTACTACTACCAGCCTTCTAGGCTACTACTACTTAGAATAAAGCTGAATGTTTATTACCACTCATCCATTAACGTAACTTTTAGCTAAATATTTCAACTTTTAACTTTTTTAACCCTTTCTCCATTACTTAAGCTAATAATTTTAACTGTTTACTCATTACTTTGAACTAGGTATTGCTGCCATTTATTTATTACTTTTAGCCACTGTTAACTTCTGTGCTCACTAGTTTTCACACACTCTTGCATAACTGCAACATGTAGTGTTCAGGTGTTACAGTTGACATGTTAATATGTCGAAAAATTCTTCAAATCAAATTTACCCCCTGGTGTTCACGTATCCCTGGTTGGGAATCTCTGTTCTAGGCTACTACAGAGTGAAGCTGAAGTTTTGAACATTAAACGGTTAACATTACTTTTCATGCGGCGAGCAGGGGACACAGACATGATGCTAGCATGCCATTCATCTTCATTAAGCCATGCTAACATTTGTACACATGCACACATAGTTTGATGAACTTGAGGTTAACATTTCAGGGAACCATTTGGGACAAAACAAACAGCTGTTGCTTAATGTTCTGCTGAGGTGAGCCAGGTTGGACATGCTGTGGTTTGGCTGGATGTGGTTAGAGAACACATTCAGGACGTAACATATGCAGCACACACACATATAAAGATACACTCCGCTGAAGCCGTACATAATGCAGCTGATGGGTTTTAAACTATGCAGCTTTATTACATTGTAACATTTTATGACATATTTTTATGATAGTATGTGCTGTTATTGGCTGTACTTTTGCAGCACACACACACACACACACACGCACACGCACACACACACACACACACACACACACACACACACACACACACACACACACACACACACACACACACAACACACACACACAACTTCTTTATTTAACTAAAAAGGACCTCTGATGTTGATGCTGCTGCTTTCTAACAATCCACTGATTCCTGTGTGTGTGTGCGTGTGTGAGATCAGGGTCACAGCAGTGTGCGGCTTGTTGTCATGACTTAACAACAGAGAGTCTGGAGATCAACCTGAAAGCAGCTGCTATCTCGTAGCCAATCAGACGTGTCCGTCCGTGTTTATACATGTGAGTGAGTTTGTGTGTCAACAGAGAGAGAGAGAGAGAGAGAGAATGATTAAGAAAGAGTGTGCATTTCTCTGCTTCCCTGCTGTCCTGAATGTAAGCCCACCCTGAGTATAACGTCGCTGTCAGACAGAAACCTCGTACCTCCAGAGTTCATCTTTTTTTGTTTTTTCATATATCAAGGCTATTGGTTACGTCTGTCTGAGGGTTGTACAAATATTTAAACTGTGCAGATGCGATTTAATCTAACTTTGTCTGAGGTAAATAGCTCAATAAAATGCCTTCAAAGTAGCCTTTTTTTCAGTTTTCACTTCCTGAAAAATAACAGTTTAGGACATTTTACTTGGCAGTAACGATAAAACAACCCTCCCAATTCACTCTTAAAACAGTCTGAAACTAAACTGAATTGAGAACAGAAATTAAAAACGAAATGAAACTAAAAACTATTGAAAAATACAAAACGACACTTGTGGTGTGTGTGTGTGTGTGTGTGTGTGTCATCAGGGTCACAGCAAGGTGTGGCTTGTTGTCATGGAATAACAACAGAGAGTCTGGAGATCAACCTGGAAGCGGTTTAGGACATTTGACCCAGCAGTAACGATAAAACACACCTCTCACTCTGGAAACTGTCTCAAACTAAACTGAATTGAAACAAAACTAAAAACTACTGACGCTGGTGTGCGTGCGTGCGTGCGTGCGTGCGTGCGTGTGCGTGTGTGTTGATATAAAGAGACTCAGTCATCTTTGAGTTCAGACTCAGGGAGCGGCTGGTCAACGTTCACTGATTTACAACTGAAGGTTAAAGGTCTCATGACATGGTGCTCTTTGGATGCTTTTATATAGGCCTTAGTGGTCCCATAGTACCTGATGTCTCTTTCCCGAAATTCAGCCTTGGTGCAGAATTACAGCCACTAGAGCCAGTCCCACAATGAGCTTTACTCAGAACGTGCCATTTCTTTGTCTGTAGCTATTTCAATCAGGAGCGACTTCGTTGCAGAAATGCAAAATGTATTCATAAATACAATATGACATGAAGGATATTTGGAGATTAGACTCCATCACAAATATATTAATACGATAATATATTAAAAGGGGGTAGGAAGCCGAAGACCTCCCCCGATGGAGTCTAGACACTGGCGGTGGTGTGAGGAAGCCCCGAATACCAAATTGAGGAGCCAGCAGAAGCAGACAGCCGGAAGGAAGCCCAGGGAGCCGTGTGTGCTGAAGACCGGAGGTGGAGGCAGTGCCGATCCTGACCTCCCTGGGGCCCTAAGCAAAATTCTGCTAATGGGCCCTTTACCTGACCCGTGATGCCGTGAGCTATGTAAACCATTTGCCACACAGTCACACCTGATACTTCAGTGCTCCCAATACAATCCTCCCTCCTTTAAACAAAACAGTCAAAGAATAAGTACAACAATATAGAACAGAATGAGGTTCAAACAAACAATATTTATTGAAGTGAATATTATTAAATAAGTGAATATTAACGTAAACATAAATAAGAAGAAAATAATAAATTATAACCCTGAACTTTGGCTTTTGGGATTAACTTTGGTTCTCTCTACAGCCTTTTGGCATTTTCAGCATCAGTATGGGCACCACCACTATCTGGACTGTCTAGAATAAACTGAGAAGAATATCACATAGTTAGTTAAGCAGTCATTTACACTACTCGTTACATGTTACAAATGTGTAAACATTTGAATGTTTGAATTAAAATCTTACCATCAAAATATTCCTTTTCTGCACTTTCTTGTAATATTTAAATAGTGAACTAGTGATGCAGATATCAATAATAAACTTTTGTACAAGTGAACATGTAATTCCTGATATCAAAAATAGACATTGGTAGGTAAAAATTAACTAAGGGGCCCTACTAGTAAAAATAATCAAGAATTCACTTTGCAAATCGAATTCTTGATATCAACAATGCATAAACTGTGAATGAATACAAGCTAAAATGGCTTGCCATAGCATGTTAAAGTTTGTATTTATTTATTATTATGCATGTTGAAGCAATTCTTGATTCATGGTTATTATTTACTGAAGGATGTGCATCCATATTGACCAGTATGTTCAGCTAATCAACATTTTAAATTCAATATAGCCTATAAATCAATGTCAAATTGTCAATACATTTCTTTCCATCTTGCATAATTAGTGCAGTTGTTTAGAGTTTTTAACTACACATTGTCTGAGACTAGATAATCAGTGTCTTAAAAGTATGTATAATGTGTACTTTGATGAGGAGTGCCATCATTCACGCCCATATATTGTAGCCTCCCATCTGTCTGGTCTTCACATATATTTCTGCTTGAAAAATGCGCGTTTCATTTCATGTACACGCCTAACGCATGATAACACACCCGACGCGGTTATCTTTTCCGAACTGCAGTAAACAAACACCGTTGCACTTTGTCATTTATCAAACGTAATAATTAATTGTATTTTACTCTCACTTTTGTCAGGCACAAAGTCACAAAACACAGCAAGGAAGGAAGTGACTGGCGTTAGCAGCTAGACAAGAGATGCACTGCCTGCCTGCCCAGCTAGGTTAGCAAGACCGAAAAAAAAAACACAATAGAAATGCACATAAACATAACTTTACTTTGCTGACATCAAACTTGGAGAGGAGAGAACACAAGTTTACCTGATTGTTGTTCTGCAATTCACTCTCATGGTGTTTTTTTTCCTCTTTTCGTGACCAGAAGGATAGTGTCGCTTCATTTTGTCATGGATGTTGTAAACATTAATTGACGCGCTATGACACGAGGGGGAGGTGGGGCCTCGAGTAATTTGCAGGGCCCTACGCAGCTTGCGTAGTGAGCGTATAGGGCGGATCGGCTCTGGGTGGAAGGGAGGAGGAGAGTCGTACTTGTCTGAAATGACAGTTGACAATGGAGAGAGAAGAACGGGTTTAAAACAGGGGACTCATGCTGTGATTGGCTCGGAAAAGTTCTTGGCCACTTCTGATTGGTTAAATAGAAAGTGGGTGTTTCAGCAACTGATTAGATAGAGAGAGAGAGACAGGGAATACATTGAGAAATCTTCCTGAATGAATTTACGCTAAGCTTCATTGAGAGGAGGGGGGGGGGGGGGGGGGGCAAGGTGGAGGTTGGGGGTGTGGCCTTGACCAACTGCCATTTTGCTCGTTTGAAAGCCATGATGTCTCTCTCTCATGGGTTGGCCAAATTCTCTGGGCGGGCAAAGCAGAGAAAGGGGAGGTAACCTCGCTTGTTATGACCTCATAAGGAGCAAGATTCCAGAACGGCTCATCTGAGTTTACATTTTCTCAAAGGCAGAGCAGATACCCAGGGCTCGGTTTACACCTATCACCATTTCAAGCCAATTGGGGACCATAGGCAGGCTGGGGAGACTCATATATATGTTAAAAAAACTCATAAAGTGACATTTTCATGCCATGGGACCTTTAACAAATAAACTACAAACCCATGTTTCGAACTTGGTTAACTTGTCAGGTGCCTCGCTGCAGAAATGGCTGTAACAGCTCAAACAGGGTCAAACTGTCCTCTGGGTGCGAAACCTTCCCGTTCTCACTGCTAGCCATGTCAGCAATACTGTGCATTTTGCAAAGCAGGGTGGCAGACTTTAACACAATGTTGGCAGACTTTAGCGTGGAACACGGTGAGAAAATGACATCAGCAAACATGCTAATTATAGCAAACATTTAAGGCTCATTTAAAGTCATTTAGTCTACACCGTTGTACTCATTCGTGGGGGAGCGTGGCTATGTTCCCACAGCCCTATATTCCCACAGCCCAATGTTCCCACATTTCAAATGTTTTTCAAAATTAGGCCCTATGTTCCCACATTTCCTTTTTCATAAAATTGCATTAGCTTTTATCTCCCTAACCCTAAACCTAACCCCTAAAAGAGAAATATAGGAACACTAGACCTAATTTTGAAAATGTCCTAGAAATGTGGGAACATAGGGCCTAATTTTCAGTGAAAAATAAATTCTTATAAACATGGGAACATTGGGCTGTGGGAACATAGAGCTGATCCCCATTGGGGGTGTAGGGATATATGGGGGTGGGTACGTAGCAATTAGGCCTTTTCAACCGATACCCCAGGAAATTTCCCTCTTTTTCACTACCTGATGTTGGCTCGTATACTTTTATTATTCTTTCTCTAGATGTTAAATGTAAGCATCAACAGAGGCTCTGCAGAAAGTGTTTGTATGTCTCTCTGTTCCCTTTGACCACTTGCTTAGGGCTCGAGAGTGCGCCCAATTTGGTCGCACACGCGCCCAAATTTTGTAAGGGTGCGACTAACATTTTTCCTAGGTCGCACCGGTGCACCTAACGTCCTCTCTGCTGCCTTACATGACCCATTTCTTCTGTAAAGCCGTGCACGTGTTTGGATCTCTCCTACTCTCGGGGCAGCCCCGCCCCCATTCACTCACTGTCACACACTCCCGTGCAACGTGGAGAGACAGCGTCGGTCCACACTGCCACATTTGTCTACAGTTTGAATTGTTAACACAGCTCTATATTGTTAAGCATGAGAGGGAAACCTGTATTTGTAGCAGTGTTTCCGCTGGTAACTCTGTTACTGCGGCCGCCACACGGCGAAAAACACAGACAAAGTTATTGAATGCAACTAACTTCAGACGGAGCCTGCTGCACCTGGGCGAGAGACGTGGCCAGAATATCATAATTCATAAAAATGCAGATGTGTGTGTAATTTTCGGCCTTTATTTTGATAGGAAAGCTGAAGACATGAAAGGGGAGAGAGAGGGGGGAATGACATGCAGTAAAGGGCCGCAGGTCGGAGTCTAACCCGGCCTGCTGCGTCGAGGAGTAAACCTCTATATAAACCGACAAGCTGGTTTAGCCAAGGCCAAAGGGGAAGAAGGCCAAATTACAGGTATTGGCCATCTGAGGGGCAGAGGACAGCAAGGGGGGGAGCACCTTGAAACAGTAGCACTTTCTATTTTGAAATGTTTAACTTAAAATGTTTTAGTTTTGGCAGCTCAGTGAAGCACTTTAAACATGCAGTATGATTGTGCTTCAACTAAAAAGTATTTACCTACACCTTATTCTTGTTTAAAAATAATTTACACAATATAAATGAATGTATATGGAGCGTGATAAAAAGGTGACCTTGAAATTGTGGCGTTAATGGCGACGCAAGGAAAAATGTGGGTGCACCTAAATTTTGTGCCGGTGCACCTAAATAAAAAAGTTAGGCGCACCAGTGCAACCAAGGTAAAAAGTTAGTGTGGAGCCCTGTTGCTGAGTTTATTTCCCTTTGTTGTAGAGAAATAAATAAAACACTAGCCAAACACGACAGTTGCAGACTTTATATTCAGTGTTCTCAGTCTGCAGTTCGGTATCTCTGACGTGCAGGTGGTCTCTGTTTGCCTCTTGGTGGACGATACACTTGGTGGAAGTTACTATTTCTGAGAATCTCTCCCTCCCTCCCTGCCTCCCTCCCTCCTCCACCCTCTCCCTCTCCTGTCCCTCTCTCTCTGGTTAATGAAGCCCATGGGCTTCATGTTGTTGTTGAGTGTGGAGGAGACAGCACGTGGCCCAGAGAGTGAACACAGGTGGAGGAGAGTGTAACAGAGGGAAAACAATGCAAAAGTTGTTCATCTCTAACACATATATACATATCTAATGATGCTCTACAATGGAAGCACTGAATATGGTTTAAGCTTTTCCCTTCTGACAGAAGATATGAATGTATTCAGAACTGAAGAATTGACACATTTGCCTCAACAAGTCTTCCAAACCTTATGAGTATATGGGTCATTTGTTCCCTCGAATACGACCCACAGGAGCATTTCATAAATTAACGCCCCTAGCGGTGGCAGAAATACAACCCAATATCCAAACGAGAGAACTTAAAGGTCCAATGTGTGGGAATTTCTCCCATCTAGCGTTGAGATCATATATCGCAATCAACTCTCTCGCACCACGCAGTTCAAAGTACGTATTACAACTACGGTAGCCGTTTGGCGTCTCTTTCGATCCCCTTTTCCTTCATCAGGTCTTTCCATCTTTGGAAGGCAGCTCCAATGTTCACCCTTTTTTCTGATGATGCCGGTCTCTTGCTCTTTTCAATATCCTTTTTCTTTTTCTGGGCGAATAAGAAGACTCCTGTTCCTGAGATTTGGATTTTGAATACGTGTGTTTCCTTCTTCAAACTTGCCAAAGCCGGGAAGTGACGATACCCATTAGCAGCACCTAACGTATTTCAAGATGGTGCATGAATATGGAGCATCTACCCCAGTTCATGCAAATGCAAATGTCAAATTTCAAGCCAATAGGAATTGATGGTAGTGGTAAACATTCATGAAAAAAGACAATTTTTTTTTTAACGGGCAACACAGATTTTGATGATGAACAACTAAAAATGTTACACTCTTTAACACATCAATAGTTTGGTTAGGTTTAGGCACCAAACGTACTTAGTTACGTTTAGAAAAACATGGTGGGATGGGTTAAAATCAGACATTACTGATTGTGACGTATTTCCATTTGTTAAAAAAACAACTCGCTGTTTACTTTTGATTTTCAAACGGAACATGAAAGTTCTGTGATGGTTTCACCCATCCACCACCCCAACCTGCTTCCTTATACTTTGTCACCTTTCTTTCTGCTTTGCCCCCATCATAACTAATACGGCCACTAGAGGGCACCACCACTATGAATGTAAGGTCATAATTGCTGCTTGGTTGACATAATTAGTCAGTGGTTCCCAACCTTACATCAAGAACCTCCTAATCTCACACAAATTAGACCATGGACCCCCAATCGATAAGATTTTGTTCCAGGGTCCCCCTTTAATTTTAAATGTTTTATTATAGAAAGTGTATGAAACCTATGACTAAAATAGTTATACATAATGTCATTGTGTTACTTATGGATGTAATTCCAGTGAAAATAATTATTCCCCTTTTTGTGTGTGAACCCCTGGAACACCATATTTGAACTCTTTTTCAGGCTGCTCTAAAAACGAAACCTCTTGTTTAGCCAGACTCCTTTCACCTCAAAGTCATAGTACACCAGCCCCAGACTTTCACTCGGGTAATATCGGACCATTCTGATGTAGGATTTTGAAATTAAAGGCTTTGAAAATGTCCAATTAAAGGTATATTGTAAATGTTTTTCAGGCTGCTCTAAAAACAAAACCTCCTATATTTTAACTCTTTTTCAGTCTGCTAATTAAAGCCATATTTTACACACACGCACACACACACACAATAACACAGAGACAAACACACCGACACACGCACACTGACACACACACACACACACACACACACACACACACACACACACACACACACACACACACACACACACACACACACACACACACACACAGATGGACCTGCTGCCCTCTGATATTAGATCAACTGTCTCTCCAGGAGCCAGTTGGCTTTCGGCCCTTACTCGCCCCCTCACTGATAGTGTCTCTCCAAGTTCAACAATAAACACGGACTCTAAGTCTAAGACTTTAAACCTGTAGCGTGTTCACACAGCAGCATAGATTACATAACATAGAGAAGATTACAAGATGGAGGACAGAATCCAAAATTCACTGCATTTAAAAGTTCATCTGAAGATAATTTGGCTTCAGCTGCCTGGATTATGAATATTAAGTGGGTTATCTTTAGTTCATCTTTGTGTTTCCACAAACTGTGTTTCCTTTCAGAGCCGTGACGGAAGGGGTCACAACACTTTTATTATTTATGATTTATGGTTATATTATGGTCCCATATATTTTAAAATAGACAATAAAGCAGGAAATGCTTCATGACCTGTTTATAAGGACAGAGGCGTAGCAATGCTAACCATGCTAACATCAAAATAGTCCTTGACTAGTTTCTGTCTGTTGTCCGTTCACTAAAAGACACTTCCTGAATGTAGCGGAGTCTGAACACAGAAGACAACAGACAAAAGGCAAAAACAAAAAAAGCAGCAAACTGAAAATCAAATAGGCAATAATCAATTATTGTCTGTCACTGCATCGATGCAGAATCATCAACGTCCGCATCGCGATGCATCAATGCAATGATTAATTTCAACACCCCCACCTGGAAGTTGAGCTAATTGTGCAGGGACCAAAGATCTCCAACACAAACAGTGACTGAGGGTCAGCTGCCATAGACCCGTATCGTGTCCACGCAGCAGAGCTCATACGAGGCTATTTCTGTCCCTCACTCTGTCTGCTGGCAGCTCTAAACGGCACTCTGCTGACTCTGAATATAGAAGCTGAGCACACTGACAACGTGATGCTGCAAAGTCCACCATCATCTTGTGTGTTTAATGTTAATCTGGCTCTAAACCTCTGAATTGCTGGCCAACTTTCTGCTTTTTTTAACAAATGCAAACCGGTCTGGTGTCGTGCTTACTGACGGGTGTTGTCCTGGTTGAACCGAGCCAATCAGTGTGAATAAAACAGATCTGTTCACGAACAAATCAGGATAAAATTAGTCTATATCAACAACGTTTCATTTCCAGATCTCTGCAGGGTAAATCCAGACAGCTAGCTAGACTATCTGTCCAATCTGAGTTTTCTGTTGCACGACTAAAACTACTTTTGAACGTACACACATTCCACCAAAACAAGTTTCTTCCTGAGGCTATTTTGTAGTGATGACAAACTGACCGAAGAGCCGGTTATTAACCTGATTCGTGTCACTGAGCCGGGAGAATCGAGTGCCATACGTCAATGAACCGACTCACTCCTGTTTTTTACCTCATTAGCGCCTCCCCTGGAGTGGTGGTAGAATCGAGCCAGCAGCACGATTCATTGGAACAAAAGAGTTGTTAAAGCCCCAGTGTGTAAGAATTTCTCCCATCTAGCAGTGAAATTGTATATGACAACCAACTGAATATTACTTTCTAGCCCCCCCCATTCCGAGTGCGTTATAACTCCTATGGTGGCCGAACCCGAAATTAGCGACAACCGTCCGTGAGTGTCGCTTCCAGCGTAATAATAGTTTTACATTATTTTGGAAACCATTTCATTGCTAACATCAGCTATCAGGTTCCCAAACATATGCAAGCTAATGTTAGTAAAGTATCAGTGCTGTCGTTATTCTGTATATTGTACGAGATTAATAGTGTAAGGCGATGTTTACAGCGTAGGAGAGAAGCAACGGAGGTTTGTGTTTTTAATATATTTCTCTGAGCAGTATGAACAATGTCAAAGAAACTGAAATCTTAGTATCTCCATCGTTTCCACGCAGCTGTTCTAGTGTGTAAAGGCTGATTTATGCTTGACGCGTTGGAGGTGGTGCGCACATTCATGACATCAAAATGACGTAATTTCCGGCCGGCACATCCGGTTTTCAGCGCGCGAGCACCAGTCTATTTTTTTCAGCGGCGCCCGACAAACCGGAAACAGAAAGCCTGAATGAGCTCCTGGGAAACCGGATGCCAGGACTCGCCGACTGACTGCAAGTCTCTCTGGTAAACTTACTGGGTGAGTTCTTTTTTTGTGAGTGAAAGGCCTGATCCCACCAAGTAGCTCACTGAATCAAATCGAAGCATTGACGGCACTGTTGCTGCCTGTTGTGCCATTGTTTATCTTTTTCTTCTTCTTCTAGTCCTTAGAAAGAAAAACATCGGTACCTTTTGCTCCTTAGCGCCACCGCTGTTCAGGAGAAGACTGCAACTAGTGCCGCGACCACCACGCGCGAGTATAAACACGCACGGCAGGCCCGTGACGTCACGATTTCCGCACGCACTTTTGGAAGTGCTAGTACAATTGAAGCTTTACAGTTAGAGTCTAGAGTTGTCTGCCAGGGAAATCACGGCACATATGATTACGTTTATGTTACAAGGTAGACAATTCTTTTTCATCATTGACGCGAGGAAAAGTATCCTAGACGTCGTTCTAGCGTTATGCACAACCATGCTATAGTTAGCCAAGCAAGTAGACACTATAAAACTTCTAATTTACACAAATATGCACAATTACCTGTCGAGAAGAAAGCAGGCAACTTCCCTTTTAAAATCCTTGCTCCTCATCAGCTCTTTCCATCTTGGAAAAGCCACACCAATATTAACTTTGGTCGCGTTGCTTTGCCTGTCACGTTGTCATTTTAATTTCCTCGGCGACTCAGTTACATGTCCTCGATAATAGACGCAACAGGCTTTCAAATCTGCCGGCAGTGAGTCACAAGTAATCTTCTCCCCCTCCCTCCCTGGCATTCGTCACAGTCAGTGCCACTGAGTGAAAAGAGCGAAATGCGGAGCAGTATAGCCTGTATGTCCCTTACGGGCTACCGTATTTCAAGATGGCGCATGGCTATGGAGCGTCTACCCCAGTTCATGTAAGCGCAAATGTAAAATTTGAAGCCAATAGGAATACTTGGAATTGATGGTGGTGGTCAATATTCATAAAAAAGGACAAGTTTGTGAAGGGCAATACAGATTTTGATAATGAACAACTACAAATGTTACACACTGGGGCTTTAAGAGAGTTGTAGAGAACCGCTCGAGTCTATAATCAAACGGGTGTCTAAATACACATCATGTTATCTTAGTTATGTTAAGTTAAATGTTAGAGAAGTGAATGTTGCAGGCTGTCACGAGCAGACCGGGCGGGCACCAGGCTACTGCCGAGACCGAATGTAACCGTTAACAACTGCACGAGTCTATGTAATCAAACGGTTGTCTAACGGTTCTCGGCAAGTTTGATCCCAGAAACCTTTATTTCTGGTGCATCTTAGATTGTGTACATAGAAATTCATAGGCTACATTACCGATGGATATCACATACAAATACACGTCATGTTATCTCGGTAGATATGTTAAATGTATTATGGTAGGCAGGCTGTCTCGAGGAGAGACCGCAGCGTGCACCAGGCTGCTGACCGAGACCGTAACCGTGCCTAATGCACGAGTCTATGTAATCAAACGGTTGTCTAAAGGTTCTCGGTAAGTTTGAGTTGTCAACCGATCCCAGAAACCTTTATTTCTCGTGCATCTTAACAAATTCACAGGCTACATTACCGATGGATATCACATACAAATAAATACACGCCATATGTTATCTTGGTAGTTATGTATAATCATTTAGAGGATTTGGTTTCAAATCCGATCATCACTTCCCAATTTAATATGTGCAAGTTTTGGTTTTTCCGAAGCGGCCAGGCGCTTGTTGTGTTGCAGTCTTGGAGCACAGTAAGCAGCGCTCTAGTGTGGCTTTATTTTATGTTGAAAAAGCCCGGTAAAACTGCAAACCACCACTGAATCAAAATAAAACTTTCCTCTTATTTGTGAAAATCAGCATGTGACCCATTTCAACTCCACCCCTCAAAGAATTGGAATCGAGAATCGATAAGAACCGGAATCGAAAGAAAGAATCGGAATAGGAATCAGAATTGTTAAAATTCAATTCAAATTGAATTGAATTGAATTGAATTAAAATCCTCCTCGCAAGCGCTGAAATGATTACAAATTTGTGAATGTATTTTAACATTTGTCTTTTAATGTGAAAGGAATTAATTTTCTTTAACAAAAAAAACGTTATGGTTATTCACAGTATGGGTTTTTATGTTCTTTTACAATAGACATGTAAATGCAGTCTATGTTTTTATTTATTTTTATTTTCCTGTTTTAAAAAACTACAAAGAAATCTGTAAAGTAAAACGGAATAACTCCATAAAGTTACAGTTTTTTAACAGTGCGCAAAGGGAAAAGAAAAATATGTGTTTTGTGTTGTTAGTTTGTGTGAACTGACCTTTGAAACACCTCAGCTGAAACATTACGACATGTGTGAACACATACTGTACTCACGCTGTGCTTCACACGTGGTGTTGTACATACTTTAACAGTACGTGTGTGTGTGTGTGTGTGTCCTCGAGGAAGTTCCAGGAGGTCCCTAGGAAAAAGGATAATAACTTATTTTCACTATAACTCCATCCATAATTAACACTATGATAGAATGTATAAATACTTTGGTCATAGATTTCAAACACATTCTGTAATAAAACATAAAAAAAGAAAAAATCCTTTCAAAAGCCCAGCCCTGGGATGAAATCTTATCAAATAAGGGTCTAATTTGTGTCCGTTTAAGGGTATCTGATGTGAAAAAGTTTGGGAACTGCTTAACAGTGGAGACTTTCCTCCCCCAAAAAACGCTCCCAGAGGTTGTGTATTCAAGCAGCAATTACAACTCATACAATTACAGTGGCGGTGCCCTCTAGTGGCCGTAGTAGTTAGGACAGGAGCAAAGAATCAGAAATAGATTTATTGCCAGGTAAGTATCACTGACTAGGAATTTGCTTTGGTTGATGTTCAAATTTTACCAGCCACTCAATAGATTTGTATTGTTTTTTTGGCTGGTGAGTGAAGCAAATCTACCAGCCACTTGAATATTTTACCAGCATTTGGTTAGTAGTATATGCTAATCTTGGACTCTGGAGGGATGTGCAAAAAGTTCAGGATATATAGAATGTGCAAAGGACAGGATGTAAGGTGACAAAGTACAAGAGCGTGTGCTTCTGTGTGTTTTTTTGTATAAAGGGCATTACTTGTGTTGACTTGTGTTGTCTTCGGGTCAAATTTCAAAAAAACGACAAAACGTAACATATTTTTTTAAACTTAAACGGGAGGGTGTTGAACACCCTGTTGTGTGTGCAAGCGCTCTGCCTTTTAGTACGAGTTTACAGACACATCTTTGATTGGGTATCACCTTTGGCCTAGCCATTAAACCCAGTTGTGTGTTTAATGGTCTAATAATTTCAGCTGGACTTGTAGGCCGTTATATTGTTAGCTATTTAATTTATAATAAAACATCAGATTTTATAAACTACATGCTTTGTGTGCAGATATATTAATTTGTAAAGTAACTAAAGCTGTCCTTCCTTTCACAGTCCCCTAATTACAAAGTATTTACCTGGTAATTACACTGTAACATTATTAGGTAACTATCACTGGTATTAAGTAGGTAATTATAGAGAAACTACAGCTGAAGTACGAGGTAAAACCTAAGGTATTACTCAATAATTCAACAAAGTACCATGTAGTTCTGACCAGTTTAGGATGGTAATAACTTAGATAAAATTGTGTACTTCCTTAGAAAATAGGCAACTAATCCTTAGAAATAGCCCCTCAATTACCAACAATGAAAGGTACCAATTAAGTTATCCAGGGGTTTATTTTGTAATAGCCCAAGTTTTATTATGTTTTGCTTTCTATGTTAAGATAGTACTTTCCAATTAATTACTTAGTTTTGAAAAGTTATTGTTCATGGCTATATAAGCTTTATTTAATTAACCTTAGAAAATATGAACAATTACATCAGTACTTACCTGGCAACACCCACTGGGTGGACAGTTTATCTCTTAGGTAGTCATGATATAACATCACCATGAGTAGTGGGTATGTTCTTGTAGATGTGTTCACAATGTATTCAATACATTAGCAGAAACTGGACTGTAAAAGGAAGTCTTGTTTGTTTCAAGGATGTTACCAGGGTATTACCATACAAATTGTTTTGAATATTTTTATCCAAGTGCCATAAAACACCTGAACTCACTGCGCTTTATGGACTATGTCTTCTTGTAGCTACTTATCAATTCTTATAATTTATTTACTTATTTATTTATTACTGTGTTCATATTGCTTAGGTCTCTTTTTATTATGTCTTAATTCATGTTTTACTATGTTGTCTTGTCATACTATGTGTCACCAACAGGAGAAGTGCAATTGAATGTTGCTGTTATGTGCAATGACAATAAAGGCATTCTGTTCTACTCTAATAGATTACTCCATTTGTTTGTTCAGCCATCACCAACTTGTACCATATAGGTTCAACAACATAACATTATATAATAATAATAATAATAATAATAATAATAATAATAATAATAATAGTAATAATAATAATATATAATATTTACCCATTACTTAGTCACCAATACTTACTTATTACCAGTGGTAGTTACCTAATAATCTAACATTATTGCCATGAATGATCCAATCTATTTGTTTTGATAAAGTGTCAGTTGATCAAGACTGCAGACAGTGGGGGTTAAAACTATTAAAGCCAGGGTCTGTCCAAGGTTTCTGCCTAAAAGGAAGTTTTTCCTTGCCAACTTCACACCAAATGCTCGCTCGTGGGACATATTTGGGTCTTTGTAAATTATAGTGTGGTCTAGATCAACTCTATCTGTAAAGTGTCCTGAGATAACTCCTGTTGTGAGTTGACACTATAAATAAAATTGAATTGAATTAAAGGAGAACACTTGAGACATTAGCTGCTAACCACACAACAACTCTGCAACAGTTCTGTCACAACTTCAAAGCAGAACAAAAAACCAAACACTTCCCTGAGGAACTTGTATTGGTACACTGTAATTGTTACCACTTCCCTACATCAGACTCTGTTACTTTAAAAAAAGATACATTTTTCTTATCTGCTGGTGAGATAATCTATAATAGAACAAAACTGTAAGCATCTCATCATGTGTAACAGTGTTGTGTTATTATTTGTCACAATGCATGATGGGTTTGAAGCATGACAAGACATTCAAACACATTTAAAATGACCAATTTTACAGCCATGATATAATCAAACATTTGTTTATTAACATATACTTATTTTAGGCCACAATAATCTGTACATTCCTGACTTTGTTCCCCCTGTGACCTTATCATAGGGGATACTGCTGACAGTATAGCGCACACAGTAGAGTACTTCCCCATTCAGAAAACAGTTATAATACCTGCCAAATTGAAAACCCCAGTCACAATCTCAAAGCATGATTCCAGTAAAGACCATCACAGGGGACCAGACGACCTCCTAACAGCTCTCATACAGGACTGCAGCAGGACTTTGTTCAGGATGAACAGAAATCTACAGGAGAAAATCGGTACTTAAAAATACTCTGTTTATGTGTCTGTGTGTAAATCTACCATATATTCAAGTGGCAAGATGTTGTCTACATTTATGGTTGATGTTTATCTTTCAGTGGAAATCAAAGAAGAAGATGACTAATGTACTAGCATGCACTGTGGATAAAGTGGCAGCTCCTCCAGATACATTTCACACATTTAATATTGTTAAACACACTGTAAACCCGAATAAGTACTCCATTTTTTTTTGTTCATAAACTAAAAATTCTGAGGTTGTTAGAGCTTAAATATTAGGAGTAATGTGAACTTGCATTGTTTGATTACTGTTAAATTAAAATACTAATTAAGCCAATATTATCAGTATATGCAACTCAAAAATGTTTTGGGCAAGACACTGATGAAGACACCCCAAGTTGCCCCCGATGCTGCGCATCGGAGTGTAAATGTGTGTGAATGTTTTTCTGATGAGCAGGTGGCACATTGTAAGGCAGCCTTAGTCACAGTGTGTGAATGGTGAATGGTTCCCATACTATGTAAAAGCACTTTGAGTAGTTGTTAAGACTAGAAAATCGCTATATAAATACAGTCCATTTACATTAAAACTCCAAAAAAATGTGTTGGAACTGATTGCCTTAATCACATTTAGTACTACTAACTCACTAACTACTAATTCACATTAAAAGTACAAAAACATACATAAACTTTATTTAATTTATCAATTATGATGTTAAAAAATGTGATTGTTTGAAGATTAAAAATGTGAATGTTTAAAAGTTCAGCTTCTTTTTCCTGTAAGACTTAAAAGCACATTTGATTGTTAAATCAACATCATTAATTCAACTTAATTCTTATTTCTCTCTCAGACCAGAGGTTTTGCTGCTTCACTCATTTTTTTCTACCGATAGCAGTGTGTTGGCTGATACTGTTAGTCATCATGGGCCTTTGTATCTACTGTGAGTACCACTGTCTTAACTTGTTGTTTTTAGTCTTTATTTAAAGGACAGGTTCACATTTGATCAAGTCTGTCAGATGCCCAATATGTTCATAGAAACATTTTTTGCTCGGTATAATCCATCCTCCTCTTCATACTGCCTCTGTGCAAAGATGTATTCTAAAGTGTATCTGAAGCTAATATGAGGCTTCAGCAGTCTTAGACAAATCAAGTGTGTATCATCTACAGTTACAACCTTTATAGTACCAAGTTCACTCTTTGTGTTTTCCCAGACAGAATTTCTGAAGCAGAGTGATAACAACACAAAGATTTTTAAAGATAAAAACATATTTTGACAAACTTAGACTACTGACGTAGGACTGTGGACTTTGTCCTCTATCTCTTACTTTGGAAGTGCATTACACAGATTATTCTCCATTATGAACAGGAGGAATGATCAGAGCTATACAACTTAGTTTCAGTTTCAGTGTTCATATGAACACCTATGAAAACCTATTGTTTTAAGATTTAAAACATGTGAATCCATTCTGTAATGTCTTTTATTTAGGGCTGTCAATCGATTAAAAAATGTAATCGAATTAATTACAGACTCTGTGATTAATTGATCTAAATTAATTGCATACATCATTTTTGCTGTGAAAGTATTTTAAATATTTCAATTCAAATGAATAATCATCATTAGTGACATTAAAGTTAAAAGAAAACTATTTTTATTATTTTCACTGTTGAAATTATTATATATATATAAAACAATCAACAATATGACCTAATATGCTGAGGAAATAAATTCAAAAGGGTATTTTACAACAACTACGAATGCACCGTGAGGCTGTAGATTACCAGCTTCATTGAACGCACCGTCTCTGGTCTGTGTTCCGACAACAGCAGAAACAGTAATCTTTAGCATTAGCTGACATGTTTGTATCCGTGTTTAATCCAGCTACTAGCTAGCAGAAGGCTAACATTACCTGCTGTTGAGTTGTTAAGCTGTTAACTAGCCAGCAATGTTTCTGTTCTGTGCACTCTGTTCTCTTAATAGGCTACATCCATCGTCTCCCTCCTTCATTTTACATTGTATAGTGTTTAGAACGGCTCCAGGTGAAAGGTCAATATGGAATGGATTAATTACAATTAATTTTTTTAACGCACTAATTTTTCTCCGATTAATTAATCGAAATGAACGCGTTATTTCGACAGCCCTACTTTTATTATAATGTAAATCACTAAATTGTCATGATTGACAATACCAAAATTGCATTACCACTATAATTAAGAAGCTAATTAGGGCCTGAGCGCTGACAGCGGCGAAGGCCCTATTGGAACTGAAGGAATTATTATTATTATTAGGGCCCGAGCACCGACAGCGGCGAAGGCCCTATTGGAACTGAAGGAATTATTATTATTAGGGCCCGAGCGCCGACAGCGGCGAAGGCCCTATTGGAACTGAAGGAATTATTAGGGCCCGAGCGCCGACAGCGGCGAAGGCCCTATTGGAACTGAAGGAATTATTAGGGCCCGAGCGCCGACAGCGGCGAAGGCCCTATTGGAACTGAAAGAATTATTTTTATTATTAGGGCCCGAGCGCCAACAGCGGCGAAGGCCCTATTGGAACTGAAGGAATTATTAAGGCCCGAGCGCCGACAGCGGCGAAGGCCCTATTGAAACTGAAGGAATTATTATTATTCTTTCTTTCTTTCTTTCTTTCTTTCTTTCTTCTTCCGCGCAATGAATTGCCTTTTTGAGGAGCTTAACATATTCAAAAACTCACCAAATTAGGCGGTCGCGTCAAGTCTGGTAAAGAATTACGTATTTTAAGGGTTTCGGGAATAGTCGCACAAAAATGGCTCGCTAGCGCCCCCTACAATGTTAAAAGAAATTAGCCCCTGCAGTACGTTTAACGTAGACTCACGAAACTTGGTAAACATATGTAGCATGTCAGGCCGTACAGAAAACGTCATTGGAGCCATACCCTAAACCCAACAGGAAGTCCGCCATTTTGAATTGAAAGTTCGAAATTAGTGCGATTTTGGCCATTTCCACATGTCGTACTTTAACGAACTCCTAGAGATTTCATCCGATCAACTTCAAATTTGGTCTGTGCCATCTTAAGACATTAAAGATGAAAAGTTGTCAAAAGAAAAACTTTTGGTCATAGGGCATGGCCGTGGGGGGCGGCCATTTTGTGCGTTTCGCCATCGAAACAGGAAGTGGGTGTAACTCAAGTGTCCATTTTCCAATTGGCTCGACACTTTTCAGGATTCATAAGAGTCCAACCCTAAGGACATATAAGGACCGAGATTTACTCAAAGTCATAGCGCCCCCTAGTGGCAACAGGAAGTAAGTGTCAGACGGGAGTAGTGAGGCTTGGACCCAAATGCAGTTCAGTTCAAAAAACAGAGTTTATTAGCAAAACTAACAGTTGGTTCCAAAAACAGGTAGGCCAGGAAATGATGAAGCCAGGAAACACACCATACAGGAGCACACCTTCCAGGAACAACAATGATCCGACACAGGACAAGGGGAACACAAAGACTAAATACAGAGGATAACGAGGAAACAAGAGGCAGGTGACACAAGGGCTGGGAAACAGGTGGAAAACATCAAGCAATCACAAGAGCGGGAAAAACCAAAAGACAGGAAGTAAAACTAGACATCACAAGGGGAGACAGACAACCTTTCAAAATAAGACAGGAAAACAGAACTAAATACAAAACAGACTATCAAAATAAGACAAAACACCAAAACCATGACAGTAAGCCTAAAGTCAAGGTGCTATACTTTAACGAACTCTTCCTAGAGATTTCATCAGATTGACTTCAAATTTGGTCTGTACCATCTCAACACCTTACAGATGAAAAGTTGTTAAAAGAAAAACTTTTCGTCTAACGGTATGGGCGTGGCGTGGCGCCCATTTTGACCATTCTTCGATAAACAAAGTTGTTGTAGCTTTAGTGTACATTGTCATATCCGCCCGAAACTTCTCAGGTTTGACCAGGGTCCAGGCCTGAGGACACCTACAGTCCAAAATTTACATTTGGTCATAGCGCCCCCCGCTGGCAACACGAAATCTGCCTTATATGACAAATACCATCCGATTTTCACGAAACTGATAATGTGTGGTCTATATGCAAGGGGGCAGGCTTCTCTCCTCAGAGCGAACCCGCGATGGCGCCATTTTGTAACCCCCATCCATCACCCCCCGTTAGCATCCCATTGACTGCCATTCATTTTGGCGTCACTTTGACAGCCAATAACTTTACATCTGAAGCGTTTAAAGACTTGATTTGTCCATCGTTTATTTCTAAAGAAACACGACAATGTATGAAAGGCTCCATTACCTTGTACCTCACGTTATGGCTCCGTAGCAGACGTTTTTATAAAAATAGGCTAACGATTGTGTCATAACCACGCAACTTACTGTCGCATTGTAGAGGAATTACCGTATAGTACAGGAGAAGCTCGCAGGCAATTTCGACGTACATTAGCTGTTTAGTTCAATTACTAATGTTAACTAGCATTTTAGTTAGCAATAATTAGCCTGTGCTTATGTTATCTCCTTACATATACCTACGCTCTCCGTCTCTGATAGATTGGGAATGATTGAGATTTCTCTTGGCACAGCTACCAGAAGACTTACAACGTTCAGAGACGTTGTTAACGTCACATCGGCGGCGGGAAGCTAAGTTTGCAGCTGTGCAGTAACGCTCAGTAACACTTAACCATCACCGGAAAAGTGCTGGTAAGAGGCTTAACTTGTCTCCGTCAAAAACAGCGGGGTCGCTGGGTCCATTTTTATATACTGTCTATGTCTATATGTCATAGTGAGTTGAATTTGGATCTTACCGGTGCCGCTAGAAATCTCTTCCTGTTCGTTTTAATGGAGTGGAAAAACAGCTTAGAGTCCTCCGCTGTCCTGGCCCCCTTTCTCTCTGAAAATGTTTTTTATAATCGAGGTATAGAGGCAGGCTGATCGATGACCCCCTGGTTTGCAAGACTCCAGGCCCACGGAGATCTCCGTGCCGCTGTTCTCAACCGCCCTGCTCGCAGCGGCAATCTGTGGTGGAAGTTTTTCTTGTAGCAGCAGGGTTTAGTAATATCAATGATAAGCATAGTGTAACATAATGTAACATAAACGTAAAGTAACGTAATATATCGTAACATAGCATGACGTAACATAACATAGCATAGCATAACATAGCATAACGTAACACAGGATAACGTAATGTAGCATAACCTTGCGTAACGTAATGTCAATGTAAGGTAACAGCATAACGTAATGTAGCGTAACGTAATGTAGCGTAACGTAATGTAGCATAACGTAACGTAACATGACGTAATGTAGCAAGACGTTGCGTAACGTAACTTCAATGTAACGTAACAGCATAACGTAAGCTAGCATACCGTAACATAACGTTACTTAACATAGCATAACGTAATGTAACGTCAACATAATGTCACGTAGCATATCGTAGCATAGCATATCGTAACATAGCATATCGTAACATAGCATATCGTAACATAGCATAACGTAACGTAACATAGCATAACGTAACATAGCATAACGTAATGTAACAACGTTGTGTAACGTAACGTCAATGTAACTTTACAGCATAAGGTAATGTAGCGTAACGTAATGTAGCGTAACGTAATGTAGCATAACGTAACGTAACATGACGTAATGTAGCAAGACGTTGCGTAACGTAACTTCAATGTAACGTAACAGCATAACGTAAGCTAGCATACCGTAACATAACGTTACTTAACATAGCATAACGTAACGTAACATAACGTAATGTAACGTCAACATAATGTCACGTAGCATATCGTAACATAGCATATCGTAACATAGCATATCGTAACATAGCATAACGTAACGTAACATAGCATAACATAACGTAACATAGCATAACGTAATGTAACAACGTTGTGTAACGTAACGTCAATGTAACTTTACAGCAAAAGGTAATGTAGCGTAACGTAATGTAGCATAACCTAATGTAGCGTAACGTAGCATAGCGTAACGTAGCATAGCGTAACGTAGCATAGCGTAACGTAGCATAGCGTAACGTAGTAACGTAACATACCATAACGTAACATAACATAACATAGCATAACGTAACGTAACATACCATAACGTAACGTAACAGCATAAAGTAATGTAGCATAACGTAGCATATCGTAACATAGCATGATGTAACGTAGCATAGCATGACATGGCATAGCGTAACATAGCATAATGTAATGTAACATAACGTAGCATAGCGTAACGTAACATACCATAACGTAACATACCATAACGTAACATACCATAACGTAACATACCATAACGTAACATACCATAACGTAACGTAACATAGCATAACGTAACATAGCATAACGTAACATAGCATAACGTAATATGGCATAACGTAACATAGCATGACTTAATGTAGCGTAACGCAGCATATCGTACCGCTTCATATCGTAACATAGCATGACGTAACATAACATAATGTAACAGCATAATGTAACATAACGTAACATAGCATAACATGGCATAGCATAACATGGCATAACATAACGTAACATAACGTAACATAGCATATCGTAATGTAGTGTAACCTAGCATAGCGTAATGTAATGTAACGTAACTCAAAAGTAAAAGTAAACGTAACGTAACGTAAACTAGCATATCATAACATAGCATATCGTAACATAGCATAACATAACGTAATGTAGCATAACGTAACGTAACATAACGTAGCATATCGCAACATGGCATAGCGTAACATGGCATAACATACCGTAACATACCATAATGTAACATAGAATAAGGTAATGTAACGTAACCTAGCATATGGTAACATAGCATAAAATAATGTAGCGTAACATAATGTAGCGTAACGTTACATAGCGTAATGTAACATAGTGCAATGTAACATAGCGTAATGTAACATAGCGTAATGTAACATAGCGTAATGTAACATAGGGTAACATAGCATAATGTAACGTAACAGCATATTGTGACGTATTGTAACTTAGCATAGTGTAACGTAACGTAACATAGCATAATGTATCTTAACGTAGCATGACGTAATGTCGCATAATGTAACATGACATAATGTAATGTAGCATAACGTAGCATAGTGTAACGTAACATAATAAAATGTAGCATAACGTAGCATAGCGTAACATAATGTAACATGACATAATGTAATGTAGCATAACGTAGCATAGCGTAACATAACATAATGTAATGTAGCATAACGTAGCATAGCGTAACATAACGTAATGTAACGTCACGTAGCATATCGTAACATAGCGTAACGTAACAGCATAACGTATCGTAACGTAGCATATTGTAACGTAACGTAACATAGCATAATGTAACATAACGTAACGTAGTATAGTGTCACATACCGTAACGTAACATACCATAACGTAACATACCATAACGTAATGTAGCATAGCGGAACGTGACGTAACATAAACATAGCGTAGCATAACGTAACATAGCATAACGTTGCATAACGTAATGTAACGTCAGTGTAATGTAACAGCATAACGTAACATAGCATAGCGTAACAGCATGATGTAATGTAACGTAGCAAAATGTAGCATAACGTAATGTAGCATAACGTAGCATAGCGTAACATAACGTAGCATAGCGTAACATAGCATAACATAACATAGCATAATGTAATGTAGCGTAACGTAATGTAGAGTAACATAATGTAGCATGACGTAGCATAGCGTAACATAGCATATCGTACCACAGCATAACATAACGTAACCTAGCATATCGTAACATAGCATATCGTAACATAGCATAACTTAACATAGCATAACGTAATGTAGCGTAACGTAACGTCATGTAACGTAAACAAACGTAAACTTAAACGTAAACAAACGTAAATGTAACGTAACATAACCTAGCTTATCGTAATATAGCTTAACGTAATGTAACATAGCATAACGTAACAGCATAACGTAACTCAACATAGCATAACATGACGTAACGTACCGTAATGTAGCAACATTACGCTATTATACATTAGCGTGGCGTAACATAACGTAATGTAACGTCAACGTAATGTCACGTAGCATATCGTAGCGCAACGTAACGTAACAGCATAACATATTGTAACGTAGCATAGTGTAACGTGAAGTAACATAGCATAATGTAACGTAACGTAGCATAGTGTCACATAATGTAGTGTAACGTAGCATAGCGTAACGTAATATACCATAACGGAACATAGCATAGCGTATCGTATCGTAACATAAACATCACGTAACGTAGCATATCGTAACATAGCATAACGTAACATAGCATAATGTAACGTAACGTAGCATAGTGTCACATAATGTAGTGTAACGTAGCATAGCGTAACGTAATATACCATAACGGAACATAGCATAGCGTATCATATCGTAACATAAACATCACGTAACGTAGCATATCGTAACATAGCATAACGTAACATAGCATAACGTAACATAGCATAACGTAACATAGCGTAACGTAACATAGCGTAACGTAACATAGCGTAACGTAACATAGCGTAACGTAACATAGCGTAACGTAACATAGCGTAACGTAACATAGCATAACGTAACATAGCATAATGTAATGTAGCATAACATAGCATAACATAGCATAACGTAACATAGCATTATGTAATGTAGCATAACGTAATGTAGCATAACGTAGCGCAACAACGCATAACGTAATGTACAACCCCAAATCAGAAAAAGTTGGGACAGTATGGAAAACACAAATAAAAAAAGAAAGTAGTGATTTCTAAATGTACTTTGACTTGTATTTCATTGCAGACAATACAACAGCACATAATTGAATGTGTTCCTCATGATTTTTATTGTTTTCTTTTCAAAAAAACAAAATTCCTATTTTGGTTCTTGCAACACATTTCAAAAAAAGTTGGAACAGTAAAGCATTTACCACTTTGTAATGTTGCCATTCCTTTTCACAACACTTAAAAGACGTTAAGGGACTGAAGACACCAAGTGATGAAGTGTTTCAGGTGCAATTTTGTCCCATTCTTGCTGCAATCAAGTCTTAAGGTGGGCAACAGTACGGGGTCTTCATTGTCGCATTTTGCACTTCAAAATGCGCCACACATTCTCTATTGGAGACAGGTCGGGACTGCAGGCAGGCCAGTCAAGTACCTGTATGCTCTTCCTCCACAGCCAGGACTTTGTAATGTGTGCAGAATGTGGTTTTGCATTATCTTGTTGAAATATGCATGGACGTCCCTGGAAAAGATGTCTTCTTGAAGGCAGCATATTGTGCTCCAAAATCTCTATGTACTTTTCAGCATTAATGGTGCCATCACAGAAGTGTAAGTTACCTTTGCCAAGGGCACTGACACAACCCCATACCATGACAGACCCTAGCTTTTGGACTTGTTGCTGGTAACAGTCTGGATGATCCTTTTCTTCTTTGGTCCGGAGCACACGGCGTCCATTTCTCCCAAAAAATACCTGAAATACTGATTCATCTGACCACAGTACACGTTTCCACTGTGTGATGGTCCATCCCAGATCCCTCCGAGCCCAGAGAAGTCGACGGCGCTTCAGGACACTGTTAACATAGGGCTTCCTTTTGGCACAGTACAGTTTTAACTGGCATTTGTGGCTGTAACTACGTATTGTGGTACTTGACAAAGGTTTGCCAAAGTAGTCCTGAGCCCATGTGGTGACATTGCTTATAGATGAATGACGATTCTTGATGCAGAGATCACGGTTGTTCAGCTTAGGCTTGCGCCCTTGTCCTTTACGCACTGAAATTCCTCCTCATTCCTTGAATCTTTTAATTATGTTATGCACTGTTGAAGGTGAAATAAGCAAATGTCTTTCTTTGAGGAACATTGTTTTTAAACATTTCAATAATTTTCTCACGTATTTGTTGGCAAACTGGCGATCCTCGGCCCATCTTTGCTCCTAAAGGACTAGACCTTTCTTGGATGCTGCTTTTGTACCAAATCATAATTACAATCACCTGTTGACATCACCTGTTTCAAATCACATCATTATTTAACCAATTTACCTGATTACTAGCCCTTAATTGCTCCTGTCCCAACCTTTTCTGGAATGTGTTGCAGGTCTGAATGACAGGAAAGGATGTATATTTACAAATGAAATTAAGTTGACCGGACAAAACATGAAATATTTTGTGTTCACATTGTCTGCAATGACATACAGGGACAGTATGGAAAAAAAATAAAGTAGTGATTTCTAAATGTACTTTGACTGTACAATGACAATACAACAGCACATACTTTAATGTATTCCTCCTATTTCCTCCTATGATTTTTATTGTTTTTTCTTTTGAAAAAAACTAAATTCCTATTTTGGTTCTTGCAGCACATTTCAAGAAATGTTGGAACAGGAAAGCATTTACCACTTTGTAATGTTGCCATTCCTTTTCACAACACTTAAAAGACGTTTAGGGACTGAAGAATTGATGAAGTGTTTCAGGTGTAATTTTGTCCCATTCTTGCTGCAAACAAGTCTTAAGGTGGGCAACAGTACGGGGTCTTCGTTGTCGCATTTTGCGTTTCAAAATGTTCCACACATTCTCTAGGTCGGGACTGCAGGCAGGCATAACCTAAACTAGCATAACGTAGCATAACGTAACGTCAATGTAACGTAATAGCATAATGTAATGTAGCATAGCGTAACATAGCATGACATAACGTAGCATAACGTAGCATAGCATAACGTAACATAACGTAACCGTAACGTAGCATAATGTAACATAGCATAACGTAACATAGCATAACGTAATGTAACGTAAATGTAACGTGACATAGTATATCGTAACGTAGTATATCGTAAAGTAGCATAAGGTAACGTCAACGTAACGTAACAGCATAACGTAATGTAGCGTAACGTAACAGCGCAACATAACATAGCGTAACGTAACGTGACATAAGGTAACATAGCATAAGTAAGGGATAATGTAGAGCGAGGCGGTTGTTATAGCGAATACAACCCCGACAGGGTGATCAGGACCCCGACGCAAACGGAGGGGTCTTGAATCAGCCTGATGGACGACAGAAGTTGCTCCATGTTTCCCCACTTTTTGCCACAGCTGATAAATTATCCGGACTTCTTTCAGCGGATTGATTGATAGCTGTCCTCCAGAGTGAACAGAACTACGTCCATGACAACGCTCTGCTTTTGCATGGCCACGGTGTGTTATGCTTAGCAACGGTCTGTTATGAAGAAATTACAGACAGCATTCTACATTAGAATTCAACCAAGCCATGTAATAACGTAACATAGCATAACGTAACATAGCATAATGTAACATAGCATAACGTAACATAGCATAACGTAACATAGCATAACGTAACATAGCATAACGTAACATAGCATAACGTAAAGTAGCATAACGTAACGTAGCGTAACGTAGGATAGCGTAACATGGCATAGCGTAACATAACATAATGCAACGTAACATAGCATATCGTAACATAGCATAATGTCACAGCATAACCTAACGTAACGTGACGTAACGTAGCATGGTGTAACATTGCGTAACATAACGTGACAAAACATAATGTAACATAACGTAACATAACATAACGTAACATAACATAACGTAACATAACGTAACGTAACGTAACGTAACGTAACGTAACATAACATAACACAACGTAACATAACATAACACAGCATAATGTAATGTAACATAATGTAACGTAAACGTAACATTACGTAACCTAGCATAACGCAACATAGCATAACGCAACATAGCGTAACGTAACATAGCATATCGTAACGTAACATAGTATAACGTAACAGCATAACGTAACTTAACATATCGTAACGTAGCATAGTATAACGTAACGTAACATAGCATAACGTAACATAGCATAACGCAGGGGTGTCAAACTCAAATACACAGTGGGCCGAGATTAAAAAATTGCTATAAGTCAAGGGCTGGACGGGTTCAACGTTTATTGAAAACGTATTGAAACAACCTTATTATTATTATTATGAACCTGAAACCAACAAGGCCTATATTATTGCCTATAAAACAACATTAATTAGGAAATAAAATAAATATAAATATTAAATGAATAAAATCAGTTTCACTAATTTCTTATGGCTCTATCTACAGTTTTTCCAGAGTAATTTCAAGTGAAAACATTTTCTACAGGCAAACAACAGGCAAAAGTTATTTACTTCAAAGGAAAATAAAATGTCCTGTAGTAGCCAGAGAAAAACAAAGCAAAAATGAAACTGCATTAAAGACTGAAAATGCGTCAAAGTTTGCTGCTCTAAAATGCTAACTGGTCTGAGCCAGATGCTTGGTGTCTCATCTTGGATAAAAGTTCATCAATGTCTGGGGTGAGGCTCTGAGCTGAGGAAATCCTCAGGATTGAGTGAAGGTGTTCATCAGTAAGACGACTCCTGTGTGAAGTTTTGTTCATCTTCATCAAAGAAAAGAGTTGTTCACACAAATATGTGCTGCCAAACATAGAGAGCGTTTGAGCAGCCTGGGAGCGCAGCTGGGCCATTGTATTGGGGATGAAACGTGGAAACTCTGCAGCACCCACAGACTCATATTTTGCCTTCAGTGTGTCACTACATTGGAGCTCAATCAGCTCCATTTGGAGGTTTGATCGTGCGCTTTCCACGTCGGCTGTAAATGGATTACTGAGCAGTTCAAACCTGCTTTTTTGGGCTTCAAAATCGGCAAATCGCTGTGTGAAGTCAGCACCAATTATGCAGAGTTTTTCAGCAAACTGTGCAGTTGGGAAAACGGCGGCAGCCAAACAATGCTCTTTCATTGTTTGGCAGTGCGGAAAATGGCTCAAGTTTTCCTGCAGCATCTGCGTCTCCCACAGGCGCAGCTTGGTTTTAAAAGCCCTCACTGTAGCGTACATGTCAGTGATGACACGGCCCCGCCCCTGAAGCTGCAGGTTGAGCGCATTCAGGTGGCTCGTGATGTCACACAGAAACGCCACTTCACACAGAAACTTTTTATTTCGGAGCTCGGTTGTGTCTTTCCCTTTGCTTTCCATGAACTCACAGATCTCCTCACGCAACTCGAAAAATCTTTCCAGCACCTTTCCCTGGCTTAGCCATCGCACCTCTGTGTGATAGGGCAAGTCACCATATTCTGAATTTATCTCCGCCAGAAAAGACTTGAACTGGCGGTGATTTAAACCTTTGACTCCGATAAAGTTAACCGCTCGTGTTATGATGCTCATCACATGTTCCATTTTCAAGGCTTTGCCACACAAGGATTCCTGGTGTATGATGCAGTGATAAGCTGTCAGCTCACCTGTGACGTTTTCCTCCTGCATCTTTTCTCGGATCCTCCCCACCAATCCACTTTTTTGACCGCACATCGCAGGCGCTCCATCTGTTGTCAGTCCCACAAGTTTATCCCAAGGCAACCCCATTTTATCAACACATCTGGACACCTCTTCAAAGATATCTTTCCCCGTAGTTGTGCCATGCATTGAGTGTAATCCCAAAAGCTCTTCTGTTACGCACAGGCTTGAGTCCACTCCACGGATGAAAATTGACAGCTGGGCAGAAGTGTCGGTGCTCTCATCCACAGTAAGGGAGTATGCGATGAAATAGTTTCCCTTTCTCACAAGCTGTTGTTGGAGATTGGCAGCAAGGTGACGCACACGGTCAGCAACAGTGTTTTGGCTCAGGCTCACATTTAAAAATGCTTGCCTTTTTTCTGGGCACACGGCGTCGCAAACTTTAATCATGCAGTTTTTGACAAATTCCCCCTCGGTAAAGGGCCGGGCTGATTTTGCAACCTCTGCTGCCACAATAAAACTGGCCTTAACAGCAGCCTTACTTTGTGATTTGGCTTAAGTGAACATAGCCTGCTGTGACACCAGACTTCTTTTTAACTCTTCTACCTTCTGTAACCTTTGTGTCGTGTCCAGATGCTTGTATTTGTTGTGGTGCTTCATTTCATAGTGTCTTCTTATGTTGTATTCTTTCATTACAGACACACTGTCTCCGCACAGGAGACACACAGCTTTGCCCTTTACATCCGCGAACATATGTGACGGGTCACAACTGTATGTGATGAGATGCAGCTCCACACTACTGTCGCTTCTACACATCACAGGCGGCCAGGTGGATTACAAGGTTCTTTATTGCACAGTGGTTTCACAGCGCTTCCCGTATTGCTCTGTGTAGTTTCGTACACAAAAACAATAATAATAACACAGAAGAAGTTATTGATGTGATCGTATAGTGGATATTACCTAATATATTCTAATACATTACAATGCCTTAGGCTACATTGCATTCACATTTGCACTGACAGTATACTAGTGAAAACGCCCTCCAGTAATCCATTTTATGATATAAGAAAAGGTAGAAGAACTACATTCACCATTTAGCATGAGGTGAGCATAACAGGCTAATCAACAGGCTGCTTCACTAAACTATGAGCTAGCCAAACTAGCGTGAGCTACTTAACTGACAGTCAAAATGAGCCGCTCACGTAAACAACAGTATGCAATAAAACATCATGAAAACTAACAGAAATGCACAGAATATTACCTGCAACACAGTACAGCAGTGGTATGTCAATCAGCATTGGTCTCAGGATAACAGTCTATATAAAACACGGAGCAGATACAAATAATTATGCTAGCTTAACACTGACAATGTACGTTTCAGTAAGTCTCTAAAATATCATTTTAAAGACTAGTTAGCTTATAGTCTGGGCTCAAGACAGTTAGCTAAACTCAATATATGTACATTACATGGTAAAATACAAAGTATGAACATTTGGAATCTCGCAAAAAAAACAACAATAGGAGAGAAAGAGAAAAAAAAAAAACTTTGTGGATTTCGAGCACTGATGTACGAAAAAGTCAATGTTAGAAATTCTTCCCTAAGAAGTGTGTAAGGACAGGTTGGCACCAAAACCCATACTTATCACAGACAGAGATGCCATTTACATCTCACATACTTGTACATATCTTCGCCCTATTAATGTAGAGAATCTCATACTCCCAAATCAAGGACTGATTAAAAAAAAAAACTAAAAATAAATCAGCAAATCTCATCATTTGCACTACACACACATTGGCGCTGCAATGACACTAAACGCAGACCCCAATAAAGGTTCAACAGTCCCCACGAGTCTCTGGCCCGAGTCTCTGGCCCGAGGCTCACAAATAAGCCTATTTGAAGGCCTAACACTCCTCCCAAATCTCGTGAAAACTGAAGGGGCTTGTGTGGTCTGTGGATATGTGCAAACAACCTCCTCCAGCTCGACCTCAACTGCAAGAGGGTCACCTAAGGCTACAGGTAAATCAACAGGTAAGTGTGCTGTGTCGTGCACCGGGTCTGATAATGAGTCAGTGTGTGCATGAGTGATGTGGACATGTGCAGAGTCATCAGGAACACTGTCTGGCTACTCATCCAATTGGTCCCCTTCCATGACATCCACCATCAAGGCATCGTCAAGGCCAACTCCCCCAGGAACACTCTCACTCTCCGCTTCCACTTGGGCTGGTGACTGCATGAGCCAGTTCATGGTGCGTGCTCGAGTATCCTCCTCATCGTCCATGACGGAGCTCTGAGCACCCCTGTGTGATGAATCAGACTGTGACTCTCCAGAGGCTGCTTGGTTTCTATCTTGTTCAGGAAATGTCAAAAAATCAACTGGGAGCAGCATGTTCCTGTGCACAACCCTCTCTTTTCCTGTGACACTATCTCGGATCCTGTACACGTTGATTCTGGACTTCACAGACACCACATCAAAAGGAGTTGAGTCCCACCGGTCTGCAACCTTCTTCTTGCCTTTCTCGCCTTGATTGGCTAACAGCACTCTGTCTCCCACAATCAACGGCAGTCCTCTGACTCTGCGATTGTAGATCTCTGCGTGACGGCTTTGCTCTCCAAGGGCATGCTGCTGAGCAATCTGCGCAGCCTCAGAGAGATCTCTCCTCAGACGATGTACAAACTCATGGTGACTGACGACGTCAGCGTCCTCCAGGACATGATGGAACATGACATCGACAGGCAAGCGTGGGACCCGCCCAAACATTAAGTAGAACGGTGCAAAGCCTGTGGTCTCATGCACTGTGCAGTTATAGCAGAAAGTCAACATCTGGAGCATCTGCGGCCACTTGGATTTGCACTTCGGGGGAAGAGTCCTTATCATGCCCCCAAGGGTTCTGTTAAATCTTTCTGTGATGCCATTGCCCATGGGATGATATGGTGTTGTATGGGACTTATGCACACCCGCCATCTCAAGTAGATCTTTGATGAGCCTGCTCTCAAAGTTAGCCCCCCTGATCCGAGTGGATCCTTTTCGGAAACCCGTAGATGCAGAAAAACTTGTCCCATAAGCAGCGGGCAACTTGTTTTGCAGATTGGTTCCTACAGGGAAAGGCGAGAGCCAGCTTGGAGAAGTGGTCTGTAACAACAAGGACATCAGTAGTTTTCTTATCACTTGACTCCGCTGTCCAAAAGTCAATGCACACTAGCTCCATAGGAGCTGAAGTGCGAATGATCTCAAGAGGAGCTCGAGCAGCTGGTTCAGGAGTCTTCCCTAAGATGCATCTCTGGCAGTGCTTCACATGCCTCACAATATCCTTCTCCATGCCCGTCCAGAAGAATCGTGCACTGGCCAGAGAGAGAGTCCTTGAACGGCCCTGGTGACCAGCTGCATCGTGAACACTGTGCAGGACTTGTTGTTTCAGAGATTCTGGTATGACAAACTGAAAAATCTTTCTGTTCATGCGATGGTCCCTCTTCACCCTGTAGAGGATTCCATTGCGCACCTTTAACTTCTCCCAGTGCTTCAACAGCCGGAGTACACAGCCTGACTCCGTCACCCTTTCATGTGCGTTCGGTCTCCTATGCCGCTGAACATAGAAAAGAACTCTGTTCACTGCAGCATCCTGTTGCTGTAGATTGGTCAATTGACTGTGTGGGAGGACAATGGACGGGTCTTGCAGGTAGTTACAGTGACTTAGGGCTCGCACCAGACAATCGGGAGACACCACCAGTGCGATGGACATCCAAGACTGCCGACACCTCCTCAGCACAGATGGCACCGCCAGACGGCAGACAGGAATCTTGTTCTGGACCAAGGTCTCCATCAGCATGGCTTTCAGCGGTCTGGACTGCTTGACAGTAGGTGGTAAGTCGAAAGGCATCCTGTACTGTTCCAACAACAACTCCATTGATCTCATCCAACAAAGACAGATAAGGTTCCTTCACTAGGCGATGGCTTATGCTGGACCGGACAAAAGGCTCACGACTCAAGGCATCAGCGACGGTGTTCTTGGGCCCTGGGACATACTTTAGGTCAAAGTCATATGCCGCAAGCTTTGCCACCCATCTTTGTTCGCATGCATCCAACCTGGGCTTTGTTAGAATGTAGGTTAAGGGGTTGTTGTCACACCATGCAGTGAAATGTCTTCCTTTGAGCCAGTGGGAAAACTTGTCACAAATGGCCCACTTCAGAGCGAGAAATTCTAGCCTGTGAGCTGGATAGTTCAACTGAGCTCGTGACAGCGTCTTGCTGGCGAAGGCGACTGGCCTCGCAATCTTCTCACCAGGCTGAAGCTGGGAAAGAACAGCTCCAATCCCATCATAAGAAGCGTCCACAGCAAGAATGAATGGCTTCCCGAAGTCAGGATGGGCTAACGTCACACTGTGCGATAGATCGTGCTTCAAAATGTCGAAGGCACTCTGACACTCGGTTGTCCAATCCTCTGCCGACAGCTTCACATGACTAGAGACCTTGTTTCTGGGCTTCCTCCGTCATTGGGCTTTCCCCACAGTCCTTTGTTCTGAGAGGAGCTTGAAAAGGGGCCGGGCCTTAGTGGAGCAATCTTCAATGAAATGCTGATAGTACAGCACCATCCCCAAGAAGGACCGAATCTTCTTCTGCGAAGGAGTGACACCGTCGCTGTCCATCAGGTCAGACACTTGCACCTGGCTAATGGCTTCAACCTTGCCAGGGTCAGTCTGCACTCCTGACTCAGAAATGACATGGCCGAGGAACTTCACAGACCTCCGCAGAAAGTGACACTTTTTCGGTGCCAGCTTGAGGTTATGGTACTTCAGACGAGAGAACACCATCTCCAGACGCTCAAGTGCTATTTGCTCAGTTGGGCCAAAAACCATGAGATCGTCCAGGTAGCATAAGAGGCTGGTGAAATTCTCATCTCCAAAGATGGAGAGCATCATCCGCATGAACGTAGCTGGACTGTTAGACAGACCCTGAGGCATCCGATTGTACTCATGGAGGCCAAAATGGGAAGATAAGGCACTGTACCGTCTGTGGTCTTCGTGTAAAGGCACATTGTAGAAGCCAGAGGTAAGATTCATGGTGGAGAAGAATACATTTCCCCCGAGTGCAGCGAGAGCATCAGCCTGATGAGGCAATGGATGTGCATCTTTCACTGTCCTCGCGTTGAGCCACCTGAAGTCTGTGCAGATGCGCAGATCCCCATTTTTCTTCCAGTCGAGAACCAGTGGTGATGCATACTCACTGTAGGATTTACAAATTATGCCTTTTTCTTCCATGTCATTGAGAGCTGTTCTCAGCTTTTCATACTGGCTTGGCGGCACTCTGCGGTAGGGCAGGCGGAATGGCCTCTCATCCACCAGATGTATCTTGTGCACAAAGTCAGACGCCTCTCCACAGTCCATCTTGTTCCGTGAGAACATTGACTCATGTCTCTCAATGATCTTGGAAAGCCTGTCTATCCACACATCAGAGACAGCACACGCATCCAAATCCAGATCCTGCAGGCCAAGCTCATCCAATGCTCTTCTGACATCCTCCTTGGTCCTCGTCTTTGTGGCATCATTCATAGATTGATAGAGGACTTGGATGTGGTCAGGCTGAGACATATCCTCGACGGCGATGCAGGGAAACACATCTGCCAGCTTAGTGTTTCTCCTCAGCACTATGGGCTCATTGGTAGGGTTGATGACCTTCATGGGCAGCCATCGATCGCCCCACATCGGTGTAACGAGCCTACCGACCAACACTTTTCTGGATCTGCATCTTGATTGAGTTGGTTCAACAATCACTGCGCTGCCAACCGACACTGGTGCTGAAGCAGGAAGCTTACCCCACACAAGGTGTTCACTTTGTGGCTGTAGTGTCACACACCGTTGTAACTTCAGTGTGCCAACCTTGTCAGGCATTGATTCACCTTTCCATCTCTCCGTGTTGGAAAGAAGAGAGAAAAAGTGATGGCAGTCCTCATCAGCGACACTACTGGGCTCCGACATGAGTCGCCAATAGCTGTCAGTCTTCCTCATCAGTTGAAGAATCTTCTTGATGGCATTGCTGCCCAAGATAATCTCGTCAGTCTGACCAGGCACCACAAACATAGGAACAATCATCTTGCAATCATACACCACTACTTCCACATCATATACAGCTGAAGGTGCGACCTGATGACCACCACATCCAACAATGATGACATCGTCTGCAGAGCATCGTCTCATGTCCGGATTATGCTGCAAGAGGCGTGACACAGCTGCATCACTTAACGTGCATCCTGTCGAGCCGCTGTCAATCATCGCCTTTAGAGCAACATCCCCTGCAGTAACAGTGGTATAGAACAAACTGTCTGACTTCTGGATTCTGTGTGTGTCTTGAAATATAACAGTTTTGCCTGGGGCCACTGTGGAACTGAACGAATCGAAGACTGACTCAAAATCATCCATATCATTACTTGGAGGTACACTAATAGGATCTGCACCGTCCTCCTCTGGATGCAGACCCACTAGTTTCCCAACTGTGCAGATGGGGTGGACATTGTCTGTACAGGGCAGCTGCGTCTAGAGTGATCAGGTGAATAGCACTGAAAGCAGAGTTTCTTGTCACGGCAATGAGTGAGGGCAGAGTGGGCAGCCTCACCGCAGACAGCACATGGCAGGTTATTCAGACCCTCAATCCTGGGGGGTTTCGACCTAGGCTGCCTAAAGGTACTGGCCCTATTCGGAGCAGATCTCTCCAGCAGAACTTTTTCCAGCATGGTCATGACACGTTCAAGAGCAGCAAGGTCTGGTGTCCTGGCTGTGGGAGAGCTTGAAGTGTCAGGTGGAGGCACTACTGTGTGAAGCATTTCGACCTTGTTTACATACACATTCTCGCTAGGCTTCCTACTCACAGCAGCAGCAGCAGCACCCTTCGAACCCATCTCCATGTGGTACGCATCCAGCACGTCCTGGACCTCCACCGCAGACCACTTGTCGATTGTCTTTGACCTGAATGTTATGGCGAGCTGCTTGGAGGGACAGTTCTTGATAAACATACGCGTCACCTCTAGGCTTGGGCAGTCTAGTTCTTTTCCTTGCTCTTTGAGGCAATCAGCAGCAACGTCCGCAGCCTGGTTGAGCCTGAGCCAGTAGTCGTACGCATCCTCATTACTCCTCGGCAGCGTAGTGTAAAAGTCTGCTAGAGGAAGAGGTGAACAGGGGACAGCAGCAAAATGTTTACGGAGAAGACCATAGATGGCGTCTGGGTTCCGGGTAACATCAATGCCACTGTTCCTCATTCCGAACTTAACAACATCCTTAGCTCTACCCCTGAGATGGGTGAGTATTTCCTCCGCCTGTTGCTCCGTTTTGACATCCGTCCTCTTCATGTAATTCTTCATGAGGTCCTCCCACTCATGCACATCTACAGTGTCCGTGCCCTCCCCTCTGAAGGTTGGAGGCTCTTTCACATTCCTGTGAGGCACTAGCTGTACTCGTGACAGGTCCAGACTCTGTGTGGATGTGTTAGTGGGTGTGTCACGTGGAACTGAAGTGCTCGGTGTGGGTACACTATGTGCTGGGCTAAGGCGTGCAATTATACTATCTGCTAGCTGCTGACCAACATGTCTTACTAACTCACTCATCTGACTGACTACATCAGGTGACTGCAAAATAGGTTGTGGTGTGGGTGTGACAGTAACCTGTGTGCTTGGTGCAGGTTCAATGTGGTGGCTCTGAAGAAGAACCCTATCCCCACTGACTGAAGGGGCCGCTGCAGTATCTAGCCCATTCCCCACTACATGAACGTCACCCCCCTGAACAGGACTGTCAAAGTGCAACACCATAGGGGTCCCCCTACCTCTACCAATACCTCCAATAAAAGGCGTACTGAAATTCCCTGGATTGAAGCTCATTTTGAAATGTCACTCAACAAAATAGCATGAAATAATCAAAACAGAAAAGTACAACAATAACAAAACAATTCAATAAGATCAAGGTCACTTAAACTAAGTATACTAGCTATGCAAGGCTGATACACTGTCCACCTGTTAGTACAATGCAGAAGCCGTCCAGTAAGATGTTCCCGGGCCAGGGTGAAGAGCCAACTTCAAATCGACAGGTCACGGCACCAATGCGACGGGTCACAACTGTATGTGATGAGATGCAGCTCCACACTACTGTCGCTTCTACACATCACAGGCGGCCAGGTGGATTACAAGGTTCTTTATTGCACAGTGGTTTCACAGCGCTTCTTGTATCGCTCTGTGTAGTTTCGTACACAAAAAACAATAATAATAACACAGAAGAAGTTATCATAACTTGATGTGATCGTATAGTGGATATTACCTAATATATTCTAATACATTACAATGCCTTAGGCTACATTGCATTCACATTTGCACTGACAGTATACTAGTGAAAACGCCCCCCAGTAATCCATTTTATGATATGAGAAAAGGTAGAAGAACTACATTCACCATTTAGCATGAGGTGAGCTTAACAGGCTAATCAACAGGCTGCTTAACTAAACTATGAGCTAGCCAAACTAGTGTGAGCTACTTAACTGACAGTCAAAATGAGCCGCTCACGTAAACAACAGTATGCAATAAAACATCATGAAAACTAACACAGAAATGCACAGAATATTACCTGCAACACAGTACAGCAGTGGTATGTCAATCAGCATTGGTCTCAGGATAACAGTCTATATAAAACACGGAGCAGATACAAATAATTATGCTAGCTTAACACTGACAATGTACGTTTCAGTAAGTCTCTAAAATATCATTTTAAAGACTAGTCAGCTTATAGTCTGGGCTCAAGACAGTTAGCTAAATTCAATATATGTACATTACATGGTAAAATACAAAGTATGAACATTTGGAATCTCACAAAATTATTAATTATCCCGGACCATGCGGGAGAACTTGACCTACCACAGCGCTTCCCGTATCGCTCTGTGTAGTTTCGTAATTAACAACCCACGTCATAGCTACCGCCGTGCCAATAGATGGCGCTGTTGCCCCACTTTTGCCATAATTAAACCCAGTATATTCTACACCGTTACATATATACTGTGCTTCCCACCTGTCTTGAACGTAACGTAACATAGCTTAATGTAACATAGCGTAACGTAACAACGTAGCATAGCGTAATGTAACATAGCATAATGTAACATAGCATAATGTAATGTAGCATAACGTAGCATAGCGTAACATAATGTAACGTCAACGTAACGTCACATACCTTATCGTAACATAGCATATCGCAACATAGCATATCGTAACATAGCATAATGTAACGTAACATAGCATAACATAACAGCATAACGTAACAGCATAATGCAACGTAACGTAGCATGTAGCATAACGTAGCATACCGTAACATAACGTAACGTCAATGTAACGTAACGTAGCCTAACGTAACATAGCATAACGTAAGTAACGTGACGTAGCATAGCGTAACATGGCATAACATAACATAACGTAACATAGCATGACGTAACCTAGCATACCGTGACATAGCATACTGTAACATAGCATAACGTAACGTAACATAGCATAACGAAACAGCATAACGTAACATAGCATAACGTAACATGGCATAACGTAACATGGCATAACGTAACATAGCATAACGTAATGTAGCATAACGTAGCATAACGTAACGTCAATGTAACGTAATAGCATAACGTAATGTAGCATAGCGTAACATAGCATGACATAACGTGACATGACATAACGTGACATGACATAACGTGACATGACATAACGTGACATAGCATAACGTGACATAGCATAACGTGACATAGCATAACGTAACATAGCATAACGTAACATAGCATAACGTAACATAACGTAACCGTAACGTAGTAACGTAAATGTAACGTGACATAGTATATCGTAACATAGTATATTGTAAAGTAGCATAAGGTAATGTCAACGTAACGTAACAGCATAGCGTAACATAGCATAACGTAATGTAGTGTAATGTAATGTAGCATAATGTAACATAGCATAATGTAATGTAGTACAACGTAACGTAGCGTAATGTAGCGTAACGTAACATAGCATAACATAATGTAGCATAAGGTAACGTAGTGTAACGTAGTGTAACGTAACATAGCATAACGTAACATAGCATAATGTAATGTAGCATAACGTAACGTAGCGTAATGTAGCGTAACGTAACATAGCATAACGTAATGTAGCATGACGTAACGTAGTGTAACGTAGCATAGCGTAACATGACGTAACATAACATAGCATGTCGTAAAATAGCATAATGTAAGGTAACATAGCATAACGTCACAGCATAACGTAACTTTACATAGCATAACGTAATGTAGCATAGCGTAATGTAATGTAATGTAATGTAACGTAATGTAACGTAAAATAGCATAACATAACAGCATAACGTAACAGCATAATGCAACGTAACGTAGCGAAACGTAATGTAGCATAACGTGGCATAATGTAACATAACGTAACGTCAATGTAACGTAACGTAGCCTATCATAACATAGCACAACCTAACGTAACATAGCATAACGTAAGTAACGTAGCATAGCGTAACATGGCATAACATAACGTAACATAACGTAACGTAACATAACGTAAAATAACATAACGTAACCTAGCATACCGTAACATAGCATACCGTAACATAGCATAACGTAACGTAACATAGCATAACGTAACAGCATAACCTAACTTAACATAGCATAACGTAACATAGCATAACGTAACATAGCATAACGTAACATAGCATAACGTAACATGGCATAACGTAACATGGCATAACGTAACATGGCATAACGTAACATAGCATAACGTCATGTAGCATAACGTAGCATAACGTAACATAACGTAACCGTAACGTAGCATAACATGACATAGCATAACATGACATAGCATAACGTAACGTAAATGTCACGTGACATAGTATATCGTAACATTGTATATTGTAAAGTAGCATAAGGTAATGTCAATGTAAGGTAACAGCATAGAGTAACATAGCATAGTGTAACATAGCATAGTGTAACATAGCATAACGTAATGTAGCGTAATGTAATGTAGCATAATGTAACAGCGCAACGTAACGTGACATAATGTAACATAGAATAACGTAACATAGCATAACGTAACATAGCATAATGTAATGTAGCATAACGTAACGTAGCTTAACGTAGCGTAATGTAGCGTAACGTAACATAGCGTAACGTAACATAGCATAACGTAATGTAGCATAACGTAACGTAGTGTAACGTAGCATAGCGTAACATAAGGTAACATAACATAGCTTATCGTAAGCAGGGATGTAGTGGAGGCTAAACGCACGTAAACGCTGTTTACGCACCTCCCAAAATTCGGAAATAGCGTTTACCCACCTCCAAAGTGCGTTTATCCACCTCTAAATTGTGTTTATCCACCTCTAAATAGCCTATAGTTCCTAAGCCATTTTAAATTAAGCTTATGTCGTTTTAGTTTCATATTTTTCATTATTAGTTTCATAGATTGTTAAACCTAAGACGAAGTCTTTCATATTGCGTTGCTTACTGTCAGTGTTGACCAATCTCTTGCGGTGTTTGTTTGTTAAAGCCCACAACTAGGATTAGGTAATAGTTAGGTGCCTTGAATTAAGTCAATGGTCGCAGCGCTGCCTTGAAGTCAACGTTGGGGGCTTAAAACGCCATCGAGCATTTCTTGCGTAGCCAGCAGGAAGCAGCAGACTGCATCAAGACTCATCAGTTCTCTTAATACATCCATGGTCATCCATGTAATAAATTGTAAAAATAGATGTCCGGCAATTTTTTAAGCGGCGTCAAGACAGCAGCCCTCCTCCTGATGCCAGCAAACGGCCTCGGCTACAAGCCCAAAGTGAGTGAGCTCGAAAAACAGTACTAAGCTTCATGTTTTTTAGGTTAATTTGGTTCACAGTAGATTCATGCCACTGACTCAACAAGTCACCTCTACCTTTTCCCATTAGCCCATGTTACAAGTAAAATTCACGATACATTAACAGATAAATAACTGGATAAATTACTGGATGTAATTATGCATTCTCTGACATTTAAAACACTGGAAGTTTGTGACAACAAGCTCTCTTTGCTAGTCACCTAGCTAGTTAATGTTATCACTATAGCCGTTCGCGGTTTTGCGGGTACGGTAAACGTTTCTATGTAAACGGCGAGTTGAACCAATCAGAGCTGTTACAGCTGTTAAACTTAGGACTGTGGGTAGTTTTTCTCCATTGGTAAAAACATGTTTTTCTAGTAACAAGGTTGATTTCATACAGACCTCTAGCTTCTACAGGAGCAGAAACAAAATGAGACATTTGAGGATGTCATCCTGGGCTTTTGGGAAACACTGATCCACATTTTTCTGACATATTGTAGACCAAACAACTAATCGATTAATCGAGATTTTTTAATAAATATTCAACAGATTAATCGACTATGAAAATAATCCCAAATCCCTAATCATTATGTACAAGTGCATTGCATTGGAAGCCCTGGATATAAGCCTCCCTCTCTATCTCTTATTTTGTTCTCTCTGTTTTGTCATTTAGTAAACTTTATAGATTTCAACCCTATTATTCCTTCTTGAGTCTCTTTAACAAGAGCTTAGATTAATGTATGAATTGAATAGTGATTGTGTGACCTATGATGAGGAAACAACCAGTGATACCCTTGGTAGTACCATCAAATAGCTAATATAGCCTATAGCGATGTCATCAGGATACACATACACCGGTAGGCAGTGGCCCACCTTAAAAGGTGACCACGTCGTGGTCCACCAGAATTTATAGTTTACCCACCTCTTTTTTTACCACTACACCTCTGATCGTAAGGTAACATAGCATAACGTCACAGCATAACCTAACGTAACATAGCGTAACGTAACATAGCGTAATATAACATATCGTAATGTAACATAGCATAAAGTAACAACATAGCATAGCGTAATGTAACATAGCATAATGTAATGTAGCATAACGTAGCATAGCGTAACATAACGTAACGTCAACGTAACGTCACATAGCTTATCGTAACATAGCATATCGTAACATAGCATATCGTAACATAGCATATCGTAACATAGCATATCGTAACATAGCATATCGTAACATAGCATATCGTAACGTAACATAGCATAACACAACAGCATAACGTAACAGCATAACGTAACAGCATAATGCAACGTAACGTAGCGAAATGTAATGTAGCATAATGTAGCATACTGTAACATAACATAACGTCAATGTAACGTAACGTAGCCTATCATAGCATAGCACAACCTAACGTAACATAGCATAACGTAAGTAACGTAACGTAGCATAGCGTAACATGGCATAACATAACGTAACATAACGTAACATAACATAACGTAACATAACATAACGTAACATAACATAACATAACGTAACATAACGTAACATAACATAACGTAACATAACATAACGTAACCTAGCATACCGTAGCATAGCATACCGTAACATAGCATACCGTAACATAGCATAACGTAACGTAACATAGCATAACGTAACAGCATAACCTAACTTAACATAGCATAACGTAACATAACGTAACATAACATAACGTAACATAACATAACGTAACATAACATAACGTAACATAACATAACATAACGTAACATAACATAACGTAACATAACATAACGTAACGTAACATAACGTAACGTAACATAACATAACGTAACATAACGTATCCTAGCATACCGTAACATAGCATACCGTAACATAGCATACCGTAACATAGCATAACGTAATGTAACATAGCATAACGTAACAGCATAACCTAACTTAACATAGCATAACGTAACATAGCATAACGTAACATAGCATAACGTAACATAGCATAACGTAACATAGCATAACGTAACATAGCATAAAGTAATGTAGCATAACGTACCGTAGCGTAATGTAGCATAACGTAACATAGCATAACGTAACATAGCATAATGTAATGTAGCATAACGTACCGTAGCGTAATGTAGAGCACGTAACATAGCATAACGTAATGTAGCATAACGTAATGTAGTGTAACGTAGCATAGCGTAACATAACATAACGTAACATAACATAACGTAACATATAATGTAACATAGCATAACGTAACAAAGCATAACGTAACATAGCATAACGTAATGTAGCGTAACGTAGCATAGTGTAATGTAACGTAACGTAATGTGACGTAACGTATTGTAACGTAAACGTAACGTAGCATAACGTAACATAGCATAACGTAATATAGCATAACGGAACACAACATAACGTAATGTAGCGTAACGTTGCATAGCGTAACGTAATGTAACGTAAACGTAACGTAACATAACGTAACCTAGCATAACGCAACATAGCATAACGCAACATAGCATAACGCAAAATAGCATAACATAAGGTGACATAGCATAACGTAACAGAATAACGTTACTTAACATAGCATAACGTAACGTAGCATAGCGTAATGTAACGTAATGTGATGTAACGTAACTTTAACATAAACGTAACGTAACCTAGCATATCGTAACGTAACATAACATAACGTAACATAGCTTAACATAACAGCATAACATAACAGCATAACGTAACAGCATAATGCAACGTAACGTAGCGAAACGTAATGTAGCATAACGTAGCATACTGTAACATAACGTAACGTCAATGTAACGTAACGTAGCCTATCATAACATAGCACAACCTAACGTAACATAGCATAACGTAAGTAACGTAACGTAGCATAGCGTAAAATGGCATAACATAACGTAACATAACGTAACAGAACATAACGTAACCTAGCATACCGTAACATAGCATACCGTAACATAGCATAACGTAACATAGCATAACGTAACATAGCATAACGTAACATAGCATAACGTAACATAGCATAACGTAACATAGCATAACGTAACGTAACATAGGATAACGTAACAGCATAACTTAACTTAACATAGCATAACGTAACATAGCATAACGTAACATAGCATAACGTAACATAGCATAACGTAACATAGCATAACGTAACATAGCATAATGTAATGTAGCATAACGTAACGTAGCGTAATGTAGCGTAACATAGCATAGCTTAATGTAGCATAACGTAACGTAGTGTAACGTAGCATAGCATAACATAACGTAACATAACATAGCATATCGTAACACAGCATAACGTAAGGTAACATAGCATAACGTCACAGCATAACCTAATGTAACATAACATAACGTAACATAACATAACGTAACATAACATAACGTAACATAACATAACGTTACATAACATAACATAACATAACGTAACATAACGTAACATAACATAACATATCGTAACATATCATAATGTAACATAGCATAACGTAATGTAGCGTAACGTTGCATAGCGTAACGTAATGTAACGTAACATAACGTAACCTAGTATAACGCAACATAGCATAACGCAACATAGCATAACGTAACGCAACATAGCATAACGTAACAGCATAACGTAACTTAACATAGCATAACGTAACCTAGCATACGTAACGTAACATAACGTAACATAACATAACATAACAGCATAACGTAACAGCATAATGCAATGTAACGTAGCGAAACGTAATGTAGCATAACGTAGCATACTGTAACATAACGTAACGTCAATGTAACGTAATGTAGCCTATCATAACATAGCACAACCTAACGTAACATAGCATAATGTAAGTAACGTAACGTAGCATAGCGTAACATGGCATAACATAACGTAACATAACGTAACATAGCATAACGTAACCTAGCATACCGTAACATAGCATACCGTAACATAGCATAACGTAACGTAACATAACATAGCATAACCTAACGTAACATAGCATAACATAAGTAACGTAACGTAGCATAGCGTAACATGGCATAACATAACGTAACATAACATAACGTAACATAGCATAACCTAACCTAGCATACCGTAACATAGCATACCGTTACATAACATAACATAACAGCATAACTTAACTTAACATAGCATATCGTAGCATAGCATAACGTAAGGTAACATAGCATAACGTCACAGCATAACCTAAAGTAACATAACGTAACGTGACGTAACTTAACGTGACGTAACGTAGCATGGTGTAACATGGCATAACATAACGTGACATAACATAATGTCATAATGTAACATAACATAACGTAACATAACGTAATGTAGCGTAACGTAGCATATCGTAATGTAGCATATCATAACATAGCATATCGTAATGTAGCATAGAGTAACTTAACGTAATGTTACGTAACGTAATGTTACGTAACGTAATGTAACGTAACGTAATGTAACGTAACGTAACGTAACGCAATGTAACGTAATGTAACGTAACGTAATGTAACGTAACGTAATGTAACGTAAACATAACGTAACATAATGTAACCTAGCATAACGTAACATAGCATAACGTAACATAGCATAACGTAACATAGCATAACGTAACATAGCATAACGTAACATAGCATAACGTAACGTAACAGCACGACGTAACATAGTATAACGTAATGTATCGTAGCATAACGTAGCATAGCGTAACGTAACGCAATGTAACGTAATGTAACGTAACGTAATGTAACGTAAACATAACGTAACATAATGTAACCTAGCATAACGTAACATAGCATAACGTAACATAGCATAACGTAACATAGCATAACGTAACATAGCATAACGTAACGTAACAGCACGACGTAACATAGTATAACGTAATGTATCGTAGCATAACGTAGCATAGCGTAACGTAATGTAACGTAACGTAATGTAACGTAACTTTAACATAAACGTAAGCGTAAACGTAACGTAACATAACGTAACCTACCATATTGTAACATAACATAACGTAAGTAACGTAACGTAGCATAGCGTAACATGCCATAACATAACGTAACATATCGTAACATAGCATAACCTAACCCAGCATACCGTAACATTGCATACCGTAACATAGCATAACGTAACAGCATAACTCAACGTAACATAGCATAACGTAACACAGTATAACGTAATGTAGCATAACCTAGCATAACGTAACATCAATGCAACGTAATAGCATAAGGTAATGTAGCATAGCATAACATAGCATGACATAACGTAAGCCATCGGACGTTGAGGGACGTGCTGACGTTGACGGTAAGCGTATTGCCTCATTTCCGGTGTTTCCGTGTTGTGCTATGGTCGCTTGTTTGCTGCTCAAACAAAACTTAGCTACTCAACTCTGCTTTATTGTCTAATTTAGCGGCTATTTGCCTGGATTACATTAACTTAAAACAAACCATGCTTGCTTAGAGCCCGCATCAACGGGGCATAAGCATAGCTAAGCTCAATTTGTTTAATTTAGCGGTTATTTGTCTGGATTACACTTAAACTAGCTAACTAACTAGGCCTAGCTACACTTGCTTGCTTAGAGCCCGCATAAACGGGGCATAAGCAAGCATCTGTTTAATTTAGCGGCTATTTGCCTGGATTACATTAATTTAAAAACAAACTTTGCTTGCTTAGAGCCCGCATCAACGGGGCATACGCATTTGTTTAACTTAGCGGTTATTTGTCTGGATTGCATTTAAACTGGCTAGGCCTACATCTTCCCTTACGACTGCCTCGCTGATCTCACGATTAAAACGCTGTTAGCTACTTTAGCTCAGCCATTAGCAATTGCCAATTCCTCTCCATCTCCTGCTCTCTCTTGCTCTGTGTGTCAAATGTTCAGCTATTCATCTGCCTCCTTCAGTGATAATGACACTTGTAATAAATGTAGTTTATTCGCTGTTCTGGAGGCGAGACTTAGTGAGTTTGAAGCACGGCTCCACACTATGGAATCAAAGTCGTATGCTTCCGTAGCTAGCCAGCTTAGCGTAGCTGGTGCGGGCCAACATGTACCTTCTGCTAGCAGTCCCCCAGCAGACCCCAAGCAGTCGGGCGGGTGGGTGACTGTCCGAAGGAAGCATAGCAGTAACTGTAATCCGGGGGGTGCACATAGCGGTGGTCACTCCAAATCGGGGCATCCTCAACTTTCTAACCGGTTCTCCCCACTCATTGATACAACCGCTGAGAAGCCAATTCTGGTTATTGGGAGTTCTATACTGAGAAACGTTAGGATGACGGCTCCAGAGGCCGCGGTCGTGTGCGTCCCTGGGGCCAGAGCGGGCGATATAGAATCTAATCTAAAGCTGCTGGCTAAAAATAAAAATAACAGTAAATACAGTAAGATCATACTCCACGTAGGTGGCAATGATACCCGATTATGTAAATCGGAGATCACTAAAATTAATGTTGAGTCACTTTGTGCATATGCAAAGACTATGTCGGACTCAGTAGTCTTCTCTGGACCCCTGCCAAACCTGATTAGCGATGAAAAATACAGCCGCATGTCATCCTTCCCCCGCTGGTTGAAGGAATGGTGCCCAGCTAATGATGTGGGCTACATAGATAACTGGAAGACGTTCTGGGGAAAGCCTGGTCTTATTAAGAGGGACGGCATTCATCCCACTTGGGATGGAGCCGCTCTCATATCTAAAAATCTGACCGAGTTTATTATCGGCCATAAACCATGACAACCCAAGTTAGATATCAGTAATCAGAGGTGCAGTGCAGCGCGCACCTCTGTGCCTCCGTTAGAGCAGCCGCCCTCTCATAGTCTAATAACCATGGTGTCTGTCCCCCGACTTAGATCGGTTAAATCAAAGGTTAACAAAAGAGGAGCTATACTTAACAACCTAATTGGAATTAAAGCAACATCTGCAATGATGGAACAGAATAGGAAAATCAGATGTGGACTATTAAATATTAGATCTTTGTCTTCTAAAGCAGTATTAATAAATTAATTGATATCAGATCATCAAATTGATCTATTCTGTCTCACCGAAACCTGGCTGTGCAATGAAGAATATGTTAGTTTAAATGAAGCCACTCGTCCCAGTCATAATAATACTCAAATTCCTAGAGGCTCAGGCCGAGGAGGGGGAGTTGCAGCCATATTTGATTCAAGCCTTTTAATTAATCCTAAACCTAAACTAAATTAAAACTCATTCGAAAGCCTAGTTCTTAATCTTCAACATCCAACATGGAAAACTGTACAGCCAATTATATTTGTTGTTGTTTACCGAGCTCCAGGTCCGTATTCAGAATTTTTATCTGAATTCTCAGAGTTTTTATCATGTTTAGTCCTAAAATCAGACAAAGTACTTATTGTAGGTGACTTTATTATTCACATGGACGTTGACAACGACAGCCTTAGTATTGCTTTCAACTCTCTATTAGATTAAATTGGTTTCAGTCAGTGTGCATAAGGCCACTCACTGTTTTAACCACACCCTCGACCTTGTGCTGGCATACGGCATCGAAATTGAAGATTTAATAGTATTTCCGCAGAATCGTTTATTATCAGACCATTTTCTAATAACTTTTGAATTCTTACTACCCGACTATATGAAATCAGACAAAAGCTTCTACACTAGATGCCTATCTGACAGTGCTATAGCTAAATTAAAGGAAGATAGTCCAACAGCATTTAACTCAATGTCATGCTTTAATATAACAGAGGACCTTTTTGTTAACTTCAGTCCCTCCCAAATTGATAATTTTGTAGACAGTGCTACGGCCTGCCTACGGACGACTTTAGACTCTGTTCCTCCTCTCAAAAAGAAGACGAGGAAGCAAAGGAAACTAGCACCTTGGTATAACTCCCAAACTCGCAAACTAAAACAAATATCGCGAAAACTGGAAAGTAAATGGCGTTCAACCAAACTGGAAGAATCTCGTTTAGATTGGCAAGACAGTCTGAAAACCTATAGGAAGGCCCTCAGAAATGCCAGATCAGACTATTACTCATCAATAATAGAATAAAATAAGAACAACCCAAGGTTTCTTTTCAGCACTGTAGCCAGGCTGACAGACAGTCACAGCTCTACTGAGCCATCTATTCCTATAGCTCTGAGTAGTGACGACTTCATGAGCTTCTTTGATGATAAAATTATAACAATTAGAGATAAAATTAATCACCTCTTGCCCTCAACTTCTAACAGTTCACCTTCAAATGCAGGACTGCTAGAAGGAACAACAAGACCTGACATATACTTAGACTGCTTTTACCCTATAAACCTTCAACAATTAATGTTAAAGGTCTCTTCAGCTAAGCCATCTACCTGTCTCTTAGACCCCATCCCAACGAGGTTACTTAAAGAAGCGCTACCACTGGTTAACATTTCATTATTAGATATGATTAATATGTCCTTATTAACAGGTTATGTACCACAGTCATTTAACGTAGCTGTGATTAAACCTATTCTGAAAAAACCCACCCTCGATCCTGAGGTCTTAGCCAACTATAGACCTATATCTAATCTTCCCTTCCTCTCCAAAATCCTTGAGAAGGTAGTTGCTAATCAGTTATGTGATTTCCTACATAGCAATAGTTTATTTGAGGACTTTCAGTCAGGATTTAGAAAGCATCATAGCACAGAGACGGCACTGGTGAAAATTACTAACGACCTTCTAACTGCTTCAGACAAAGGACTTGTCTCCATACTTGTCTTACTAGATCTTAGTGCTGCCTTTGACACTATTGACCATACCATCCTGTTACAGAGACTGGAACACTTAGTTGGTATTAAAGGAATCGTACTGAGCTGGTTTAAGTCCTATTTCTCTGATCGATCTCAATTTGTTAATGTTAATGACAAATCCTCCAAGTACGCTAAAGTTAACCATGGCGTTCCACAAGGCTCAGTGCTTGGACCAATTCTATTCTCCTTATATATGCTTCCTCTAGGTAATATTATTAGGAAACACTCAATTAACTTTCACTGTTATGCAGATGACACCCAATTATACTTATCAATCAAACCAGATGAAATCAGTCAATTAGCTAAACTTCAAGCATGTATCAAAGATATAAAAGCATGGATGACCTACAACTTTCTGATGCTAAACTCAAGCAAAACTGAGGTGATTGTGCTGGGTCCTAAACACCTCCGATCCTCAATATCCAAAGATATAGCTACCTTGGATGGTATTGCCCTGGCCTCCAGCACTACTGTCAGAAATCTAGGAGTTATTTTTGACCAGGATATATCCTTTAATGCCCACTTAAAACAACCTCAAGAACAGCCTTTTTTCATCTTCGTAACATTGCCAAAATAAGGAACATCCTGTCTCAGAATGATGCTGAAAAACTAGTCCATGCATTCGTTTCTTCCAGGCTGGACTATTGTAATTCCTTACTATCAGGAAGCTCAAACAAGTCACTTAAGACTCTCCAGCTGATCCAGAATGCTGCAGCTCGTGTACTGACAAGAACTAAGAAAAGAGATCATATTACTCCTGTATTAGCTTCTCTGCATTGGCTCCCTGTAAAATCCAGGATTGAATTTAAAATCCTCCTCCTGACCTACAAAGCTCTAAATGGTCAAGCACCATCATATCTTGAAGAGCTCATAGTACCTTACTGTCCCACTAGAGCACTGCGCTCCCAGAATGCCGAGTTACTTGTGGTTCCTAGAGTCTCTCAAAGTAGAATGGGAGCCAGAGCCTTTAGCTATCAGGCTCCACTCCTGTGGAACCAGCTCCCAGTCTGGGTCCGGGAGGCAGATACTGTCACCACATTTAAGAGTAAACTTAAGACTCTCCTCTTTGATAAAGCTTATAGTTAGGGAGTGAGGAGTTGCAGCATCTGCCTAGCCCGGCCCACCTGCTTCTCTGTCCTAGAAATGCTTGTTACTAACCTAGCTCTGGGGAGCTTGCTCCCCGGAGTCTTTCTGTTTCTTTTTCACCCAGGATGAAATCCTGGGATTAGGATGGCACCAAAATCATGGTTCCAGCTGTTGCCGTGGTTCTGCTGAGAAATACCCTGCTATGCCGTGCTGCTCCCTGCACTACTACACCCACTTTTTCTAGCCACTGTTTATTTACTATACTATGATGCACCCCAACGGCACGTCAGACACCTCCTACCAAGAGCCTGGGTCTGTCCGAGGTTTCTTCCTAAAAGGGAGTTTTTCCTTGCCACTGTTGCACTAGTGCTTGCTCTTGGGGGGATTTGTTGGGTTTTTTGTAAATTATAGAGTGTGGTCTAGACCTACTCTATCTGTAAAGTGTCTTGAGATAACTCCTGTTATGATTTGATACTATAAATAAAATTGAATTGAATTGAATTGAATTAACTTCTAAGTCAATGTATCTACTCTGTAAGCTTTCAGGTCTGGTCACAAGTGGATAAAAAAGCTATAGGATGTTCTCTATTCCCCTATTATTATACAACACTGTGTTGCATAATATGCAATATGAACAGATATACATTACAAAAAGTATAAAGCAATATATACAGTGAATATTTAGGCATTAAATCGGTCAAGGGCATGACATTTTATTTGTTTTGCTCTCCAGTTACCCCTCTACAGCAGAGAAACTACATTTGGCTAAATCGTTAACCACACTCTTCCCATCACTGAATGTGATGGTGTCTGGAGAGGGTAAAGGATTTGTAAGTATTTATACATTATTAAACATGCTGAGTAAAAATAGTACCTATAAAAAGGTACTATTGTAGGTACTACATGTTGCTTAATTAAACCAGTGAACTACATTTTTTGCTTTGTAGTTAGTAATTGTATATATATTACACAAGGTTTTTGAATGCTACTAGGAGAAATTATCAAAAAGTTTTTAAATGTAGTTATTTCTTTACTCTTTTTTTTGTAGGAACATTTCTATGATCCTGTATCACATAAAGGCTTCATAGAAATGAAGTTACAAAATATCAGACGGAATCTGAAGGAGAGCCAGTGGCGCTACCAGAAGAGAAGGATGCCTTGTGGAGCAGCAACAGCAGCTCAGCCTTCAGAGGACGAAGACCCAAGCGAGTGGTTGACGGTCATTAAAAGAATGAAGCCATCACCCGGGAATATGGCCCCAATTAAGACAGCAATGGAAAAGACTTTCAGCCACCGCCGAAATTGGATCAGCACCCAGTCACCTACGGTTGCAGACATAGTCCAACAGTACCCCCGTTTCATAGACATCCCAAGCTTGGTAAGACTGAACTTTTCCTAAGTGTTCAAAGATATGAGCTTTGAAATTAACCTTGAAAGTGGTCAACAATCTAACATTGAAGTAAAAAAAATATGTACTTGTGGTTGTTGTTTCGTATGCCAGCTAGATGTGGAGTTTGGAAGATTGTTTGATGGGAAGGCAGAGATGTTCATAAGGAGGTGGGAGTCGTCCATTATCCCAAAACTGAAGCAGATTGCCATTTTGGAGAAGGGTGGAGTGTCTCAAGCCAATGTAGTGTGAAGTCAGCTGTGTCATACCTACTGAACTTTGTGCAGGTATGTATACTTACACAAAATTTTGGTAATCTCTCCCAAAATCATACATTACAATTAGCTTATTTTGAAAGATCATGGCTGGACTACTAGAACTGAAACAATTTGAGAAATATGTAGGATATGTCTACTTTTGCAGATTTACAATCTGTCAACATCAGTAGAATTTCTTTTCTCCAACTGTCCTAGGATCTCTTAACCTTAATTAAATGCATATGTTGCATTGTTTAACACTGTCATCTTATGTTAGCTCCTTGATGTTTTTAGGTCTTCAAATGTGTTTGTTTACTTTTTTTAAGCATGGAACCAGCATCCCCTCCCTTTGTGATGTTGATGATGGATCCTTGAGGCCCCCCTTGAGGCCCCCCTCAGCAGAGCCATCGGTCATCTGTCCTGCCAAGCACGCCAGTTTGTCATTGTTGCCAGAAATGACAAGGTTGCCATTCCACTGCATGATGACAGCCTAACCTGGATAAGCTGTTCAAGTGTTTTTGGGTATGCAATGTTGCTTATCCTACTCAGCTTACTTCAGTTTTCATCTTTCTCGAGCATATCAATGACTTGCCAGTGTCGTAAGACAGCGAGACGATCGAAAGTGATGGAACTCATTTGCAAGCTTCAGGTTTTGGCCTAAATCACCTTGCATGTATCGTTGCCCCGTATGTAAACAGCCAGTTTCCAGTGAGATCAGGAAACTTCGCTGGCATCTACGTGTAGTGCACTCTTTATCTGACAGTCAGGACTATACCCTTATAATAATAATAAATTGAATTTATATAGCGCTTTTCATAGACTCAAAGTCGCTTTACAGGGAAGAATTACAAGTAAGGAAAATACAGCATAACATGAGGAAAGGGGAGGAACACCTCAGCAGTAAGCACATACAACACGATTCAACACATGACTTGCAACAGGGGAGGGAAATAGGGGGAAATGGGGGGGAATGGGGGGGTGGAGGTAACCCAGACATCGGCAAGCACAGAGCCATAGAGATAGTGTCTTTCTCTATCACTCTGGGCAAGCAGCCATCAGAGCAGGCAGAGAAGCGGCGAATAAACAGCGCCAGCGTCCTCTCCGTCCGACTGAATGGCGCTGGTCACAGACCAGCTTGTCAGACTGGGGGGTAAAAAAGCGGCGAAGGCGTGGGACGGGGGTATTAGGGGGGAGGGGGGCCTGGTGAGAGTCGCTTAGCCTGGCACCCATTGGGGCCTCAGTCCGCAGGATGTCATAGCGTTAACACAGCAAGTTGCCATGGAGACAACCTTGAATAGGTCCCAAGCAGAGTCAACAATCAGCAGGTGTCTGAGGGAAGTTGGGGAGGGACGCAAGAGTGTCTCTCTGCAATGCTCTTCGAGGGGGATGTTTTTGTTCCAGCAGCGGCCTTGGCCGAGGCCAGTGCTGGACAAGGGGGCCGAAAGTTGATAAGATTGGAGTTATTTTGTCTCGGCGCGAGTAGCTGCATTCCTTTACACAGCCACACTGTTAGTCAATTTCTGGTCAATCTGTCTTTGTAAAAGCGGTGATCTATCCAAGATAATATCCAAATTGCAGTTCATCTCCATGTTGTTATCCATAGTGCGGTTAATAGTCCCAGCTTCAAACACTCTGCCCACCGCTTCAATCATTCCAGGCAGCTTTTTGGGGCTTTGAACAGCTGTCATAGTCTTGTCAAATTTGTCGATAAACCAGGCCAATGCCAAATCCAGTCAGCAAGGGCCTGTTATCATGGTTCCGAATAGGTAGATATCCTAAACGTCCTCCCCTTATTTGCAGTCCAAATGGCTGCCAGAGGATTTACCATAATCTGAATTCCTACTCAAGGCATCTTTCAAGGGAGCATTTATCTGGCGACACTTGCGCAAGCAGTTTGTCTAACCAGCCTTAAGACAATACAACCATCCATGAAACCGATGTAACACCAGACACTGCAATATCAGATGAGGACATTGATGTAGAGACAGACTTGTATTCATCTAAATCCAAAGGTCCAGAACTAAGTAGCTATGCAGCTACTTTTGTCGCACAAATGTACTCTCCTTCAAATGCAACTTTAAGTGATGTCCAAAGGAGTGTTACTTGCACCAAAGAACTATTGGACAGGACAGTAGATAGCCTTCAAGCATCTACCACTTCATTGCATTCATTCAATACCACAAGACAATGAGGATGTTGTTTTATTAATGAAAGACTTTGAAAGTGCCCGTAATGTATTTACCAATTCGGACAACCCCTATAAAATGACAAAATATTTTGAAGATAAGCATTCTCTTGTGAAGCCAACAGAAATCTTCCTAGGCCATACCACACAAAGACATGGATTAGTCAAACAATCACTAACAGCTTTTCAGTATATTTCCATACTTGAGACACTTAAATTTATATTTTGCAATGAGAAAATGCAGACCTTGTATTTTCAATCTCACAAGAGTACAGATGGAAAGATGCGTGAATACTGTGAAGGTGCTCACTTTGTCAGTCATGACTTGTACAAAAGACGTCCAAATGCACTACAGATTCAACTTCACTTTGATGATGTGGAAACCACAAATTCTCTGGGGTCAAAAACAAAGATTCTCCTTAAGAAATCTGCCACCTCAGTACAACTCAAGCTTAGCAAATATCCATCTCTGCCTTCTGTTCAATTCCATTGACAGAGAAACATTTGGTTTTGGAAAGTTACTTGAACCACTCCTGGATGACATTAGATTTCTGGAATGTCATGGTATAGAGATTGAGATAAAAGGAGAATTGCACTTATTGTATAAGCTTTTCTGCCAACAAGTTCTGCCATATTTGCATTGCACATAAGAATATCACACATAAGAATATCACACAAATGGTATTTGATGAAAACAACTTTGAAAGACGAAACAGAGACAATTACCAGCACCATGTTGCTTTAAACGATGGAACTGTGGCAGGAATCAAAGAAGATTCATGTTTGAATACTCTACAGTACTTTCAGGTAACAGAAAATGTGGGTGTTGACATAATGCACAATGTCCTCGAAGGAATTGCACTTTTAGAGGTCAAACTACTACTTCGACAATACATTTATGAGGAAAAACTTTTGAGCCTGGAACAATTAAATGAAAGAATAGTCAGCTTTCATTATGGCTATTCAAATGAAAAAAACAAACCCAGTGTCATCCTCAATTTGAGGACATCTGAGACTGCAATTAGACAGACTGCAGCACAAATGTGGTGTCTCATACAAGTCTTACCTTTCCTACTTGGAGACTTGGTGAATCCAGAGAACCTACACTGGCAATTATTTGTATTGCTTCGTGAAATATGCAGCATAATTTTTGCAACTATTGTAACAACTTGACTTGCTGTGTATTTAAAGCAGCTTATTATAGACCATCATAAAATGTTCAAAGAAATCTATCCAGACAGAAAACTGATCCCTAAACACCATTTTATGACACATTATCCTAGAATGATGGTTTTATTTGGACCACTATCTAAACTATGGTGTATGCGGTTTGAAGCAAAGCACAAACCTCTGAAAAGAAAAGCACATGTCTGCAATTTTAAGAATATATCAAAGACACTGGCCTACAAAAACCAGGTTCAGCAAATGCATTGCTGGAGATTCGGACAACCACTGGGTAACAAAATGTGGGTCACAAATGCTTTTCCAGTTATTCTCAGATCCCTAGACAATGGTGAATAGTTGATTGATCATCTCAGGTCAACACTTAATGAGGACTTTTCAGAAATTATGTGCGTTTCTCACATGGTGACATTGTATGGACAGAACAGGGACAGTTGTAATGTCAGCAGACACTGATGAACCAGCCTTAGGAGAAATAGTTAATCTTCTCCCGCAGGTAGACAAAAGCACTGCTCTAGCTTTTGTACGGTTTGTAAATGTGAACTTTTTGATGACCACATGTATGCTTATGCTGTTGAAAGAGTTGATGAGTTCAAACTTGTAAGGATTCCTTGTGATTTGTCTGATTTTAGACAGCTTGATTTTTATACAGATTTTAGGGGAAATGAGATTCATATCAACCCAAAATATGTACTTTTGTGCTGATGTTTTGTGATTTATGAAATGTTGACAAAATGTCAAGGGGAAATCAGATCCCAAGATGTATATTTTGTAGTCCTGATGTTTTGTGTCTAATGAATTCAAAATGTAATGTCGACTAAATGTCAAGATGTTTAGAAAAATTAATTTCTCAAAATAATTAATGGCATATTCATTTGATTTAACTCTGTGTAGAACAACATGCTTGTTTTGTAGGGAATGACATTTCTGATTACTGTAACTTTTCACAATACATGAATGTGCTAATAATTGCACAATATTTCACGTTAACACATAACTGTGTTAGTATTCACACATCTGTATTAATCTATCTTGCACAGAAAGTGTGTTAATATCCTTGACACACTTAATGTGTCAAAATTAACATAACAAGTGCTGTCCCAAATACAACTCATTGATGTGTAGGAAATTAAAACCAGCTTGTGTTAATTTTGACACATCCTTATGTATAATACAGAAATTCAAACTGATAAAAATAAACATAAAGTGACTCAGCAGTAACGGCCACTTCCAAAGGAGGGCAGCATGACTACGTGAAATATAAAGAGGTGTGTGTGTGTGTGTGTAACAGCTGCTGCCACAGGAGGGCAGCATGACTATGTGAAATATAAAGAGCTGCATCTGTGTGTTTGTGTGTGTTCTGGTAATCATCAAATTGTGGGGACAAACGTCTTGTTTACGAGGTCATGTCATGGGGACACTGGCCCATAAAGATAAGATGGGGGACTGGGGAAATTCCAAGGGGGCAAGCCTGCCTCCTCAGAGTGAAGCCGTGATGGCGCCATTTTATGCTACCCCAAACCATCAACCCCAGTTAGCATTCCATTGACTGCCATTCATTTTGGCGTCACTTTGACAGCCAATAACTTTACATCTGAAGCCTTTAAAGATTTCATGGGCTCTAAAAGTTAGAACCAATATTTTAAAATGTATTCTAAATTTCACTGGTAGCCAATGGAGTGAAGCCAAGACAGGAGTGATATGTGCCCTTTTACTTGTGTGGGTTAAAAGCCTAGCGGCGGAGTTCTGTACAGTCTGGAGACGGCCAAGATCCTTCTTATTAAGGCAAATAAAAAGACTATTACAATAGTCTAATCGAGACGAAATAAAAGCATGAATTATCATCTCCAGCTCTGCCTTTGACACTAAAGCTCTTATCTTAGAAATGTTTCTTAATTGAAAGAAACAGTTTTTAATGAGTTGCTTCGAGTGTTTCTCCAAAGACATGGCCGCATCAAAAACAACACCTAAGCTCCTGAGACTCGGCTGAACAGACGAGCCTAGGTCACCGAGATGTTGTTTTATCAGAGGGATGCTCTGCTCAGGGGCAATGATTAAAGTTTCAGTTTTAGCCGAGTTCAACATTAAAAAGTTATCATTTAGCCACTGCTTGATCCCACTCAGACAGTTGATTAAAGATGACAGTTTAAATAACTCAGTAGGCTTAAAAGAACAGTATAACTGAATGTCATCTGCATACAAGTGATAAGAGACATCTTAAGGACAGAACCCTGAGGAACACCACTCGATAAGCCTGCAGTATCTGACATGATCTGATTTATAAAAACACTAAAACTTCTACCGGTAAGGTAAGATGTAAACCATTTTAAAGCTGATCCAGATATCCCTAATAGATCCTGAAGTTTATCAATCAAGTTATTGTGGTCAATAGTGTCAAAGGCAGATGTAAGGTCCAATAAAACTAACACTGTATGCTTCCCAGAATCTGCTGACATCAAAATATCGCTTGAAACTTTAACTAGTGCAGTTTCCGTAGAATGTTTTTTACGAAAACCTGATTGATATTTGTCAAAAATATCATTTATCTCTAAGAAAGTAGTAAGCTGCCCTGCTACCACTTTCTCTAGAATCTTAGCCATGAAAGGGAGTTTAGATATAGGCCTATAATTAATATGTTGCAATGGGTCTAAACTGGGCTTTTTAAGAACAGGTTCAACAATAGCATGTTTAAAGAAGTCAGGAACCACACCAGTTAGAAGAGAAGTATTGATCATTTCTACAACACAGGGGCCAATACTATCAAAAACCTGCTTAAACAGTATAGTCGGCAGAACATCACTGTGGCCATTAGGGGGCTTCAACTTGTCTAGGAGAGTGGTAACATCATCTAATGACACTAGTTTGAAAGAGAAACACGGATGGAAAAGAGCCAAAGTACAAGCCTTGATATATGCAGGAGGTGGTAAAATGCAAGCTCTGATATTCTGAATTTTCTCTACAAAGAAGTTAAGGAAAACATTACTGTTTGACAGAGAGAGCACCGCAGTTGGAGACACAGAAGGCGAAACCATAGAATTAATGGTGTCAAACAAGAATTTGGGGTTTTTCTTATTAGAGGATATTGGTCCTGTATGATCCATTTTTAAACTGATTTATTCTCCTTTGTAATTGTATCACTGTTTTTCCAAATTAATTTACTATTTCCTTTTGAGTCCTCAATTAATTTGATAAAACCGATGGCCTGCCTTAATTCTTTTACTACTTTATTTCGCAAATTCTGGAAGTATAGTATAATAAGAGAAATTATTATGTGGTAATTTAGATTTAAGAGCAGCCTTTAATGCCAAGTCCCTCTGCTTCATTAGCTTCCAGAGCTGTTCATTTAACCATGGCAGATGTACTTTACTTGAGTAAGATATATTTTTACTAAATTCATTTTTAGTCGTATTAACTCTATCCATCATATAGATAAATGCTTGTTCTATATCACCAGATTGCATAACATCATTCCAGTCTAGGTGCTTTAATTTCTCCTCAAATTGTCCGATTAAGGATTTTGGTATAATATTAAAAAAGCTTTTGCCTTCTTGTCTATATAAAAACCTTTTTTGTCAACTTTTGTTACAATTAAGGTCAAGTTGTGGTCTGACATCCCTGTTACCAAATTAAATGATTTTGTAATTCTTTCAGGTTTATTGGTAAAAATTAAATAAATCTGAGTTTGTGTTGATTGAGTAATCCTAGTTGGACCAAGGATCATTTGTGGAAGATTAAACTTATCTGATATACTTTTAAGTTGAGATCTCTTAGCTTTTTCTGCCCAGTTTATGTTAAAATCGCCTAAAACAATTAATTCCGTTTTTGAACCAATTTACTTTAGTACAGATTTTAATTTGTCATAAAATGTCTTTGTAGAATTAGGGGGTCTGTATAATCCAACCACAGTAAAAGACATTTGAGGAGATAAAACAATAGTAACAATAATACTTTCTAAATCTTGCGTTGAATTAAGATGAACCTGCACACATTTAAAATGATTACGAACATACAATAGGACTCCTCCTCCTCTACTTGATTTTCTATCTTTCCTAAAAACATGATATCCCTGTACAGCAAAAGCAGTCTTTGGTGATAACTCAGTTAGCCATGATTCAGAGAGAAGAAGAAAGTCCAAATTCGAATCCGTCAGCAGACCCTCAATTTGCTCTGTCTTTGATAGAATACTTCTTATGTTCAAATGTCCGCCGAGCAGGCCTTTGGGTTTTAGTCTTTTATCCCACAATACTTTAGACTGTCTGTTGCTGCTTTAGAGGGTACGAAAATCTGTTCAGGTAATGGTTCTAATACATATGTTGGCTATTTCTGCTTATATGGCTGAATTCCATCTTCTCTCAGGGTTTTATAACGTAGTCATAAAAATGAATAATTCTATATTATACATTATATTAACCCAGTCAGTCATTCGTGAATAACACTAGCACTTTAAAATGTTCCAAACTCACTTTAAAGAGGCAGAAGCTGTTATTGCTTAGGTTGTCTTTCTCTCATAAAGAGAATTGTTCTTTAGCGGTTGATGAAATTACTTTCTATAAATGCCAGAGGACTACGAAACATTGTTAAAAGAAAAGCCATCTTTATTTTTTGTAAGGACTACAATGCTGATGTTATTTTCATCAAAGAAACTCACTCATGTAAAGAGGACGAAAAGTTATGGAAGAGTCAATGGGGAGAGGACATTTGGTTGTCTCACGGATCCAACCACTCAGCAGGGGTTTCTTTTCTTAACTCATAAATTTAAAAGGAAAGGTTCTTAATACCTTAAGGGATACCGATGGTCACTGGATGGTTATTATAACATGTTTGGAAGATGCTTTTTTTATTTTAGGCAATATCTATGGGTACTGCTCACTCACAAAATTCGAAATTATTGGAAGAGTTAGACTCTGTTTTAAATGAGTTGATGTCTAAATATCCTGTAGCTAAAGTAATTTTGTGTGGTGACTTTAATATGGTTATGGATAATAACCAATTAGATAGGTGGCCATCAAAACTAACTCCAAATTCAAAAAAACTAATTGATTTTACGAAAAGGCTGGATCTAATTGATATATGGAGGGAAAAAAATACATTGTTGAAAACATACACTTGGAGCAATAGTAACCATACGCTACAATCCAGGATAGATTTTTGGTTGATTTCGGCTGACTTAGAGGGTCCGTGTAACGCTTATCAGTTCAATTTTCTAAACACAAACGGACATTTGGAAAAACAGAAAAATGGGTTCAAATATCCAATTAAAATTTTTTTTCCACCTTGACAAATTAAAAAATTGGATCTTTAACCCGTTTTTCCAATTTTCTGTTTTTATTCAGAGGATCAGAAATTTAGAAAATTACAAAATTGCGTCTGGGCTCCAATTATTCAATACTGCAATGATATTCTCTCCCTCGTTCCGCCTATAGTTACCAACGATTGGTTGGTTGTTATCGTGGGTGTGTCCGGATGGGTTTAGGTGGGCATTCAAGACGACTCGGGGCAGTCATGTCAACACTGGATAATTACGAGAATATAATTCTGAATCTTGTTGAGAAGAGGGGAGATGAATGTTCGGATGGTGAATGAATGAACAACACAGCATAGCAACAACAATCCCTTTTTTTGCTTTTGAGTCTGACCATCTCAGCGCCACCTTTCCCTTTTCTTTTTTGGCTTCCCCATTGAACTAAGAGGCTGCTGCGGCCCGCCGTACGTTGAGCAGAGGCTGACCAGCGGGCAGCGGCCGGGCAGCGGATGTTGTGGCTAACAACTTGCAATGTAGCCTATAACTATTATCAGACCGGCCCTCGCGGCCTCGAAACAGACACTACCGGGAAAAGTCCCGACTCGTTGCCACTCGGCCTCTGAGTGGTCCTGTGTCTGGGCGGAGGATGACACTTTAAATATAGACACTAGGCGATCTTGATTCAAGTCTGTGCTGGATATTGACAGCGTTTCACCTCTCAGTGAACGCTGAATGTTTTTCGTTATTCGACTTCCAACACATCGTCCATTCTCATTCTGTTTTTCGGTCTGGCTGCTGAATGTGCTCGAATGGGGGGCGGGGTGGGGCGGAGCTAGGCGGTACGAGGGAGAGAATATCATTGCAGTATTGATTAATTGGAGCCCAGACGCAATTTTGTAATTTTCTAAATTTCTGATCCTCTGAATAAAAACAGAAAATAGGAAAAACAGTGTAAAGATCCAATTTTTTTTATTTGTCAAAGCGGAAAAAAACAGAAAAATTGGATATTTTAACCAATTTTTCTGTTTTTCCAAATGTCCGTTTGTGCTTAGAAAATTTAACTGATAAGCGTTACATGGACCTTAGAGCCCTCCACTGAGTCATGCACTGTTTCTCCTGCTGTTCTTACTGACCATAATGCCATTTCTTTAGCTATTCAGGTCAGCAAGGAACACAGAGGGAGATTTTCTAGCAGTTACTGGAAATTAAATAATTGTCTACTATTTCATGAAGAGCTAAAAATTTAAATAGAACTACTTATCTCAGAACAGCGGGAAGCTGCTGGAAAAGGGAATCATTTTGGGACAACGTGGGAACTTCTCAAATATAAAATTAGAGGCGTCTGCTCAGGTTATGGCAAGATATTGGCACAAAAAAAGAAAAATATAACATACTCGCTAATCAACAATATTAACAAACTTACTGAAAAAGAGCATTTAAGCCAAGAAGATAATAATACCTTATTAGACTTACAAAACCAACTGGACATTATATATGAGAACAAAGCAAAAGGAGCTTTTATAAGGTCACGTAGGAATTGGATGAAACAGTGGTTCTGCTGAAATTCCCTGCTATGCCATGCTGCTCCCTGCGCTACTACAACCACTATTTCTAGTCACTGTTTCATAATCTATACTGTGATACACCCCAACCGGCACGTCTGACACCACCTACCAAGAGCCTGGGTCTGTCCGAGGTTTTGTTTGTAAATTATAGAGTGTGGTCAGACCTACTCTATCTGTAAAGTGTTTTGAGATAACTCCTGTTATGATTTAATACTATAAATAAAATTGAATTGAACAGGGTGAGAAAAACAGTAACATGGAAAAACGAAAAAATGAAATCAATTCTATAAGAAAACTTAACATTGGGGAAAAAATTAGCGAGAACAGTAAAGAGATATCAAACTTTATAAGTGCTTTTTATGAAAAACTGTAATCGAGAGATATTAATCTTAAAGATCCAAAGGAAATCTTTAACTTGATTAACTCACCTAAATGTGTGGATGCAGAATATAATAAAATCTGATGTCAGGACATAACTCTTGAGGAGATTATATGGGGAATAACTCAAGAACAATAAATCACCAGGCTGTGATGGTGTTATGTCCCGATGGTATCCAGGGGATGTGGGACCAACAACTAATTTAATTCCCGGGGTGGAAAACCAAGCAGGTGACACACAAGTTCAAATATCGTGTGAAATGTATTATTATTATATTAAAAGTATGCAGCATACGGAAAACGATCTCCACCGGAGATGGTCATAGACAGAGCCGATCCGCCCTATACGCTCACTACGCAAGCTGCGTAGGGCCCCGCAAATTACTCGAGGCCCCGCCTCCCCCTCGTGCCATAGCCCGTCAATTAATGTTTACAACATCCATGACAAAATGAAGCGAAACTATCCTTCTGGTCACGAAAAGAGGAAAAAAAACATCATGAGAGTGAATTGCGGGAACAACAATCAGGTAAACTTGTGTTCTCTCCTCTCCAAGTTTGATGTCAGCAAAGTAAAGTTATGTTTATGTGCATTTCTATTGTGTTTTTTTTTTCGGTCTTGCTAACCTAGCTGGGCAGGCAGGCAGTGCATCTCTTGTCTAGCTGCTAACGCCAGTCACTTCCAGGGCTGTGTTTTGTGACTTTGTGCCTGACAAACGTGAGAGTAAAATACAATTAATTATTACGTTTGATAAATGACAAAGTGCAACGGTGTTTGTTTACTGCAGTTCGGAAAAGATAACCGCGTTGGGTGTGTTATCATGCTTTAGGCGCGTACATGAAATGAAACGCGCATTTTTCAAGCAGAAATATATGTGAAGACCAGACAGACTGTAGGCTACAATATATGGGCGTGAATGATGGCACTCCTCATCAAAGTACACATTATACATACTTTTAAGACACTGATTATCTAGTCTCAGACAATGTGTAGTTAAAAACTCTAAACAACTGCACTAATTATGCAAGATGGAAAGCAATGTATTGACAATTTGACATTGATTTATAGGCTATATTGAATTTAAAATGTTGATTAGCTGAACATACTGGTCAATATGGATGCACATCCTTCAGTAAATAATAACCATGAATCAAGAATTGCTTCAACATGCATAATAATAATAAATAAATACAAACTTTAACATGCTATGGCAAGCCATTTTAGCTTGTATTCATTCACAGTTTATGCATTGTTGATATCAAGAATTCGATTTGCAAAGTGAATTCTTGATTATTTTTACTAGTAGGGCCCCTTAGTTAATTTTTACCTACCAATGTCTATTTTTGATATCAGGAATTACATGTTCACTTGTACAAAAGTTAATTCTTGATATCTGCATCACTAGTTCACTATTTAAATATTACAAGAAAGTGCAGAAAAGGAATATTTTGATGGTAAGATTTTAATTCAAACATTCAAATGTTTACACATTTGTAACATGTAACGAGTAGTGTAACTAACTATGTGATATTCTTCTCAGTTTATTCTAGACAGTCCAAATAGTGGTGGTGCCCATACTGATGCCGAAAATGCCAAAAGGCTGTAGAGAGAACCAAAGTTAATCCCAAAAGCCAAAGTTCAGGGTTATAATTTATTATTTTCTTATTTATGTTTACGTTAATATTCACTTATTTAATAATATTCACTTGTTATCTTAATATTATAGAAAATACTCGATTCAATAAATATTGTTTGTTTGAACCTCATTCTGTTCTATATTGTTGTACTTATTCTTTGACTGTTTTGTTTAAAGGAGGGAGGATTGTATTAGGAGCACTGAAGTGTCAGGTGTGACTGTGTGGCAAATGGTTTACATAGCTCACGGCATCACGGGTCAGGTAGAGGGCCCCTTAGCAGAATTTTGCTTAGGGCCCCAGGGAGGTCAGGATCGGCTCTGGTCATAGAACAACTAAACAATTCAACAAAAAAAAAGTTGATTGATGCTGAGAACTATAGCAAAAAGGGTCGTCTGTGAAAGAACAAAAGGAGACAAGATTAATACACGCTAACAAGGAAATGCAATACTTGCATATGTAAGGCGCACCGTCCTTCAACGATACCCGCGGGGGCCCTTCCCCGACACCTGTGGCTATCTGAGTAGATCGCAGCAGCACAACACAACACACCCGGTGACACGCCGCCCACGCACTTTGATAGTCGGTCACAGCTCAGCACACACTAACACGACGCCAACACCATCAGATTCTTCTCTTCCCTCTCCACTCCAGCCCTGAGGACGTTATCCCTGTAGCTGATTACCAGCAACCAGCCGCAGCTGCGAGAGTGATACCTGCAGCTGATCAACAGCAACCAGCTGGGAGACTGACGTCATAGCACCGGCACATACCTAGAGAGAGAGAGAGAGAGAGAGAGACCAAAAAAAAAAAAAAACAGGCCCTTACGGGACGTAACAGATGGTCTGACCTCTGAGATGTATAAATGTTTCCCTGAGTCACTAGGTAAATTTCTTTTAGCTGTCTTCAAAGAATCTCTTGACAGAGGGGAGCTTCCTCCTTCTCTGAGGCAAGGTGTCATAACACTTATCCCAAAACCTCACAAAGACCCTCTTTTAATTGAAAATTGGCATCCCATTACATTGCTAAATAATGACTATAAGATTCTAGCATCTATCTTAGCAAAACGTCTCAAATCTAAATTACATACTCTAATTGATGAATGCCAATCTAGTTTTATGAAAAATCGTCACATGTCACAACCCTGTTTCTAAAACATGAATCCCAAATAGAAGTTGCACTAAATGTTGTGAACCAATTTTCTGAAAGCTCAGGCTTGAATCTAAATCTTTCAAAATGTGAGCTGTTTTCTCTTAAAAATAAACATTTGGGTCAAATACGTGGCATAATTATAAATAATTTAGTAATTTATCTTGGAATAAAAATCAGTCATAATCACAAATTGATGACAGAGAGTAATATATCTTTACTACACGACTATTAATAAAAAGTTTGATTCTTGGCTTGCAAGAGATTTATCTATATATGGCAGGGTTCTTCTTTCTAAAGCAGAAGGTCTCTCACGAGCAGCATATTTATTTACTTCAATTGAAATACCTAAGTTACAATGTGCCAATCTAGACAAAATATTATATAACTTCATATGGAGGAAGAAGCCCCATAAAATTAGGAAAAACATCTTGACTAATAAAATTGAGGAAGGGGGTTTATCGGTAATTGACGTCTCACTCTTCAATAAGATATTAAAAATCAACTGGATTAAAAGGTTTTTGAAAAATCCAAACAGTTTGTGGAACATTGTGCCAAACTTTATTTTTGAAAAACTTGGTAAAATCACATTCTTTGTTCAATGCCCATACTCCATTAACAGACTGCCTGTCAAACTGTGAAACTTCCATAAACAGGCTCTAACTTGTTGGTCTCTTCTATACAAACATAATTTCTCCCCTCATACATGTTTTATCTGGAACAACATGAACATCATATAGAAACAAGACTCTCTTTATAGAAAACTGGTTTAAACTTGATATTCTATTGGTATCCCAATTATTAAATAACTCAAATCAAGTTTTAACTTACAACAACTTTACTCATAAATTTAATTTCCATCCTCCAAGAAAAGAATTTAATATTGTAACCAGAGCTACACCCCATGGGATCATCACCCTACTTAGAGATGAGACAGATTTGGTTCAATTTAATGTATCTTTTCCCAGCAGTGTTTCAATAAATGGTCTATCTTTTCTAGACAGAAAAGTCAACAACAGAGTAATAAAAGACCTTTTATGTGCGAAATCTATCCCTGCCTCCAGATACAAATGGTCCCCCTTATAGAAAAATAGTAATTGGAATAGAGCATGGAGTACTAACCCACATACATTTTTAATTACAATCAAAGTAAAAGAAATATCATTTAAAATTCTTCACCATTTTTACCCCTGTAACAAGATTATCTCTAAATTTATCCCTACCGTAGACGAAAAATGCAGCTTTTGCTTTATGGAAACAGAAACGTTTGTGTCGGGGTGAGAAGGATCGGCTGCCCAGAAAAGTCCAGAATCTGTGTCTGCTTTTCATGCAGTGCATGCTGGGATAAGCTTCTGTAAACAGACACAAGTGTTACAAGCCTGAATAGGGGAAGAAATAACTTGAGTTAAAACAATAGCGACAGTTCAGCTCTCAAGTCAATACTTTAATGACTGAGATGCTGGCCAAGAGCTCCCCCTACAGGCTGTGCAACGGAAGTGACTATCACGACTACTTTCCTTTTTTTTTCCTTCTTATTGCGATAAAACAAAGAACATAAACACTCATAACATTGCATCTAACATTACTTTGAAGTGCATATACTTTATGTATAGTATATACAACACACTCCCGACATCTTGTACTAAGATTTAACTCCGAACAGCTAATCATAGTGGAATAAGCGCCCATCTCTAGTCAGTTATTTCAACTCTTATTAACATTGAACAATTGCTAACCTAATATGTAGACAAATGTAGCTATCTATACAGTTAAGTTACATTCAAAATAGACTGGATATGCTGTACAACACATTACTACTCTGACAGTCTATAACATTCTGTGACATATACTGTACCACTTAATTTCTGTGTGACCACTCAGACTTCCTTAAACCTTATTTTTACTCTTCACACCATGGACTAAATGCTTGAAACCTTCTTTTCACAGCAGCACAATCAGCGTACATCCACAAAATTCTTAACTTTAGCAAAATTCTCAATTTTCACTTATTGAACACTCATTGTTACACCCTGCTACTCTTTACGGTGCCCTGCAGTGTCCTGCTACGTCCAGCTATGCTCTGCTGTGCCATGCTACATCCTGTAACGCCCTGCAGTGCCCTGATATGACATGAACTACTACGACTTCTTTTTCTACTCACCGATCCATTATCTTTTTTTGTGACTGTTATTGCCACTGTTAACAACACCCCCAATCGGCTCCGTCAGACACCACCTACCAAGAGCCTGGGTCTGCCGAGGTTTCTTCCTAAAAGGGAGTTTTTCCTCGCCACTGTAGCACTAAATGCTTGCTCTTGAGGGAATTACTAGAATTGTTGGGTCTTTGTAAATTATAGTGTGGTCTAGACCTACTCTATTTGTAAAGTGTCTCGAGATAACTCTTGTTATGATTTGATACTATAAATAAAATTGAATTGAATTGAATTAGTTCCAGAAACCTTCTTTTTCTGACAACATGATGTAGTGTTCACTACATACTTTTCATTATCATTCACTTCACAAACAATTCACCGTAAAAAAAGAGGACTCTAACCTCTATAAATAACATCAACAGAGAACTTTAATCTCTATAAATAATTCTGGGAACTCTAACCCTTTTAACATTAACAGAGGATTTCAACTGCTATAAATAATTCTGGGGAATCTTGTCCCTTCTAACACCAACCAACAATTATTATTCCATCTATTACCACCAGATGTATACAGAATTTTAACAAATGCATTACAATACTGTTCCCTAAACAGTTCATAAATTGTAAGCTCTCATGCTCAATTCCTCAAACAACATATGTGAATAGGCTCAGCTGTTTAAACAGGCCATGAAATAGCAATTGTCCAGTATGAACATGAGGAATGATCAGAGTAAGAAATTATTATTATTATTACTATTATTATATAAATAATTACCACAATGATTAAGAAGCTCATGTTTTTATTTTGCAGTTACCAATCACGACAAACTCTGCATCTTAGAAAGTCAGATCACAGACCTGACTGCAGAAAACCAGGAGCTGGAGATACGGAGGAACAACGTAATAGGACAAATACAAAACATGGAGACAAACTGGAACAAACTCAACATCAGTCAAGTTACAGTTTTGCTTTAGCACTATTTTGAAAGCAGGGACCAGTTTTTCAAAACACTATACGCAATTAGCACAACCACACACCCAATCAGCAGAAAACCTCAGACCCTTTGCAAAATTAAACACTCTTGCAAAAACTATACACTCATATTATGAAAACCATATTTTGTTACCAGAGCCCATGCTGTGCATCGGTCCCGAGCCGACCACTGTTCCCGAGCTGACCAGTGTTCCAGAACTGACCAGTGTTCTTGAGCATGAGCTGACCAGTGTTCCCGAGCTGACCAGTGTTCCAGAGCCTCAGTTGTCCAGTGTACCTGAGCTGACCAGTCTTTCTGAGTCTCTTTCTGCACCTGATGGCTGTGTTTCATAGATTGACTCATAGGTGTGGTAATTTGACAGTGCTTTGGAATTGCAAGGTAGTGACATCATGATATACTTCTGTGTCTAATGTATACAAGTGTGTTTAGTGTTTTACAAATCACTGTGTGTATTTTTTTGCAAAAAGTGTGAGGCTGACTGTGCTCATAGTGGTGCACATCTGGAACAATGTTTTGCTCGAGTGTAAGCTTTTGATAATTGTGTAATACTTTTGAAGCAATCGGCAAAAACTGTAAGTGGACTATTGATGTCTACTGCCACAAAGAAAATAACGGTATCTTCAGTTCCCATTATTTAGGTCCAATAATAACTGATAATAATAATAATAATAATAATAATAATAATAATAATAATAATAATTAAAGCTGCAAGCAGCGTTGGACGGGCCATCGCTTCTCTGCGTGTGTCGGGGTTACTGGCGGACGCCGATCCACGCGACCCTGCATTTGCGAAACCATCAGACACAGCATGCACGGTGGAGTTTGCGCTGTTTGAGATGGTGTATTGCAAAAAATGTACCAAGTCTAGGGTAGAGGGTTTTCATCAATGAAAATGGAACTCTCTGCTGAGTTCAATGACACCTCACACAAGAGTCTACGATAAACGGGTCACCAGTTATGAAAGGGGCGTGGTTTAAGCATAGGGGGCAGGCCAAACCATCTCCAATGAAAAGGTAACTCTTACATGGGCATGGTTAAAATATAGGGAATGGCTCACTATCACATGTAGACCACACATTATAAGTTTCATGTAAATCGGATGATGTTTGTCATATAAGGCTGATTTCCTGTTGCCAGCAGGGGGCACTATAAGCAAAAGTAAATTTTTGCTTATAGATAGGCCTGGACTCTTGTCAATTGTGAGAAATTTCAGCCAAATTGGACAACGTACACTGAAGTTACAACAACGTCTTTGTTCATCAATAAATGCTCAAAATGGCCGCCACGCCACACCCACACCGTTAGACGAAAACTCAAGCTTTTAATTACTTTTCATCGGTAAGGTCTTGAGATGGAACAAAACAAATTTGAAGTCGATCGGATGAAATCTCTAGGAGAAGATGGTTAAAGTATAGCACCTTGACTTTTAGGCCTACTTCCTGTTGCCACTAGGGGGCGCTATAACTTTGAGTCAATATCGGCCATTATATGTCCTCAGGGTTCGACTCTTATGAATCCTGAAAGGTTTCGAGCCAATTGGTCAATGTACACTCAAGTTACACCCACTTCCTGTTTTGATGGCCCCCTATAGGAAGTTGGTCCACTATAACTTACAAATTACAATTCTTTTAATAACTTTTTATCTTTCAGGTCTTAAAATGGCACAGATCAAATTTGAAGTCGATCGGATGAATACGACGTGGAAATGGCCAAAGTCACACTAATTTCATTTTCAATTCAAAATGGCGGACTTCCTGTTGCGTTAAGGGTATAGCATCAATGAGCTTTTTTGTACGTCTTGAAATGCTACATCGAGTCTACGTCAAACGTACTGCAGGGGCTAAATTTTTTAAGTTTTGTAAGGGGCGCTAGTGAGCCATTTTTGTGCGCCTATTCCCGAAACCTGTAAAATATGTAAATGTTTACCAGGCTTTTTGAGTATGTTAAGCCCCCCCAAAAGGCAATTCATTTACCGGAAAAAAATAATTCCTTCAATTTCAATAGGGCCTTCGCCGCTGTCAGCGCTCGGGCCCTAATAAAAATATCACAATGCAGTAATATTTATTGGTTTGTCTCTGGTTTCAGAGAGACAGTGTAAAGCTTGTCAACAGGGCTGGAAACTCTTTGAGTCCAGCTGCTCTGTGATTCATCCTTCTTATGGGAAAACCTGGGAAGAAGCTTGAGAAGACTGCAGAGGACAGAGTTCAGATTTTGGTTGTTGTACATGATGAAGACAAACAGGTAATGAGAAAACTGTGAGTTTTTGGCGCAATTAATAAAGTGAAAGGTATTTTTTGTAGGTCTGAACTAGTGCTGGGCGGTATACCGGTTCATACCGAAAACCGGTGTATATTTTCGTCACGATGTTCATTTTTAATATACCGCCATACCGGTGTGTTTAATAACACAACGTCCGGAACGAACGTTACGCTGCGCCGCGCGACACTGTTTTAGACGGACCCTTTAAAATGCTGCACTTCTAAGCAGCAACGGTAAACAGCAGTGCACCAGAGGGACGTCACACGGAAGATGGATGCTGCAGAAGTAGTAGAAAATGACACAGACGAACTTGTGCCAAAAAAAGGAGCCGCCGGGTCTGTTGTTTGGAGGTTTTTTGGTTTCCAAAAATTCGACATTGACCAAACAACCGTTTTATGCAAGTGCTGTCGGGCTAAAATAGTTGCGAAAGGCGGCAACACAAGCAATTTGCTCCACCGCCTCAGCTGCAAACACGTCTTGGAATATCAAGAATGTATGAAATTAAAGTCAGCAGGCTCAGCGCCCTTCACATCAGCAGGTAACACGGGGAAAGCAAAAGAAAAGTCGAGCCAAATGTCACTTAAAGACGTGTTTGCTAGAGGGACTTGCTATGACAGAAAAAGCAAACGGTGGATCGAGATTACAAACTCCATCACCAACCACCTAGCTAAAGACATGGTCCCGCTTAATACAGTGGTGAGTAATGAGTCAATTAAGTCAATTTACTGCAGTAATTGAACATCTGAATATGCATGAAAAAAAAACCCCGTCAAAAACCGGAAAACCGGCATAATTTTGAAAAAAAACGTGATATGAATTTTTGGTCATACCGCCCAGCACTAGTCTGAACACACTGAATCTGTAGATCACAGTCTGTGTATTTTACAAGTGTTTAAATATCTGATAACTGTTTCCCTGTTGTCAGAATGTACTCAATTATTTCAGAAGGTACATAGGCTATACGGATACTGGATTGGCCTGAGAGCTGAAGGAGGGAGATGGAAGTTGATCAATGGAAGTGATCCGACTGAAAGGTAAGAGACACATTCCTAAACACTTTGAATCATAAAAAGAGGCCTGTCTGATTAACCAAACTTAAAGGTCCAATATGTAATATTTTTACTGTAATAAATCCAAAAATGACACCAATGCCTCATCAGATATTAAGGAAACATGTTAAGCCGAAATACTATCTTCTATGTAGTAGTAATTCTAAGCCGAGGAAGTGTGTCTGTTTGGCGTGTGAAGAGGACGGCGAATTTCGTTGTATTTTTAGCGGTTCCTACTGTAGCTAATTCTAAGCCGAAAAAGTGTGTGTGTCAGTTAGGTACAGAGCTCCGTGTGAGCACGGCTTTTATGACTGTAATATAGCCAGCATCTAACGTTAGCTACTCCGCTGTGCTATGGAGTAATGTCTGGTTATGTGAGACAAGCGTCTAGCAACATTGTTGGATGCTGCGGTCCCAGCCTGGCAACCAACGTGAACTTCGAGTCTGGAGAGGAGGGGGCGGGGGAGACGACTCTCTCCAGTATTTTGAATTTGTACTGCAGTAACTATTTTAAACACTAGCTGTCAGTATTACATATTGGACCTTTAACTATCTGTATTGATCTGAACTATTCATATCACATTTTGTTTGGCCTTGCTGTCTGTCATTTTTACTTACACATACACACATCAGTCCACATGCTCATTGTATCTATATTATTGCAATTTATTTAATGCCTTTGAGGTTTATGTAGCCAACCTATTTTTTATTTTTATAATTCAGTGCTTACTTGTGTTCAATTTATTGTTTTTTGTTTAGGACATTTGTAATTGTTCATTATCTATATTATTCCTCTCTTCCTTAGGTGAGACTCCTTCTATAAGCCCCTAGGGGTTTTCTTAATCTCACCTGCACAATCTTTATTTTTAATCTTTTTAACTTTTTGTGTTATTGTCTTGATTTTATTGTGCAAAATAAACAAAACAAAAAAAATTATTGAATCTATCAGCCTCGATCTAAACATCATGTTCTTCCCTCAGCGACTGGATACGAGACCAACAACCAGTTGGTATAGGCGAACTAGGCAATTGCCTAGGGCGTCAGATGTGTTGGGGGCGCCGTGTCGCCCTTAGGTCTAATAATAGAATTAGAACGACAAGCAAAATAAAACATGTTTATTAAACATGATCATAGGGCGCCCCCTCAGCCACACGTTTACTTGTCAACCTGCAACACACGGAGCTCTGAAGCAGACCTGTGCGTCGCTTAGTGTCCACTCTCGCTGTGAAAACAGAGATGAGCAGCGCGCCTTCCGTGGTCTGTGCAGCTTCAGGTTTATAAAGAATGCTGTGGCAGATGCTGTTGAGATGCTGCGGCAGATGTGTCGCGTTTGTGCTCCGTGTATTTCTGCCGTTGTTTCGGTTTTCCACCTCCGATATAGAGCAGTGTACAGCCACTTCCCTAAACATTCGCTCATTCAGAGACCAGAGTCTCAAACGGGGTTCTGTGTCTGTCAGAAGGTCTGAGATCTACCGTATCAGCAGAGATATCACGTAATGCACAGTAGACTATGGTGCAGGTTATTTCTGAAATATTGTGACTTTTGTAATAGCCTTTTGTAATAGCCTATTATCACTTTATTTTTCTCAAAATATCACGACTCCTCCAAATCTCATACAGATGAGATACATTTTGAATGTGCAAAAAGTTTTGAACATGAGCAGAAGTCTTGCTCAAACACATCTGAAATATTACAGTCCAGGGGTTTATTAATTCATTAAAATGAATTCATGTATCATTGAGGTGAATTATTGTCATATGCACATTTAAGGAGATTACTTCCCCAACAAAAGATGCAAAAGAGGAGGGAGGAGTAAATGATGCCTATAGGCTACATGTGTGCTGACTCAGATATAATTAGAAAAGTTGATCTACAAGAGAATAAATAGTTGAAAGAATAGTAATAATACCGAATGCTTGAGAGCCTAATTACTGCAATATATTCCATTATGTTTTTATATTTGGATTGTAAGCTATGCTTCCATAAAGATATTTCCAGCATACATTGATTCAGAAAAAGGTAGAAATAGGTGCATGCATACAAATTCACCAGAATGCAGTAAAATTAAGTGTTTAATGCTAAAAATGTCCAGGGGAGGACCCCCAGACCCCCCAAACATCATAAGTCACCATGCACACTAATCTGGAACCAAAACCATGTCCTTTGGGTTGCCAGACCAGTTATGATTAGACCAAATGTTGGTGCCAGCTAACTTACATGGAAGCTGGAAGCTGAAATGAACCTACATTGCTACTCTATCGCTGACACAGCGGTGGAGATCTGGCAATGAGAGACGGGGGGGCGCAAAACTCAATCTCGCCTAGGGCAACCAAAGGGCTAGAGCCGGCCCTGCCAACAACCACCACCTGCCGATGGTCAGTGTGCAGTTTATGTCAGGTACAGATGGAGATCTGGAGATACCTACTGAGATATACTCATTGGTCTTTCGAAAAGAAGGCTTTATCTGTTTAAACACTGCAGTCAGACTTGAGAAGTTTACTGGATACTCTGCATGATAGTATCAACTGGCTTCATAAATATCAAACCCTGAAGACTTCTACTTCACAATTTAAATGTTTGTGTTTTGTTTTCATGAATAAAAATGTAAAGGCATTTTTGGAAAAAGAGAAAATAAATCTTTACAGTGAATTCTTTTTCAAAGCTGTCTCTGAAAAAAAAAAAACAGATGTAGTTGAATTGGATAATGGATAAAATAGATATGGCTACTGTCAATCTTTCAACAATGACTGGCCTGAATGGGGAATAAACTGTTAATTATGAATAACTCTGAATGTGCTTTTGTTCTGCTTTGTAGAGTTGTGATGCTTATAATTTGTATATCAGCAGATTGATGAGAGGGAGAGACAGACTACTCAGCTTCCTGTTTCCTGTGTGATATTTTATATTACTCATAAGCCAAAATGGGGGAACTGCATCACTTGTTTTTCTTCAGCATTTAACGGCGTCACTGTTCTTAGAAGATCTAGTGGAGCTCGGTGCACTGAGAGAGAGAGAGGTGCGCTCAGAAACGTTAAAACATTTAGTGACTGACAACTAGGGATGGGACGATACACTTAAACTCACGATACGATGCACCTCGATATGTCAGAGTCATGATACGATACGTCACGATACGATATCAAAAAAGAAAAAAATATTACTGTATAATAACAACTTGTTTATTTTTGTTTCAGTTGCACACAGGGAAACACATGGCCTAACAGGCCAAATACAAACAAGAACACTCCCTTAGTGCTGCTCTAACCCTAGGTTAACCCTTATCTCAGGACTGGTTCTTCTTCAAAAAAACTAACATATCAACATGTTCTGGTGTAATCAGTGATGTTTGAGCAGACACAATGTCTCCTGCCGTGGAAAAGACACGCTCGCTGGGCACTGAAGTAGCAGGAATGCAAAGGTAGGCTTTGGCAAGGGGGGCAAGTATGGGGTAAGCATATGCATTAACTTTCCACCACTCAAGTGGACTACTGTTGAGTGGGATAGGAATCCCACTTCTGTAGGAGAGTATCTCCATTCCAATCCCTCTACTGGACTGCACTCTCTCAACAGTGTTGTAGGAGCTCCCAAGGAGATCTTCTAACGCGGTCTTCTTTGGTGGGGGAGGCTGTGTCACGTCCTGCATCTGCCTTTCTCCTTCTACTGGCTCTTCCTGGCTCTGCTCTGCTCCCTGTGTTGCCTCAACCATGACCCTGGCCTGCTCTGCTGCTGCCCCTGATGTTGAAGCACTGGCCCTGATGGTTCTTTCATCAGTGGAACTGGTCTGAAGAAAATAAATATATAGAAAAACTAGCTCAAATATTTCTGTCTTTCAATCCTTCACTCCCTCTCTCTCACACAGACACACGCACACAGAGACAGACTCACTCCCTCTCTCTCTCTCTCTCACAGTCACAGACACATGCACACAGAGACATTCTCTCTCGGATCGACTAATAAACAAACAAACAAAAAAATCATGAGAAATAAGTTTTCAGGCTCTGGCCTACACAAACATAGTTAAACACGCGCAGGACACCTCAATTTTTTCAATAAAAGTTAGCCTACCTGGTTGCGCTGTTCATGAAGTGCTGAAGCTTTTTCACGTATTCGGGCATAGATGGACTCGCGTTGTTCATCATTCAGATGGGACAGGCTTCGGAATCGTGGGTCAAGCGCTGTGCACTCCTGCAGCATGTCATTACAGTCCCCGGAGTACCGGTCCGAGATGTCGAGTAGGATAGCGCTTTTCATGTTGGCGATGGTCTGTGTGTCATTTTCGTCTGGTGACATGCTTTGCTCGATCATGAATTTCAGTGGCATTATCAGTGAAACAGTGGGCTCTTTTTCATCACAGACAACTGTTGTGGCTGTCTTCAGTGGCTTAAGCAGTTTCACTAGGTCTTCTACATCTGATATATCCGTGTTATCCAGAGTGTCGATTTCTCTCGCATTCCTTCGGATTTCTGGGCTGCTCAGCGCTGCTGAGACAGCTGCTTGTTGCTCCAGGTATCGCGCCAGCATGTCGTACGTGCTATTCCACCTGGTGTGGACACCGGTGATGAGTTTATGCCGAGGCAGCTCCAACTGAGTTTGCTTGTTGGTCAGGACGGCGGCGGCCGTGGTGCTCTTGTGAAAGAATGCAGTTATTCTTCGCACACGACCAAGAAGGCGCGCGACGCGGGACACAGCCAAGCCTCGCTTACTGGCCAGATTCACAACATGCGCCAAGCACTTGATGTGAGGGTGGAGGCCGCTCTCTCTCACAGCAATGTCCATGTTGCTCGCGTTGTCTGTGACACAAGCAATGGTTGTGTGTGGCCTCGTTAGCTCCCACTCACTCAGTGCATTTCTCAACACGAGAGCTATGTTAACACCAGTATGACTTTCACTTAGCTCACGAGTTTGCAACACAAAGCTTTTACTCTCCCATTTCTCGTTTATGACTTGTGCCGTGATCGTGATATAACTCTGTGTTGCACGCGAGGTCCAGCCGTCGGTGGTCAGGGCGACGCAGTCGGCATTTTTTAGACACTCTTTCACGCTTTGTTTGGTTTCATTGTAAATATCCGGGATTACCTTCTCTGAAAAATGCCCTCGGCATGGCATCTTAAACTTGGGCTCCAGCACCTTGAACATTTGGATGAATTTTCTGTTCTCTACAATGTTAAATGGAGCCATATAGTCCGCTATGAACTCGCCAATGAGCCTGGTTATCTGTTTTGCACGCGGACTTGACGGGGGTAAAGTTGGTGTCAGTGCTTGTTTCATGCTCAGCTGTCCCTTTGGTAGGCTTTTCTCCGGGGCCGTCTTCACATTTTTATGGTGACGTTGAAGGTGGTGGTTCATGTTTGTCGTGCTGGAGGTGGTGTACGGAAGGACAGCATAGCATAGCTTACACACAGTCTTAGTCTTGTCAGTTACTCTATTGCCGTCTTTGTCTTTTTTAATGAGAAAGCCAAAATACTGCCAGACAGATGACTTGTATCCAGGCGGAGCGTCCTCAATTTCGACCTCATTGAACTCCATTGTTCGGCCTTTTGGGGGCAACTAAGGCAGTTGGTGCTAATGCTAATTTGTTCGCTCGCTGTAGTCTGCAGTGTTGTTGTTGCAAATCGCGCGCTGTGACCTGTGACTTGACGTGACGACGCACTGCACCATTCCCCGGATATAATTTTTTCCCCATAGACTATGCCTGCCCCACATACATATACACACACACACACACACACACACACATATAATACACTAAATTATTTATATACTACACAGATCATGCAGCAGTGCCATCTAGTCTTTATTTCGCGATCCATTTTTTTCGAACTCGATGCGTTTCGTCACGTTTTGTATCGCGAAATTTCGCCAAACGATATTTCGTCCCATCCCTACTGACAACCCCGTTAACATTCCCCAATGAGTATTTTTATGAAATATATAGATTTTCAGTGGAGGGAATTACTAGTGATGGTCAAATGAAGCTTCGTGAAGCATTGTCTTTATTTTCTGAGCCCACTAGATGGCGCTCTGTTCAACAAAGGGTTGAGAATACACTGAATTGCAATTCCTTAGGCCTTTCTCTTAAAACCAAGGGCCATAGAGGGCTCAGAAAATAAAAAAAAATGGTTCACGAAGCTTAATTTGGTCATCACTAGGAATTACGTATAGGCTATTTGTCGTCTTCTTGAGCCGTGTATTGAATTATGTTTTTATATATTTTATTTGCTCTCACAATCGCATACCACTTCAAGGGTTGCAACTGAAATAATAGGCTAAAGCAACGACAGCTTAATGGAAGCACAAGTGTAATTATGGTCAGATCTTGTGCCTGACTGATGTCATGTTTGCGATTGGTCATGCTGTGCAAACACCGCCTCTGTTATGTGATATTGGGAAACCCTGGGTTGATTGAGACTAGTTGTTAACCACCATCGTGACACAGCTTATGGACACGTATCTCCATTGACTTGGCTTGGTACTGTCCTTGATGCGCTGAATGCGGTTTGCCACAAAAACATGGAATCTTCTTGCATCATTGTTGACGTACCCAAAGACAACCTTGGAGTCAGTCCAGAAGAACTCCTGGGCATTTGCTATATCTAACTCCTTTCTGAGCAGATCACTTGTGCGTACAGCAACAACAGCTGCTGAAAGCTCAAGCCTTGGAACGGTTGTGACTTTCGTAGGAGCCACTCTGGCTTTGCCCATCACCAAAGCACAGTGAGTTTGTCCTGATGCCCCGATCACTCTCAGGTAGCTGCACTCTCCATATTCTGTGATGCTAGCATCCGAGAAGTGATCATATTTCCGGTCTTCTGGAAAACTTGCTGGAAGGTAACATCTGTCTATCTTGAGATCACCTAGGTTCTGTAGGTCCAAGAGCCAGGATTCCCAGTGTGGTCGAAGATCATCCGACAGTGGTTCATCCCATCCGACCTTGTCCCGGCACATTTGCTGAAGCATTTGCTTTCCGACTAAAACGAACGGTGCTACAAAGCCAAGAGGGTCATAGATGGACGCAACTGTCGATAACACGGTTGTTCACTCACCACTATTCTGAATCTGAACTGATCTGAGACAATGCACCAATTAACCACTAGGGCTCTCTCCATTTGGTATTCACCCAAGGCTAGGTCTTGATTTATTGCTGTTTGAGCACACTCTTCTTTGGGGATTGATGCGAGCACCTCCTGGCTGTTAGAAACAAACTTGTGGATGCGTAGCTTGCCATCGCTACAGAGCTGTCTTGCTTCCCTGACTAGCTGCTTTGCTTCTTCTTCTGTTGACACACTTGTCAGTCCATCATCCACATAAAAGTTCCGTTCAATGAAGCGGATGGATGCTTCACTGAAGCGACCTTGCCCTTGTGCAGCAATGTGTTTAAGGCCGTAGTTTGCACAGCCGGGTGACGAGGCTGCACCAAACAGGTGCACTTTCATTCGAAAGACGGATGGTTCGAAGTGGTAGTCCGCATTCTCCCACCAGAGGAACCTTAGATAGTCTTGGTCTTCTGCTCTTACGTGAAATTGATGAAACATGCGTTCTATGTCGGACATTACTGCTACTGGACCCTTGCGGAAACGACAGAGAACCCCTACCAACGTATTGGTCAGCTCTGGCCCAGTAAGCAGATGATCATTCAATGACACGCCTTGAAACTTTGCTGAGCAGTCGAACACAATGTGTATCTTGCCTGGTTTTTGTGGGTGATACACGCCGTGATAAGGGATGTACCAAGCAGGGCTCTTGTTGATTTCCTCTTCAGGAACCTTCTCAGCATCTCCACGCATCATTGTTTCTTTCATGAAGGTTAAGTAGTCCTTGTGGTACTGTTTGTCTTTCTCAAATCTCTTACTCAGACACTTAAGGCGATGAACAGCACATTTCCTGTTGTCTGGCAGCCTCGGCCTGTCTTCTTTAAATGGCAAAGGCATTTCACAGTGACCGTCAGGCTTGATCTTGATTCCCTCCTCCATTATTGAAATAAAGTGACGATCTTCTTGTGAGACGTGAGCATCCTCCATGCTTCTTTCATTAAAGTCTGACTCCAATATCTTCATAACATTAGGCGGCGTGACTAACTCCTTGACTTTTGTTCGACATATGTATTGGACTTCACTTGTCAGATTGACAGACGACTGAAGGCATGGCATTACTTGTCTGACAATAGTTCTGTGGCTGCTTCCAATTGCATCTCCGTAGTCGACACAGGAACTACCAGAGCCAACAATACTCCAGCCGAGGTCTGTTTTTTGAGCAAAAGGCTCCTCATCTCTGCCTGACACAACTTCTCTGGGTAACAGGGCTGGAGAACAATTGTAGCCTATAAGCAGGCCAACGTCACAGTCGATTAAGGGAGCAATCTCTTCGGCAAGGTGCTCTAGATGAGGCCATGCTCTTGCTCTCTTGGGTGTAGGAATGTGACTTACATTGGCAGGAATTAAGTCTCTTGAATAGGTTACTGGAAGAGTGATTTTCTTCGCTGAATAAAAGCCTCTGATCTGCAACCCATTTAACTTCTGACTTGGAATGACTGTACTTCTCGATGACAAGGTTGAGAGTTTTAGTTGCACTGGCTCCTTCTGTGTGTCCAGAGCGTCTGCCTTTTCTTTCAGGATAAAGGTGGTGTCACTTTGGTTATCCAGTAAAGCATATACGAGAACTTCATGCTCTGGGTTACTTGTTGTTGACAACCACACTGGAATGACGGTGGACGTGTAGGTTCCATTCATGTTTTGCACCACACGGTTAGAGGTGGCTTCTTTAGAAGCTTCATTAGACTGCTTAGAATCCATCCTTTCCTTTGACTTCTCCTTCTCTTTGGCTTGTTTCCAACTCTCCTTTCTCTCGTCATCTCTGTGATCTTTCCTTCTGTCATCCTTGACACGGTCTTCATGCAAACAGGTCGGGTGCTTCCTTTTACATGTGTCGCAGACACTCCTCTTTTCACAGTTCTTAGAATGGTGTCCTGTCTTCAAGAATCCAAAACACAGTCCTTTTGTTTGCACAAACTTGACCCTTTCTGAGATTGACTTTTCTTTGAACTTTCGACATGTTTGAATGCCATGGTGCAACTTCTCACAAAAGACACATGTTTTAGGGTCTGTATTTTCTTCTGAGCTGATTGCCAGCACCTTTGCACCAACATTTCGAGGCTTTGATGTCTTACCCCTTTCACTATCAACAGACTTCAAAGCATGAAGAGATGTCACAGGGTTGCAAGCTATCTTGGCTTCTCTTGCAACAAACTGAACAAATTCGCTAAAGCTTGGAAAGTCATGTGTTGATTCTTCAACCGCCAGGACCTTTCTGTTCCATTTGGCAGTTAACCAATCAGGAAGCTTGTTGATCATTCTTTGGTTTTCACTGCAGTCATTTAGGACTGTGAGACTCCAGATGTGTGACATTGCTGCTTCACAGCTTCGTAGAAAATCGGAGAATTCTCTTAGTTCAATGCTATCTTTGGGTCCTATTTTTGGCCATGAAGTTATCCCTGAAGGCCTTGGCAATCACAAAGGGGCTTCCATACCTTTCTTCCAGGATGTCCAATGCTGCATAGTAAGCTGCATCTGTGCCTAGCAGGAAGTAACCTTCAACAGCTTTCTTTGCAGGTCCTCCAACATACTTGCGGAGGTAGTAGACCTTCTCATTCACTGGAATATTCTTCCTGCCGATCAATGTCTCAAAGGACGTTCTCCAGTCTTTGTACCTTAGTGGGTCTCCATTGAAGACAGAAGGCTCTGATATTGGGAGATGGCTTGCGTTGATCGACTCTGTTATTGCCTTGGCAAGTGCTGTAGAGCTATCTTCTTGAGCAATGGCAGCAGGTTGCACACTTTCAACGGTCTGTGTCACCATAGCAGGTTGTACATGTGTGGCGTTTTGTGGTGTTGCCACATCATGCACAGAAAGACTTCTTTGGGTAGTTTTAGCTTCGGTTTTCACATGCTTACTGCTATGGAGCAACTCTGATATCTCTTCGTCCGAACCCATTTCCTGTTCGTAGACCTGTAGACGTGCTTTTGCAGCATTCATTTTCTTAACTGTCTCTAAGCGCTCTAACTGCCTGCGCTTCTCTTCTAATGCATTTTTTCTTGCAGCATTTTCTTCTTCTTGCAGTGCAAGCCTCTTTCTGTTCTCAACTTCAAGGTTTTCAAGCTCTTGTTCCCTAAGTTCCATGTCTTCCAAGACCCTTAATATGGCTTGAGTTGCAGCTAGCTCTGCTGCAGCTTCCAGTTTCTTTGTAGAGGACAGGCTTGATTGCTTTGATTTGATGCTTGACTTTGAACTTTGTGAACATACACTAGACCCTTTGGAGGTTGCACGTGTAAGCACCGAACCAGTCTCCGTCCAGTATGCTCGTTCTTTGTGCGTATCTGGTACCTTTTCTCTTAACTCAAGATAATCCTCTGCATTTTCCAAGAGCTTTCCTGTGACAGCATCACATGTGTCTACTCGGCGGCGTGTCTTGCCATTTGGAGTAGTGTGTTGGCGTAAATCTTGATAAGCTTGTTTTACACTTGTTGAAGCTTTACTGATCTTGGTTATGTAGGTTTGCAAGACTTCAGTGGCAAATGGTCCGTCAATTGCTTTCCTAGTCTCCTTAGCAAGAACTTTCCATTTGTCATAAGAGATTGTAAAGCCACGTTGAAGCCTTTTAGTTTGACTGTTATACATTTCTTGACCCTTTTCGGTAAGCTCTCGGGTTCTTTGACTTCTTAGACTTTCTATGCTGCTCTCCTTGTGTGTGTGCGTGTACACAATTCAGCAGTAAGCCAAACTCCATTCAAATGAATACGGGAGTCAGGATATAGCGTCCAAGCTCCTGGTGATTAATTTGGCATCACCGTCATATACAGTATGAATAGGAGTGAAACTGTAGAACATAAACAAAAATATACAATAAGCAAGATGCACAATCAAAGTATACACTGTAGTATAAACTCCACATAGCTACTATGCATCAGTTGTATAGTGATTTAAGTATACAGTATACATGACATGCAGTTAAGCTGATAACTTGCTAACGTACATGTGGTTTAGCTAACGATTTACAAAATAAAGCTTGGTAAAACATTCATCACAAAAATAATGTCAAGATGTTGTTCTATGGTCTGTGTTAAACTAATACTTACAGACGATGCTTTCAAAGGCATAAACAAAGGAAGGATTGCAGCAGATAAGATGTGAGTCCATTCAGCAAAAATACAGCTGCATACTAAAAACTAAAATGGCTGACTTCCTGTTCTGGGTCAAAGTGCATATCAAACTAAAAGAAATTTAAAGGGCCGGTAGAGCGTTAATTTACTAAACCTGAAGGCAAAACACTCCCCGCCTGGCATCTGTAAGTATGCCACATATAGATAACTAAACAACTAATCAGGCCTCAGCCCTATTTTTTCAGAAGAAGAATGATCTCAGATACAGGTCTGAAGAACTTCTTGCTTGATCCTTCCTTGGACACCTTGAGCTCTACTTTGCAAACTCTACCATCAACGCCCGGAAAGGTGCTCGTTACGAGTGCAATTGGCCAGTCATTTCGAGCTGCTTTGCTGTCTCTCAACAACACAACGTCACCCTCTTCGATGTTAGGACATGAATCTTGCCATTTGTGACGAACTTGCAGAGTATGCAGATATTCTCGCTTCCAGCGACTCCAAAACTGGTTGGCTAAGCTCTGCACCTGACGCCACTGCTGTTTATAGAGATCCTTCTCTGTGAATTTCCAAGGTGGAGGTGGCATGCTCTGCTTCTGAGTAAGGAGCATTGTCGGGGTAAGGATCAGAGGACAGTCTGCATCTGTAGAGACTGGAACTAGAGGCCTGGAGTTGATAATGGCCGTCACTTCCGCCATCAGGGTGCACAGGACCTCATGAGACAAGCTGGAATAATCCGTGCGCATCAGCATAGAATCCAAGATTCTCCGGGCCACTCCAATCATGCGTTCCCATACACCCCCCATATGAGAAGAGTGTGGTGGATTGAAATCCCATGTGCAACCTTGACTGTTGACATACCTCTGTACTTTAGACTCTTTCATCACCTTGTGGAACTCTAGTTCATTGCAGGCCCCAATGAAATTGGTTCCACAGTCAGAGTGAATCTGTTTGGAGGGGCCACGGATAGCAAAGAACCTTCGGAGTGAATTAATGAAGGATGAAGCATCCATGGACTCGATGACTTCTATGTGGACAGCGCGAGTGCTGAGGCAAGTGAAGAGCACTGCCCAACGTTTACTGTTGGATAAACCTCCTCTCGTGCGCCTTGCAACCACAGTCCAAGGACCGAAGACATCCAGACCTGTGTAAGTGAAAGGTGGTGAAGTGCTTAGCCGCTCTTCTGGTAGGTCTGACATCTTCTGCCTCTCCATTTTCCCACGTAGCTTTCGACAAATGACACATCCATGAAGAATGCTGCTTATGCATCTCTTGCCACCTATGAGCCATATTCCAGCTGCTCGAATGGCTCCCTCAGTGAAAGTACGGCCCTGGTGTTCCACTCGCTCATGATAGTGACGTATGAGCAATGTGGAGACATGATGCTTACCAGGCAAAATGATCGGGTTCTTCTCTCGGCTGCTCAGATCTGCCAGCTTTAGTCTGCCACCAACTCTAAGCAGTCCATCCTCATCTATGAGTGGGTTTAGCTTGGCCAGTGGGCTTTTCTTGTTGATACTTCCTCCCTTGGAGAAAGTGTCCAGTTCCTCAGAGAAGGTTGCCTTCTGCACAGAGAGGATTATTGTCTTCATTGCCTTTGACAGATCACTGACTGTGTGGGGTTTTGTACATTGATGCCAACCATTGCACTGAGAAGGAACTCTGGTCGAGGACTGGAACGAATGAGTTACATGAATGAGTGTTGCAACTGCTCTTTGCAACGAGTTCCAGGAAGAAAATCTGTTAAATATCTCTGGTGTGAGTAGCTGGTTCCTTGTGCTAGTGGCACAGCTTGACACTTGTGGTCGGATCTCTGTATCTGCGTCTGGATCAATGAGCTCAAACACATTTTGCTGTTCACTGTAGGTTTCCTGTGGTTCATACAAGAATGCTGGTCCTGTGAGCCAGTTGGTATTGGTGAGCTGAGACGCTTGAACAGACCTGGAAGCATGATCGGCAGGATTATGTTCTGTAGGCACATAATGCCACTGCTTTGGCTGTGTGGATTGTCGAATTCTTTGAACTCTGTTGTGGACATATACATAGAACCGTTTTGACTCGTTATATATGTACCCAAGTACCACCTTACTGTCACAGTAGAAAGTGACCGCATCAAGCTGGAAGTCAATTTCCTGGACCACAAGCTCGGCCATTTCCACTGCTAGTACAGCCGCACACAGCTCCAGTCTGGGTATTGTGGGCTCCGTTTGTGGTGCCAGTCTTGCCTTTCCTAGAATGAAGCCGATGTTGATCTGACCATCCTCATCCGTTGTCTTGAGGTATACCACGGCACCGATGGCTTTGGTTGAAGCATCTGAGAAGATGCATATTTCCTTTCGCTTGGCGTTTGTGGGAGAGCTAACTGTGTAAGCTCTAGGGATATGAAGCTGCTGCAGGTCTTGTAGTGAGTCTCTCCATGACTCCCACACACCACATTTCTCTTGTGGAAGTGGAGCATCCCAGTCACTTACTTCCATAGACAGTTCTCTGAGTAGAAACTTCCCTTGAATAGTTACAGGAGCGACAAACCCAAGAGGATCAAAAAGGCTGTTTATTGTGGACAGAACTCCACGACGTGTGAATGGCTTGTCGCTGACAGATGCCTGGAAAGTGAATGTGTCAGCAGCAACTTCCCAGATCAAACCAAGGCTGCGCTGTGTGGGAATGGTTTCTCCACCCAGGTCAAAGTCCTTGATGTCCTTTGCATGGTCTTCCGCTGGAAATGCTTTCAGGACATCTACGCTGTTTGATGTTATCTTATGAAGTCTCAAGTTTGACTCAGAGAGAGAGGCTTGTGTTCTCTTTAGCAGGGTAATTGCCTGCTCCTCAGTTGGCACAGAAATGAGTCCATCATCCACATAGAACTCACGTTCTACAAAGTGTCTGGTGTCTGATCCATGTTGCTGTTCTCCCTTCATAGCAGCTCTTCTGAGGCCGTAGGTGGCCACGGCTGGCGATGGGCTGTTGCCAAACACATGGACCCTCATCCTATACTCGACCACATCTTTGCTTGGGTCGTTATCGCGATACCAGAGAAAGCGTAAGTAGTCCCGATGATCGTCTCTCACAACAAAACAATAAAACATCTGTTGTATGTCTGCAGTCACGGCCACACGCTCCTTCCTGAAGTGAACCAGGACACCCATGAGGCTGTTATTCAGGTCTGGTCCAGTGAGCAGGACGCTGTTCAGAGAGATGCCATTGTATTGCGCACTGGAGTCGAAAACCACTCTGATCTGGTCTGGTTTTCTGGGGTGATAAACTCCAAAAGTTGGTAAATACCAGCACTCCTTTCCCTTCCTCAGTGGAGGAGCTGGCTCTGCGTGGTTGTTGTCAAACACCTTCTGCATGAAAGCAACAAACTGTTCCTTCATTTTTGGCTTTCGCTCTAGTGTGCGCCATAGAGAAGAGAGACAGGTCACCACTTGTTCTCGATTGTTTGGCAGAGGTGGTCTCGGATACCTGAAGGGGAGAGGTGCCACCCAGCTGGAAGACTCATCTTGGAAAACCTGTTCGTCCATGATCTTTAAAAAGTGTTCATCCTCTATGGAGAGTGCACGCTTATCATCATCCACTGTTCTCTTGAAGACAGTGAGCCCAAAGGGGTCTTCATCCATGTTACTATTCCAGCGGTCATGAGAGAGACCATACAATGAGCTGTAATTGACTTTTTCTTTAAGGTGGACATGACTTATGCACGGTCTAAACAAGGTAGGTCTTCCGTCTTCTAGGATGTTCGTCTTAAAAGTGCTAATAGTGGGCTTGTGGACATTGCCTAAGCATACATCACCCACCAAGACCCACCCTAGGTCTAGCTTCTGAGCAAATGGTGTGTTGCCAGGACCGTTGATCTGCTTCCTCACCTTGTGAGCTCTAAGAATGTCTCTCCCAAGCAGAAGAAGGATGTGGGCTTCGTTATCTAGTGCTGGGATCTCAGCAGCAAGGCTCTTAAGGTGGGGTTGATGGAGAGCAGCCTTAGGTGTTGGGATTTCCTCACGGTTGTCTGGTATGTCATTGCACTCAATCAGTGTCGGAAGTGTAAGGCTAACTCCACCATTCAGCGCTTCAATCTGATAGCCAGACGCTCTTCGGCCTGAACTCTCTCTCATGCCGGCACATGTCTTCAAAGTGTAGGGAAGCGTATGACTGCGGATGCCGAACAGATCAAAAAACTCTGACCTGAGTAATGATCTGTTGCTCTGGTCATCGAGCATAGCATACATCCTGACAGCTTTCTCATTGTGCCCTTTCGGATAGACATTGACGAGACAAATCTTGGAGCATGACTTTGCGGTAACGGCGCTGCCACAAACCTCAGTGCACAGAGAGTTCACAGCAGGTGTGGACAAAGCATCCTCTTTTTCCTCCCGCCGTCCTCTGATGGGGAGTTTGAGGCAATGAGAGCCCATGGAGGTAGTCCAGGATGTAGAGCTGTAAGGTGACGATCACTGTTACATTCATCGCACTTCAATGCAACTTTGCAGTTGCGAGCGAGATGCGAAGATGATGAGCAGCACTTAAAGCAGATCCCTTGCTCTTTCAAGTAGGCTTTCTGTTCCTCGATTGTTTTCAATCTGAAGCCACGGCATTTCCTGAGTGGATGAGGCTTGTTATGGATGGGACAGTACTTAGCTACATCATCTTCAGGTGTTGTTTTTTTCTGAGCTGCAGTGGGGGAAACATTAGTTTTATTCACCGACACCGGAGTTCTGAAGTTTACGTGCTTTAAAGGAGGTTTCTCACTCCTAGGAGAGCTGTTGCCTGGAAGTGCAAAGCTCGGGTCATTTCTTGTTTTAGCCTGGTGGCATATGAAATAAGTGAAGAAGGAAAACGGGGGGTAAGAAACACGATACTCCTCCTTATACTTTGATCCCTGAGAAATCCATTTCTCCTGCAAGCCATATGGCAGCTTTTCCACAATGGGGCTGATGCCGCGGGCAGTGTCCAAGTATGCCAAGCCAGGTAGATAGCCATCTTCCTTAGCTGAGAGTAGCTCCATTAAAAGATCTCCTAGTTCTCTTAACTTGTGGTTGTCCTTATTTGTGATCTTTGGAAAGTTGTCAAGCTTCTTAAAAAGAGCACTTTCTATGACCTCGGGAGAGCTGTAACACTCATCAAGCCTTTCCCAAGTCATTTTCAAGGCTGCGTGTGGGTTGCTTATATGAACTGCCCTCAAACACCTGACGTACTCTGCTGACTCTTTACCGAGCCATTTTGACAGCAAGTCCAACTGTTCCCCAGCAGTAAGGTCCAAATCCCTTATTGTGTTGAGAAAAGATGACTTCCAAGCTCTATAGGTTTCTGGGCGGTCATCAAAATGTGATAGGCCGGTGCTGACAAGCTCTTTGCGTGCTAGATACTTTGCCATATCCAACATAACTGAAGACTGGCTGCCGTACAGGTAAACTATTTGAATACTGAGGGGCATTAAACCTGGGCTTTTGATGCAAAATATTGTCAGTCTGTAATGTCTCTTTTTTCACCTGAGGGAGATTTCTTCCTTGCAGCTGGACAGATGACTGAGGGTTATGAAGTACTTGTGAGGTCTGAGGTTTCTCTGAGCATTGTTGTGGGTTAAGTGGTAAGGGGCAGACATCACCTTCAACATGCTGCTTATCATCTTCCTCCAAAGCATTCAGAGAACATTGAGAGGTAAGCCCAACAGGGTACATTGTTTGTTGCTCATGTTGGAAGTTTAAGGCTGACTTAGATTGCTGGCTCAGACGTGTAGCTTGGTCCTTAACATAATCAGACACACGTTCGTGTGTGCTTTGTCCTAACGCTAGGTAGCTTTTTCCGCTGTGAAAATCCTCACCCTCATGTTCTGCTGCTGCCTCCAATATTTCTGCCTGGGCAATAGCAGCTGCAGCCTCCTTTTCTCCATTCAGCAAAAATACAGCTGCATACTAAAAACTAAAATGGCTGACTTCCTGTTCTAGGTCAAAGTGCATATCAAACTAAAAGAAATTTAAAGGGCCGGTAGAGCGTTAATTTACTAAACCTGAAGGCAAAACACTTTCCTCTGCAGCAGCTTGGGTTTCTACAGCTACCTCAGTCTCTTTTGATAGGTTTTCATCTATATCAAGGTTTGTAAACTGCTGCTGTAAACCTGTTGCTCCATTGTTAGTGTCTAAGTCATTTTCATTTGTCTCATGCTCAGACATTTTCAATCATTTTAACTGGCCCTTTAACACTTTTTGTTTATAAAACTCAAACTTAAAATGGGCTAAATAAAGTAAGTGAGAAACCTAGCTTAATGTTAACGGTTAGCTTTTGTTTACATTGCAATAATATGCCTTAACTTTACCTTTAGATTTAACCAAGTATGTTTTTACAGTGTACTCTGCTAAAAATACTTTCCACAATGCAAATTAACTTATTTTCACTGAAAACAGAATAAACATTTGGAAATATTGATAGTCCTTGAAATGATATTCACCCTTCAAATAGCTTAGCAGTAAATAACTTGGTGAATTGAGCGATCACTTCAAACATATGTAAACATGTACATCACAAATTAACAATTAACTTTTAGCACTTATAGAGCCCCTTTAAGCAGTTGAAGGCTATTCCACTTAATATTTAACTTGTTTTAAATATTCGACTTCTTGTAGGTTTAACCATGCAATGCTTCCGGGTTCTGCTTGCCTCTTAATATGTTAACAGTGTGCACAGTCTTATCTTTTAATGCTCGAATTTAATGTAAACGTGCTTGCAGCTCCGTCGACGGATGTCTGGCGCGGATCATCATCTCTCCACGTCTCCACCTTGCGTCGAGCAGGCTGAGTTCTCACTGTAGCTCCCTCCAGTTAACAGACACGGACACAAGGTGTTCTTGTTTACGGGCATTTATTAGCTGAATCATGTCATCCTCGATGCCATCAAACATGCTGTGAGAACTAAATAAAAAACATAAAAATCACATAAGTTACAGAAATAATAATATTCTCACAGAGAATAGCACATGAATAAATTAACAACACGTTAGATTGACTGCTAATAAACCGTCACACAGTTACGCTTTAACATTGATAATTACACATCAAAAGAACTATGCATACCTCATTGGCCGCATTAACTCCAGAAGAGTTCAAAAAACAGGTAACAAAGGCAACTTCTCTCCAGTGTATCTCTCGGTGAATGTACAAATGCAATGACGTTACCAACAACTTAAAGGTACAATATGTAACATTTCTGCATTAAAATGTCTAAAAACGACCATACCTATGTTATGTATTTTTTTGGAGTTGTGTAGTTACACTCTCACAAATGTTTCCACCAAACTTCAAACCCAGAGAAATCTGTTATTTTATTTTCAGACACGGCACGTTTCCTTTCCTTCCTAGTCACCCATCAGTGGCGTGACATAACCTTTCACCCTCTAGTTCCTCGTAACTTCCTTCAAAACACGGCTCCCAGATGATACGTTTGAGCGTAATTGTAAATCATACAATGTCACAGAAAAAACTACTCCTAACCATAATACTGCTTTTTCTGCCACACAGCATCATTTTGTGATTAATAATATGCCACTTTGCAACACAGTAATACAGCAGATATCTTATTTATTGATACATATCAATATCGATCCAGTTTAACGTTACTACAATGTGTTGGTTGACAAGTAGCTAACTTAATGCTAGCTAGCTAATGCTTGGTGGATAACATTATAGGGTTACCACATCGTTCAACACGCTCATAAAGTTATTAGTAGCATGATTGTTTTCACCACGGATAAAGACAGCGCTGGGCTAACCCACGAATGAGTTTACCAGTAATGTTAACGTTAGCTGTATAAATAAGACGACTAATCTAATGCTAATTTAGCCAGCTAGCACCCGGTCTGTCTGCCTGAGATAACAGCTGACAACAGCCGGGACATGTAGCAATAGCCAGTTACAGTTAGCCCATAGCCAGCCAACAGACAGCCACCATTACAGCAATCCATACAGTATAAGTACTATACAGCACTTAACTCCAGTGCCGGGTGCTTACGACGCTAACGGCACTTTAATGAAGCGTCAAGAAACAGACCATATCAGACCCAGACCCAGATCTGAGTCGCAACAGTGGCCATCCATAGCTAGTGTTAGCTGCGTCTCCGTTAGCACTAGCTACCGGTGTTAGTGCCGAAAATCTCCTCCCTGCCGAATTTGTCTTTACAGTTAGCAAAATTAACCCGACAAGCACCAAAACAAATGGTTAAGATTAAAGAAAATTAAAGGGGGAGATCGTTCCGGGCAGCTTGCAGCAGCTCAGCTGCAGCACAACGGCCGTCCTCGGCTCGCCGTCCCGGGAGATTCACCCGACAATCCCCACCCACACCTGTCTCTCAGGCTCGTTGAGTAGCTAGCTAGCGTTTCAACAAACCCCGTCCCACCCCGGTGTTGAAACCATCCAAAAGATGACAGTGACATGTGAAATATATTGTGATAGTCACTGTGTTTTAGCTGCTGGCTAACGTTAGCTTGCTGGCTCACTAGCTAGCTAGCTAAGTGATCAGCTACCAATACAAATCGAATCAAGAAAAACGTAATTATGTTGGGGGAAATGCAGCTATGTTATTAGAATGACATGAATAAACGTTACTAAACGTAAAGTGAATACATTTGAATGGGTAAACTTGTACGTAAACAGATGCATTCTAATCAGCGAGGTGTTTAACATTAAAAGGTATAACTCCCATAATTCCACGCAACTTACCAACGTTATCAAAAGTCCGTGTTTACAATCCATTGTTTTGGTTGAGAGAGCCCTAGCGGCAGAAAGTTACATATTGTACGTTTAAGAAACGACAGTTGGCTCAGAAAGCTGCATGCTCCGATGCTGGTGTAATATCATTAAAACATCGTAACCAAAATGAACCTCAGAACAATAGTTCCGCTAAATAAGCCTATATAAACAGGTCAGCTTATACACATATTTCAAAGTAAAAGAAATGCAGAGAAATATAAATTATATTATATTTTTAAATGTGGTTTCTTATCATATTAAAACTATTCTTTCTTAAATTATGACTTAAATTATGCAACTGTCTCTGCTGGCAGCTACAATGAGTAATAGTCTGATCTGGCATTTTTGAGGGCCTTCCTATAAGTTTTCAAACTTTCTTGCCAATCTAAACGAGATTCTTTCAGTTTGGTGGAACGCCATTTACTTTCAAGTTTTCGCGAGATTTGTTTTCATTTGCGAGTTATACCAAGGTGCTAGTTTCCTTTGCTTCATCATCTTCTTTTTGAGGGGAGCAACAGAGTCTAAAGTGGTCCGTAGGCAGGCTGTAGCACTGTCTACAAAATTATATATTTGGGAGGGACTGAAGATAACATAAAGGTTCTCCGTTATATTAAAGCACAACATTGAGTTAAATGCTGTTGGAATACTTTCCTTAAATTTTGCTATAGCACTGGCTTTTATCTAGTTTTGTATAGTCGGGTAGTAAGAATTCGAAAGTTATTAAGAAATGGTCTGATAATAAAGGATTCTGCGGGAATACTATTAAATCTTCAATTTCGATGCCGTATGCCAGCACAAGGTCGAGGGTGTGGTTAAAACAGTGAGTGGCCTTATGCACACTCTGACTGAAACCAATTTAATCTAATAGTGAGTTGAAAGCAATACTAAGGCTGTCGTAATGTCCACATGGATATTAAAATCACCTACAATAAGTATTTTGTCTGTTTTTAGGACTACACATGATAAAAACTCGGAGAATTCAGATAAAAATTCAGAATACGGACCTGGAGCTTGGTAAACAACAACAAATATAATTGGCTGTACTGTTTTCCATGTTGGATGTTGAAGATTAAGAACAAGGCTTTCAAACGAGTTATAATTTAGTTTAGGTTTAGGATTAATTAACAGGCTTGAATCAAATATGGCTGCAACTCCCCCTCCTCGGCCTGAGCCTCTAGGAATTTGAGTATTATTATGACTGGGAGGAGTGGCTTCATTTAAACTAACATATTCTTCATTGCACAGCCAGGTTTCGGTAAGACAGAATAGATCATTTTGATTATCTGATATCAAATTGTTTACTAGTACTGATTTAGAAGACAGTGATCTAATATTTAATAGTATACATCTAATTTTCCTATGCTGTTCTATCATTGCAGTGGTTGTTAATTCCAATTAGGTTGTTAAGTATGGCTCCTCTTTTATTAATCTTTGATTTAACCGATCTGAGTCGGGGGACAGACACCGTGGTTATTAGACTATGATAGGGCGGCTGCTCTAACGGAGGCACAGAGGAGCGCGTTGCACTGCACCTCTGATTACTAATATCTAACTTCGGTTGTCATGGTTTCCCAGATAACAAAAATCATGCGGCCCAGATCTGGCCCAGATCCTTCATAAGTTCTGGGCCAGATCTGTAAAACGGACCTGGGCCGGTGTCCTTTAGCACAACGGGCCAATGCCGGTGCGGATCCGGTTTTCACATCTGGGCCGGCACTGGCCCAGCTCCAGAACGGATGAGAATTATTTTATAGTCATTTGGCCCAAAGGTGGGCCAGATACGGGATCTGAGTCTCCAAGATACTCTGGGCCACATCTGGACTGGCACTGGGCCAGCTCCATTTATTAGTTCTGGCCCGGATTCACACCACCTCTGGCCTCATAATACCACAAAACAAACCATATACAAAAATACGGATTTTTTTTCAGTTAAAGGGATAGTTTAATTTTTTTTAGATGTTGTGCATGATTCAGCTTGTGCTATGGGTCCTAGTAATAGATATCAGTGAAGGTATACCATTTCTGTCTGAGAAGCCAAAGGGTTACTGGGATAGTTTCAACCACAGAACTTATGGCAGGCGTTAATGTCCATGCACTGTTACAATTATAGGATGGAAGTCTGCTACTAACAGTTACTTTCATTCTCAATTAATCTGTTGATTTTTGTTTCTATTAACTGACTGGTCTATATAATGTATAACAAATATTATGACTAATATTTACCAAGGTACACTAAAGCTGATGATACACGGAGCAACTTTTAGAGCAATCGTACTGGGCAACGTTGCCGTCAATGGTAATGAGTAAATATTACTACCGTAATCCCCTTCCCCCACCATTTTAAGACTTCTTGTTTTGATAGAACAGATGAGTGACACATTTTGAATTTTATTTAAAATACACATTTTAAATTTTATTTAAAATATCTGAGATAAAAAGACAGGACAGAAACACATTTTACAGCTCATTTCTGTATTTAACAACTGTAGGAATAAGAAACTTCTTTACTACCACATACCTATGACACAGGTGTTATTTTTTTTGTTATTCTTTAAATTAAAGCAGAAAAAAAAGCTAAAGCCAGCAGAGAAACGAGATTCTACGGCCTAAACACACAAGATGTAACGTTTTAATTAGCAATAAATTTGTCTTAATAGATAATACCTGCCAGCCATTTAGATTTTAACCATTTTCCATGACCATGGTATAAATAACAAAGGTTTTATAGCCAAAATACAATATCCAACTCTAGTCATATGAAACCCAGAAAAATCTGCAAAATGTTCATACGCGTTCTTTGGTGGCTTTACAGGAAACATTGATGAGACAAGTGAAGTGGGAATGCCACAACTCTCACATAACACCCAACAAATCATCAGTGGTGGAAGAGTGGGGGATGGCCTATTCGTTCATTTTTGCAAAGTATAAAAGAATGTTCAGTTAAAAAAGATCAGTGATGCTGTTTTTCTCTCTTATTTTCAATGTTCAATGTTGACAGCTATGCATAATGCGTCAAAAGACCGATTAAATTTTACCGAACAATTACGTTGACATGTCGGCAATGTGGAAACATTTAAAAGTGTTGCAGAAAGACGCACAAATCGACGCAGATGCAGTTCTGCATGTAAAATTAGTCTCTGTACAATCAGGAGTAGGCTGAGCATCTATCAGTCAATTTTGACCGGGTTTTAACTTCTTACGTTAGTTTTGAACAGCACCAATTGACAGCACCTCAAAACTAACGTACAACATCATTGTAAGTTAACCAACGTTAAACAGCATTAATGTTTTATGCTAGCTACACACAAAGTTGTTTATTAATGCTAGCTAGTTTATCAGTTCATTTAGTTAATTTAGCTAACCAGCTAAAAAGCGTACGTTAGCCAATGCCTCTTCAATTAACGTTAGCCATCGTAAGAAGTTAAAACCCGGTCAAAACGAAATGATGTTAACAAGCATTACAAACAAGCACACTAAACTGTTTGATTGTTTGACATCGTTCAACTTACTGTTATAAACTCTTTCCACAAGCTTGCAGTCCGAATTGATCCAAAGAAAGACCAACAGTTCGTGCGCTCGTTCCGAATGCCCCGGGCCAGAACAACTACGATTCCGCCGACTGACTTCTGGTCTGGTATGAACCGGTTAAAAAAAAAAAAAAAGAAACAATTCGCGCGCTCGTTCCGATGAGTCCGGGCCAGAACTATTATGATTCCGCCAACTGATGCCTACTCTTGATTACACAGACTACATGCGGGCCGTATCTGGAACGGGGCAGTAAAACGGGCGTGACTGTTACACGGATCTGCCGGTTTGGAGGCGGATCCGGCCCAGAGTCAGCTGCTATCTGGGTTATGACCGAAAATAGACTCGGCCAGATTTTTTGATATGAGAGCAGCTCCGTCCCAAGTTTTGGGATGAATGCCATCTCTCTTAATCAGACTAGGCTTTCCCCAGAACGCCCTCCAGTTATCTATGTAGCCCACATCATTAGCTGGGCACCACCCTGACAACCAGCAGTGGAAGGATGACATGCGGCTGTACATGACATCGATGATCAGGTTTGGCAGGGGTCCAGAGAAGACTACTGAGTCCGACATTGTCTTTGCATATGCACAAAGTGACTCAACATTAATTTTAGTGATCTCCGATTTGCATAATCGGGTATCATTACCACCTACATGAACTATAATCTGACTGTATTAACAGTTATTTTTAGCCAGCAGCTTTAGATAAGATTCTATATCGCGCGTTCCGGCCCCAGGGACGCACACGACCGCGGCCGCTTTCTTGGAGCTGCCAACTTCACGTTTCGCAATATAGAGCTCCCACTAACCGGAGCTGGCTTCTCAGCAGGTGTGTCACTGAGTGGGGAGAAACTCTTAGAAAGGCGCAGATGCTCCGGTTTAGAGCGACTGTCGTCATGTGCATTCCCCGGTTTAGAGCTAGCGCTATGCCTCTTTCGAACAGTCACCCACTCGCCCGGCTGCTCGGGGCCTGCCCGGGGGACTGCTAACAGAAGCTACATGTTGGCCCGCACCAGCTACGCTAAGATGGCTAGCTACAGAAGCATACGATTTTGATTCCATGGTGCGGAGCCGTGCCTCAAACTCACTAAGCCTCGCCTCCAGAACAGTGAATAAACTACATTTATTGCATGTATCTTTATCATTAAAGGAGGCAGAGGAATAGCTAAACATCTGACACACAGAGCAAGAGAGAGCAGGAGGAGAGGAATTAGCCATTGCTAATGGCTAAGCTAAAATAGCTAACAGCGTTTTAACAATTGTGAGATCAGCGAGGAAGTCGCTGTAAGAGAGGAGAACTATAGTGCTTGAGTATAACTGGTGTAGTTTAAATGCAAATCAGGCTAGCCGCTAAATTAAACAATAAAGCAGAGTTGAGTAAGTTTTTGCTGGAGCAGCAACTAGCGCTCATAACACAACACGACAACACCGGAAGTGAGGCAAGAAACCAATCCATTATGTTGTTCTATCCTATCCAATGTTTCCTACATTTCTATGCAGATTTTCTATGCTTTTTCTATGCTCTATTCTGATAAAATCAGGTTGTTTAGAATCATATCAAACTTAATTCAGTCTGTGTTGTTTTGTTTCGTTTATTTCACACGTCAATATTGTGTCATTAAACACAGTTTCAGAAAGTACAATGATCATAAGGCGCCTGAAATGGGGAACCCCAAATAAGCTACTAAAAGCTTTTCGGAGGGGGCCCGATATCAGTAAACATATAACAAATAATATACAAACCAAAGACACAAATTACCATAGACACAAAATCAACAAATTCAGTCACAATAGACTAAACATAAACAAAATACTACAAAACAGACAGACGATCCCAGCACCAACTATAGCAATTACAGAATAATCAACAATCATATGTTATGAGCAATTTGTCCTTCAGACTTTTCTTGAAGACGGAGACAGAATGCAACACTTTCAAGTTTTCCTCAAGCTTATTCCAAATCTGCGACCCCCTACAAACTACACTCAGGCTTGTACACTTTAGCCGTCTGTTCTTGCCACTAATTAGGTGTTTTCTCCTTGTGTCATAAGTGTGCAAGGGACGACTGATTGGAATAAGCTCACACAAACGGTAGTTTGACCTATGAATGACCTGGAATATCATGCAGGCATTATGGAAGACATTATATTCGGTAAGCCTTAATAAACCAAGGCGACGAAATAGAGGACGAGTGGGAGTATTGGGCTCAGACCACGTTAATGCCCGCATGATTTTTTTTTGTAAAATCTGTAGTTTTTTCAGGTGGTTGGGAAAAGTGTTACACCATATGACATTACAGTAGTTTAAATGGGGCTCAAACAAAGTTTTATATAAAGTGAGAAGTGCTGAGTGTGAGAGTAAGTGTCTTACCTTTAAAAATAGTCCAACATATTTAGATAATTCTTTTGTTAGATAATCAATATGGCATTTGATATTTAAACATTCATCAATGTAGGGAAAAAGCTCAATATAATAATACCCCTGTGTGCCATTGATTTAAACTTTTGCATGTGAATTGCTGTCCTTGTGTTTTAGCTAACTTATGGCATGTGTGTTTTTAACTCCTGCATGGTTGTTTTTATTCACTGTTTGCTGTGTCTTGTGTGTGTTTTTAATCACAACTGCATGTGTTTTAATCATGGACTGTTGAGCCATTTTTATTTATTGTGGGGTTGGATGTGTGGGCTATGCGCCACTAGGCTTTGCTGGACCCCGCCCTCTCTCTTTGACAACAAGAATCCAATTAAGAGGCTGATCCAGGACAGGTGTGGGGCAACCGTGCTCACACTAATCAGGCTAACTGATACAAGACAGGTGTGGCAGGAAGATCAGGAAGCATAAAAAGGAGCAGACACAAGGGGAAGGGGGGGGCAGGATGAGGAGGAGAAGCGGCCAGGAGGAAGGCGGGCCCGAGGCGGCGGGGCCCTAGGTGGCGGGGCCCTAGGTCCGACAAGACACCGCTGGTGGCCCCGTGGACTACGGGATGGAATACGGACGGTGAGAAACAAGGACGGGGAACACAGAGGAGAGGCAGCACTGGCGGAAAGTGGACGATAGCAGAGAAGCAGGCGCACCGGAGGGCAGAGGACGGCCTGGAGGAGCCATAGCCATGATGGACCGAAACAAGTGAAGCCACCAGACAGATGGATTCAACGCCTGTTCACAGCTAAGTGAAGGAAAGTCCCTGAGCCTACCTGCTCCAGGTGTGTGTGAAAGACCTGTTTTGTGTGTGTTGTGCTTGACTAAGGACTGTCCTTACTCGTCCCCAGTGCCTCCAGTCTGGCATCCCCCGCAGAGTGGCGTGGACGTGAAGCCCAGACTGATCCTGGTGAAGCGGCCTTTCCTCTAGCTGTACCATCTTGCTACCAGGTGAAGCCACACGGACACGGAGGATTACGTGGGAGTTCGGACTGACAGCGGTCAGCTTTTTATTTAACTTTTACTTTTTTTTAATCCTTAGAACTGTTTTTATCTTGTCTTCTTATCCAATATTTAAATACAATGTTAATGTGTGGGTCTGGTTCGTCACTGTCAGTGGAAGAACAATTGCTGGTATTTTAACAAGAACCTCTCGGTGTGTGTCATAGACTCCGAGGAATTTAGTGGTGTTTACTCTTTCAATAATTTGTTCATTTATTTTAAGACAAACATGCTTGTTTTCCATTTGATTTTTGTTGGCATGAAACACAATATAGTTCGTCTTGTTGATGTTAAAAGATAGTTTATTACACCGAAACCAAATTTCTACCTTTTTTTTTACCTTTTATTTCTTGTAGTCCAACTGGAGTCTTATGTGAAATAAATAAATTAGTATCGTCAGCAAATAAAATTTTGTGTAAAACCATAGTGGAATTTTCAATGTCATTAATATATAATATAAAGAGAAGCGGGCCCAAAATGGATCCCAAGGGGACTCCAAATTTGATGGGTTTACTTATGGAAATTTGTTCATTAATATTTACATATTGCAGTCTACCAAATAAATAACTTGTAAACCAGCTAAGCGCTATTCCTCTGATTCCATAGTGATGTAATTTATTCAATAAGCTGTCAAAATCAATAGTATCAAATTCCTTGGACAAATCTAAAAAAATACCTATACCACAGTCACCTTTATCAATGGCATCATTGATCTTTTCAATCAGATCTAGTACAGCCATACATGTAGTCCTTTTTTTTCCTAAAACCATATTGGGATGAAGCAATACTATTTAACTTATCAAGGTAGTCACTTAACCTATTGTACACTACTCTCTCTAAGACCTTAGAGATTGTAGGCAAAATTGATATAGGGCGATAATTGCTCATTTAATTTTTATCCCCAGATTTAAATAATCTGGCACAATGCCAGAGAGCAGTGAAAGATTGATACAATAAGTAAGTGGCTCCATGATATCAGGTGCAATCGCTTTCAGAATTTTACTGCAGATTTCATCCTCACCAGCAGTGTACGAGCTTCGTAAGTTTGTAATGATTTTATATACTTCATTACAATCAGTTGGCTTCATGAAAAAGGAATTGACATAGTTACCTGGCAAGTAATGATTAAAAGAGATACCTTGGGGTAGGTTTATTTGGTTAGAGAGACAAAGTAATTATTAAAATAATTTGCTAGATCGTCATTTGCTTAAATGTGAGTGTATGCTGTAGGATTATTTTGTTAGAATATAGTGTAAGACCTCAGAGATCAATCTGACATTGCTCACTCTCTGTTTCTCCAGGTCATGAAGAAGTCATGAAAAAGCCATCCGGTCTTCTGAGTGATAAGCCATCATTAAAAGTACAGATAAAAACTTAAATCATAAATCATAAACCCTCTTCAAAGATACAGGACTAATTAAAAAGTGAAACTATCTGATCAAAGGAGAAACAGAGAGTGATAGCAATGGGTCCTAAGCGGTGAGGAAATGTGATGCAGGTTGGAGTGTGGCCTTGGCTTCCCTCAACTCACAGGCCTACAGAAAATACACAGACGCGTCTGATTGGTGAAACATCTAAAACTTTGTAACCTGTGTATACATTTGATAAATAGAATACAACCATAAAGTATTCCACTAGTAAACAGACTGTATGGCCTTGGGTTGAGGAAAAGCCAATGTATTTTTGCAGAGAGAGCGACATCGTGAAAGGAGCCTAAAAGGACTGGGCAGCAGCAGGGGTCAAGAAGACCTGGACAACATCTCGCCTAGAGACCTCGTCTCCCTCGGCCTCTAGGCGCACCCCCCCTCCTGGATCTTGGTCGGGATGAACAGGGCACGGGCTCGTAATCAATATCAGATCCCACAAGACTCTCTTCTTGAAAGCTCTCAACAACAACTTAGATGCTAGACGATAGCTTGTTTATTGGCCTGTAGCATGCTAAAGTTAGCTATAGAACTAGGCTCGTGCATGCTCTCTCGTGCACACGTTTAATAGGCGTTCCCTCTCAGGAGCAGGTAGAGTGTTGCGCATGTGCATTTTTTCAAAAAGTGGAGAGGGCAGTTCTTTTCTAAAATTCGGAAAAATCCTCCACTATACCTTTAACAACAACGTTAGAGAAAACAATTATATTGTTGGCAGATAACAGCACTTAGGCCTACCTCAAACTGTCAATGATCAAGTGACATAGCACCAAAGATGTTTTATTGTGAAGAAGACCGCAGTAGGTTTTTGAAACTCCCGTATATGGGAAATTGTAACCCCCCCACCCCCCCTCCCCCCAAATAAAAACTCTTCGGATCTACATGATTCACATGGATGACATTTTCCCATTTAAAACGGCGATTTTCGCCGAAAAGCAACAAGTTTGCAGGTATGTTATTAGCTTTCTACCCACATTATGCTGATAGCTTGTAAGGAGGAAAAAAATAATAATAATTATCAGTAATGTATTAGTCTGAGAAGTTTATATTTAAATGCAATACTTCAGATGAAAACACAGAATACTCTCCCAGCTAACCTTTTTGGTTTCAGGAATATTCCCTGAAGGTTAGTTTCTTGGTTAGTTTTTGGTTACCATGGCAAGTTTCGTTAACGTTTAGGGAACGTTTCTTGATAACAGACCGTTGCCATGCAAAAGCAGAGCGTTGCCATGGATGCAGTTCTGTTCACTCTGGAGACAGGGCTCTCAAGTTTTGAAGACAGGCAAGAGTGACATTCTTGCCTGTCTTGCCCCCCCCCCCCCCCCCCCCCCCCCCGCTCAGCTTGTTAATAGCCAGTGTATGTTCATTATAGCTTCCAGTTTGTAGATGTTAGTTAGATGGCACCAACATTTGGTCTAATCATAACTGGCCTGGCAACCCAAAGGACAGGGTTCTGGTTCCAGATTTGTTTGGTAACTTATGATGGGGGGTTCTGGGGGTCCACCCCCAGAAAATGTTGAGCATTAAACACTACATTTCCTGCATTGTGGTGAATTTTTATGCACCTATTTCTACCTTTTTCTGAGTCAATATGCTGGAAATATCTTTATGTAAAGGGACACAAATTACAATCCAAATATAAAAACATAATGGAATATATTGCAGTAAGGCTCTCAGGTATTCTGTATTGCTTTCAACTATTTATTCTCCTTTGGATCAACTTTCCTAATTATATCTGAGTAAGCACACAGCTTAGGCATAATTTACTCTTACCTTGTCATTTGCATCTTTTGTTGAGGAAGTAATCTCATTAAATGTGCATATGACAATTATTCACCTCAATGATACATTCATTCATTTTAATGGATTAATAAACCCCTGGACTGTAATATTTCAGACGTGTCCAAAACATTCAAAATATAACTCATCCCATCTGTGTTCTCTGAGATTTGGAGGAGTCGTGATATTTTGTGAAAAATAAAGTGATAATAGGATATTACAAGAATAAAGTCACAATATTTCAGAAAATAATCCAACTGCACAATAGTCTGCTATATGCATTACGTGATTGCTCTGCTGATACGGTAGATCTCAGATCTTCTGACAGACCAGATCCCCGTCTGGGTCTCTGGTCTCTGAATGAGACTACGTTTAGTGAAGTGGCTGAACGCTGCTCTACGTCGGAGGTGGAAAACAGAAACTATACGGCAGAAATACACGGAGCACAAACGTGACACATCTGCCGCAGCATCTCCACAGCAGAGCGCATCGATAAACCTGAGGCTGCACAGCTTTTTACAGCGAGTGGACACTAAGCGACGTTTCATATTTGTCAGTCAACTTTTCAAAACATTCAGGGCTACACTCAAACCATTTGAGCTGAAGCCGCGTCTGCTCCCCAACAACTGGCCCAAAATTGTAAGAATTTATTGACGTTTGCAGTATTTCAAACAGGCATCAATAAAGCCACCTACATTGTCAGTCTTCGTTGTTGCAACTGCATCACAAGTTAAAGGAGAATTCCGGTCGATTTCAACCCGTAGCTCTGTTGTTTGTAAATTTGTAGTGCTGTCAGTAGCGAAAAAAACAAAACCAATCAGACTGTGAGCAGAGAGAGAGAGAGAGAGAGAGAGAGAGAGAGAGAGAGAGAGAGAGAAGCAAACGGAGCTTTCGGATGATTTGTGTCAGTGTTTTTAGTATATAGATAGTACATCTCGATGTGGAACACACGGAGGAGGTTTTGGAGTTTATTGTGTCTAGTTGTGATATTGCAATTTCGTTTTTGTTATTTAAGTAAAGACACAAAAGCACAAATGTAATGTGTACTATAATAAAACCACTGATAACAGACAAGTGTTAGCAATATATTATAGAACTGTACAATTTACTTATTCAACTTTACTTGTACAATATAGAACTGTGCAATTACTGTGTTTATTCCTAGTATAATGACTATACAAAGTTTTACTAGAAATTATATTATTAGACTCAGAAAATGTGCTCTGCCTCTTTGAATCCCGTGTAACTTCCAGTTGGTAAGGGTACTCTTGTCTGATCGCTGCTACAACACAGCTAGGCATGTTGTTCTGGTGCCACGGCCAAGGCGCTCTCCTCTCAGAACCCACTCCAGAATCACCCGGTAGGCCACAAGTCTGTACTGGCTGGGCCTGGGGGGAGGCCGAGCTTTGGTTATTTCACAAGCTAGCGAAGTGGCACATCTATTTACAATAAATAATAATACATTTCATTTATAGAGAGGTTTTCATGGTACTCAAAAGACACTTTACAGTAAAAACCAGCACACACTGTATGTCACATTATAAATAGAAAAGCAATAAAAGCAACACATACAACAATCATATTTAGAAGCAATTAAAAACAATAAAAACGGTAGCTAAGCTAATCTGAAGAGGTGTGTTTTGATTAGTGTTTTGAATGTGTATTTACAACTGAAAGCAAATGTAGCTAAGCTAGGACAGACTCACTAAAGCCTGTTGTACTCACTCAGACAGCTGGCCGTCAGGTCCGTCCGGTTGAGGACGCTTCTTCCAATTTACTTTTGGGACAAAAAAAACACTTCCAAAACATCCTTATAGATCAGATGGGGAAACCTCTGTGTATGGGTGAAACCATGTCCGTTATCTGTATGAGTTCCCATTCCTTACAACACAGGCTTTCTTCCTCCGTCGTCATTGCGATACAGTATCCACAGGACAGGAGGACCAACATGTCCCAGCACGTCGTGGCCTTGAAGCAGCAGCGTCCTGCTCCTCTGTTTGTGCCCTTCTCTCGACAAGATCTTGTGCCAATAACTCTTCATCTGTAGCTATATTCAGGTTTGAATAGATAACCCCAACCATCAAACTCCAAAACCTCCTCCGTGTGTTCCACATCGGATTGAGATGTACTATCTATATACTAAAAACACTGACACAACGTCGTAATCATCCGAAAGCTCCATTTGCTTCTCTCTCTCTCTCTCTCTCTCTCTCTCTCTCTCTCAGCTGACAGTCTGTGTGTGTCTGTTGCCTAGCAACCTGCGCATGCGTGATAGCTCTTGAACTTTTGAACTCTCTGTGGCCGCAGAGTGGTGTCAGGTTACAGCATGTTGCTATAGTCATTAGTAAGGACTTAACCAGGGCAAATCGTTTTTTTTGTGGAAAAAATACGTTTTGGACTATTGGATTGTATGAGTTCGGCAATCGATTTGTGTGGTCTTCAACCAGACATCAGTAAATAACCAGAGGTATGGATTAACACAACTTTTCTGCCTTTCTGTCACATCTACTGCAGTCAGATTCGCTGTGTTCCCTCGGAAGGAATAACTGCACATGATATTTTGAGCATATTTAGAGGCTAAAAACACGTTTAAAACTTGCCCGGTTTATGCCTGTTAGGTGCTACAGCGAGTAGGGGGATAACACGGTGTAGGCAGCACCGATTGGTTTCGTTTTTTTCGCTACTGACAGCACTCCAAATTTACAAACAGCAGAGCTACAGGTTGAAATCGACCGGAATTCTCCTTTAATTCAACGGTACAACATGGATAAAGTGTATTATTGGGATCGTTTTCAATACAGCCTGTAAGTAAAACATAAGCTACATATGAGGTTTTTACAACCAGCTGACGTCGCGTCACATCAGCGTGTTCACATTTTGCCACAGCTGACAGCTGCGCTCAGATCAACTTGTTTTACATATGTAGGCATTTCAAATAGAAATGTAATAGTCAAAGGGTTTTACAGAGATAATTTTAGATGTATCCTTGTATCACTGCGTTAGAGAATATGGTGTTATAAAGCAAATCAATTTTCACCACGTTTGTATTAAATGTAACAGATATAGGTTATGAATATTGGAACAAATCCCTCTGTAAATGCCTTCAGAAGTAAATAGGAGTGAAACTGGAAAGTTTGGTGTATAAGTGCTACTGAAGTTGAGTTTTCTGACTCAGGGTATGAGAAAAAAACATTTTGAGATTAACAAAATCACACACATTTTGCATGACATTACACGTATGGTAAAAATAACTAACAGATATCAACATGAAACTTCCCCAGATAATTACTTACATTCAAACATATATTTTTGCTACACTATATATATAATACTCCAGTTTGCTTATATTTTAGATACAGTGTTGTTTTAATGGTGAAGTGTTGTGATGGCAAATTTTATTTTAACCATTACTTTAAAGATTGTTTTCAACCTCCATAAGATCCTGGTTGTTTTCTCTCTCTCTGTGGACTTTTAAAGTATCAGCCCTCAACTTTAGCCTAGTAGAAATGATATTGCTTTAACTAGCCTGAAGCTTTCTCAAGTTGTTATCTTTGTTCTTAGATAACAAGTGAGGAAGGCCGATGACTGCTTACAACAGCGAGAAACTACTACGCTTCTTTCTGTCTCCAAGGAAAAGAGGTGTTCTGGCTAAAGATTAGTACATAGCAGAGGAGGAATGTAAACTAACTTCAATTGTTCATGGTATGTGACCAAAAAAGTCAGCACCAAGGATGTAGGAGGGGGCTGGCTCTAACGATGTTCTGTTTGTTTCCTATATAATGTGTAATGTTTCATCTAGAAGGCAGAAATACTGTTTCAGTTGTGCTGCGTGTACCTCTTGAAACTGTGTTCCTCTATTTTGCAAAATATAATAAATGCTCAAAGACCAGACTTTGGTTTAATTCTCAAACAAATAAAGTCTTTAAACGCTTCAGATGTAAAGTTATTCGCTGTCAAAGTGACGCCAAAATGAATGGCAGTCAATGGGAGAGAAGCCTGCCCCCTTGGATGTAGCTAGCCAGAGAACGGTGTGCCGCTGGCATGCACTGTTCGCCGGTGTACATATGGAAGTTAGGACAGAACTTCGGTCACCTGAAAAAGACTGCCTTCCCCCTACCGGCGTGGGGGTGTAACGGTTGGTTTTGTACACTCAACCGAGTCACTTGTTAGAAGTGAAATGAAGAGGTGAATTTTCATAGTTGTGAAAATCGTTGTATTGATAGACTCTTGTTTTAAGTAGTTTCATCTAATACAGTTAAAAACCGAAGTCAAGCACAAAAGTATATCAGCCTAAAAATACATATATTTTCTTGCTATGCTGTTTATCTCACTTAGCTACATTTTATAAGACCAATCATTTGGAGCTGGTTTGAATAAACATGTTCAAAACCACACTCAGAACAACCAAAAACAACCAAAAACAACCAAACGGGAACGTTGTGTGGAGGTTACAGCGCAACCACAGGAGAACGTTTCAGTTGGTTAACCTTTAGAGAACCAAAAACTAACATTCTCTAACGTTCTCTAAACGTTCTGTGTTAGTGGGGAAGTAAGTACAATAAGTCCTCATATCAAGACAATTTGGTAACATCTTTATAAGAATGGGTGCTTATGGAAATACTAACGTCACTATATCACAGGCAAAGGAGACAGAAATAACTGAGGAACAGGGAGACCAGGGACAGTCAGGTGTAGAGTCTCAGGTAAGTGTGTTGAGGTTAGTTAATATTTTTGGAGGCGTGTGCTGTCAGGGTTAGCAGGTGAGCTTTACCAGTGGCTCACTAATTTACATTATGATCAGCTAATTTAACAAGTCTGCAAAAGCATTGTATTTCTTTTATATGGGGACACTTTTTTCAAAATAAGTCACTATGTTTAAGGTATTTTTGTGGCTTGATTGTAAACAACTTAAAAATAAATACATGGTTTTAAAGAAGAATATTTTGGTCAATTTAGTCAGATTTTTCATTGAATCAAAGAAGGATAATGGTACAGTCTCCATGCTACACTAATGATAGTATTAAGGCTTTCCTCTGTGTACACATGTCCTCTACGAGTATAATTGTGGCTGTATTATTTGTGTCCCCTTCAAAAATTGCTGTTCAGAAATTTGATGTTTATTGTCCCCCCCTACTGTTAGATCAGATTTACGCCTATGAAGAAAACAGTTTAACACGTTCTGCCTGAAGTTGAATCCATCAACCCTCACTCCAAACTCATAAAATATGGACGTTTGGGCAGTGGCTGAAGCATCAGATACGGCGCAAAAATCACCCTTCAGCGTGTGTGTAGAATTCACCGGGCAGTGCAGCAGCTACACAAGATGATGTAGCATTAAGAGCGACAACGGTAGAGAGTAGGATGAAAGCCCGAGAATCCGCATAGGGAGGTTGGTTGGGGTGGTGGATGGGTCAAACAACACAGGACTTTCACCCAGGAGACCGGGGTTCATGTCCCGCGTGTCACATTTCCTAAACCCAACCATCGCTTTCTTCTTTTACTAAACCCAACTGTCCCGTTCTTGTCCTGCGTGTCACGTAAACATACTTTTTAAAAGCCCACCCACAACCTTTTCCTTAACCTAACTGTGTCAAAAGTGACGCCAGTAGTCCCAACCAAGCGCATTTAAATGAAGCGCGTTTAGGTATGGCGCTAAAGACTTTTAGCATCAATAACAGCACTAAAGGCAGCTGAACAAGCATCCGTATTTTACGCGATGGGAGTGAGAATGTGTAGGCTCCATCCGTATTTTTTTTCTACAATGGCCGTCGTACTAAGATGCCATTTTAGCATTAAAAGTAATTTTTAAGTAACTGCAGCTTAAAAGTTGGTCCAGGTATATGTTGCTGCTAATAAAGTAATTTCTAGTTCAGACATTTATTTAACTGAACATAAAGTGCAAAATGTTACTTCCTGCTTCCACGTGGTGCCGCCAAAAACAGCAGTACATGACTGAAGCTTAGCTGAGATCATTGGTTTGTTTTAGGGGTTTGACAAACTGCAGTGGGGGGAGGAGGGAGGGGAGGATGCACTTGTACAAGAAAAAGTGCGGCGACGGTTTCTGACAGAGATCTGACAGCTGCTGCAGGTTTCATAATAGTTACACATTGCAAGTCATCAACCCTGCAGTTCTGCCGAGTTCGCACACTCCCGTCACATCAAGTCAGCTTTTTATCCACAGATCCCACAGGTTCAGGACAGGGGTGTGTGTGTGTGTGTGTGTGTGTGTGTGTGTGTGTGTGTGTGTGTGTGTGTGTGTGTGTGTGTGTGCCAGAGAGAGCTTGTGTATGCACATTTGCAAAAGTGACGTACAAGAGCAGCAGAGAGAGAATGTGTGTGTGTGTGTGTGTGTGTGCATTATATGAGAGAGTTAAACAGATTGAGAACTAGTGTGTATGTTTGAGGTATTACTTTGTGCAGTCTCAAGAGTATGTGTATGTCTGCACGAGTTTGAGAAAGAAATCGAGAGCGTGTGTGTGTGTGTGTGTGTGTGTGTGTGTGTGTGTGTGTGTGTGTGTGCGTGTGTGCGTGTGTGCGAGAGCTGTCGTCCAGGATTTACCCTCAGTGAGTTAATCTGAGTGTCGGCAGGATTCTCTAAAGGTTAGAGAAAGAAAGAGGGGAGTGTGTTGGAAACACTGCAGCTGACCTCATTTTCCACACACACACACACAGACACGCTTTGTTTGATGGTTTGTTTGCTTTGTAGGTTTGCGTGGGTGAGCAGAAACAGCCCAGTCTCATGGAATTTTGTGAATTAGTAACATTATTTAATGTATTGATTCGTGGACAGGCACAGCGGCAGGACAGTTCTTACGCGCACAAGCCATTGACAATAATGGGTTTCATAGCGCAGCGCTCCCGCTTGCGTGTACAATGTGGACTGGCCCTAAGTCGCTTTTGCTTGAAGCTGCATTACATTACATATCATTTAGCTGACACTTTTATCCAAAAAATTAAGTGAGCTTGAGGGGAACATGTTTTTAATGATGGGGGGACACCAGAGCACCCCATGCAGACACGAGGAGAACAGGTAAACTCCACCAGAAAGGCCCGGGATGACCAGGGTTTGGTACCTTCTTGCTGTGAGGCCACAGTGCAAACCAATAGGCTACCATGCAATCATTATAGATGTAATCTATTTTATTTTTTGAACCATTGTATTTTAGAATGCCTATTGTCAACTGTAAATTAGCCGTAGAGGCTAAAACTGCTCCTTTTAAAGTACAGTTAATAAAAGGGGACTGTCCACACCATTATAAACTAATAAACTAAACTTCATTTTTAAATTTCAATTATTTCTTTCAGCTAGCAGAGAATAAAAGACAACAGTCATACACAACATATTCCAACGGAACAAATTGCATCAAGCTATTAATGAGACCAATGGTAACAGGGACAAATGAGCTCTTCAATCTCTTGGTCTTAAACCTCGAACAATTGTACCTGATGATGGCAGCAGCCTGAATTCACAGGACAAGGAGTGACTCGGGTCAGCGAGTATAGCTACGGCCTTCCTCATGGCTCTGACCCTGTATGAAAGGGGATTACTCTTCAACATGAATCCCTGGAATTTTCCCACACATTATTACGATGATTTTTAGTTGTTGCATATTTTTCAAGGTGAGGGACCCAAATCAGCAGTTAAAACAGACTCAATAAAACAAATTATATACCATACAATAGAAACACCATCAACAGTCAACATTCGAATATTAGTTTTCATATTCACTTATGGTGAACTGGTGGGATTAAATAATTACTTCTCCTCGTTCCATTTTGGACATGTCAAAACATGTGTCAAGTGTTTGCCATTCATGTGTCTCTATGCTTTTTTTGTGTAATATTTTTTTTCTGTATGACCCTTTATGTTTTTATTACACATTCAAAATCTATCAATCGATTTAGAATTATCCACTCGGTCTTTCAGGAAAAAAATCAGTAGGGTCATATATTTATGTGACTTTAAATTTGGAAAATCCCACTCAGTGTGTTTTGGAGTCACCTGAAGTAATTAAATGATTAGATAAAATGAAAGGATGTTGGATTAACCTGAGCTGCCGGCTGAACAAACACACTGAAGCTGAGGATTCATCTGCAAACTGAAGATCTGCTCCGCTCCATATAAACCGAGCGGCTCGACACCCTTCATGCGTCCGTTGCTTTGAAGGGAAGCCAAATGGCTCGGCTCCACCGCGCTGATGTCATCCACTCTGCAAACTCTGAATATTAAAACACATAATGCATGCAGTTTCCCCTCTCTTGCATTTTTCCCTGTAGTTCTTTGTCGTGCACCAGTGCACTACATGCTGATTTAGATGTGGGGTGTCAGCCAAGCTGCCCTCAGGCGGTTTTGCCCTCTGCGACCCATTTTTATGGAGGCTCCCGCTTCCCCCCGCTGTCAGCCCGATGCTGTCGGGCCGACCACAGAGCAGTCAGGTGATTCATGTGCTGGACCCCCAAATTACTCACCTCCAAAGTGCTCTTCTGCTTCATTAAAGAGTCCCTTGGAGTTCATCATTCAAAATCTGTCACACTATTTCATTTAGCCCACACAAGAATGACGTTATTGATTTTGTTACAAGACAGAAATGGAAGCAACAACTATGCAAAAATACAACCCCAAATCAGAAAAAGTTGGGACAGTATGAAAAACACAAATAAAAAAAGAAAGTAGTGATTTCTAAATGTACTTTGACTTGTATTTCATTGCAGACAATGTGAACACAATATTTCATGTTTTGTCTGGTCAACTTAATTTCATTTGTAAATATACATCCTTTCCTGTCATTCAGACCTGCAACACATTCCAAAAAAGGTTGGGACAGGAGCAATTTAGGGCTAGTAATCAGGTAAATTGGTTAAATAATGATGTGATTTGAAACAGGCGATGCAAACAGGTGATTGTAATTATGATTTGGTACAAAAGCAGCATCCAAGAAAGGTCTAGTCCTTTAGGAGCAAAGATGGGCCGAGGATCGCCAGTTTGAAAATTATTGCATTGTTTAAAAACAATGTTCCTCAAAGAAAGATAGGAAGACATTTGCTTATTTCACCTTCAAAAGTGCATAACATAATTAAAAGATTCAAGGAATGTGGAGGAATTTCAGTGCGTAAAGGACAAGGGCGCAAGCCTAAGCTGAACAACCGTGATCTCCGATCCCTCAGGCAGCACTGCATCAAGAATCATCATTCATCTATAAGCGATATCATCAGCACAATATGCTGCCTTCAAGAAGACATCTTTTCCAGGGACGTCCATGCATATTTCAACAAGATAATGCAAAACCACATTCTGCACACATTACAAAGTCCTGGCTGCGGAGGAAGAGGATACGGGTACTTGACTGGCCTGCCTGCAGTCCCGACCTGTCTCCAATAGAGAATGTATGGCGCATTTTGAAGCGCAAAATGCGACAATGAAGACCGTACTGTTGCCCACCTTAAGACTTGTTTGCAGCAAGAATGGGACAAAATTACACCTGAAACACTTCATCACTTGGTGTCTTCAGTCCCTAAACGTCTTTTAAGTGTTGTGAAAAGGAATGGCAACATTACAAAGTGGTAAATGCTTTACTGTTCCAACTTTTTTTGAAATGTGTTGCAAGAACCAAAATAGGAATTTTGTTTTTTTGAAAGAAAAACAATAAAAATCATGAGCAACACATTAAATTATGTGCTGTTGTATTGTCTGCAATGAAATACAAGTCAAAGTACATTTAGAAATCACTACTTTCTTTTTTTATTTGTGTTTTCCATACTGTCCCAACTTTTTCTGATTTGGGGTTGTACTGCAACCATACTTAACACAATAAATAAACAAAAGAAGTGCTCATTGTGCTTTTTGGCTTTTCCCCTTTCCATTATTGTGTTACATATCTTTTTATACACTTTTTAGGGTTACAAAGTGAAAAAGCCCAAAGTCCACCCCAAAGGGACTTACTATATCCAACAGAAAACACTGTTCACAAACTGCTCCAAACAGCTCTGTTGTAGTTCAGCCTTTACTTCAGAGACAAACATGCATCACTTTATAACACACGTTATAATGCTCGCCTAGCTGCTAGCATGGCACGCCCTCATACTCTGCTTCTGACTGGCTAGTAGTCCTTACCTAGCTAGCTGTGTACTCCAAACAAAGATGGAACAGAAGTGAGATGGCTCACTATGTAGCTAAAACAGAGAGCTCAACACACAGGGTGAAAAGAGGAGCTGCAGCAATGTGCAGTACAACAAATATATGGTGTTTTCTGAAAATTAAACCACATTAACCTATTCTGGTACAACCGCTAAATACAGTTATGAACCTGAAAATGCGCATAATATGAACACTTTAAATACCTGAGAAAATACAAAATTCATAGTGCAAAATGTCAATATATGAGCAGTTGTGGAACAGTCTAGTAAATTTATACTAATGATTCACTGTGTGTGTGTGTGTGTGTGTGTGTGTGTGTGTGTGTGTGTGTGTGTGTTGCACAGGGTATGTTGATGATTTGATGGACTTGATCATGGAGAAAGTCTTTGTCGACCCATCATCGTAGAGAGACAAGATTCTGAAGCTAAACATCCTACCGGACCTATCTTCACAATATAAGCATTCAGACAAGGAGGAGGTCATCACCAGCTACGTCTCAAGATTCAATTAAGGTTGTGGAGTTTGAAGCCTCCATATCGTCCCTGGGCGTCAGAAAACTCCTGTTAGATCCAAAGTACCACACATGAGGGGATCACTACCCGTATCTTCCGACCAAGGAAGCCCCAGCACCAGCTCACAAAGCTTCTATAGGCTACAAACCTGTAACGACTGAGAAAAATGAACATTGCTAGTCAACAGGTTCTATAATGTCTGTGTTCACATTTCTCTAATTTGGATTCAGTGAATCCTTCAGCACTGTATTCATATGTTTAATGACAGCGGTCAATACATGTTTATTGTATCTGTAAAATGTTTCATGTGAATTTATGTGTAATAGAGTATTTGCTTAGGAAATACTTGCTATATGTTCAAGAAAAAATATGATCTGAACTAGTGGCATTGGCTGACTATATTTAGTATATTATGTTGTATGAACAGTGAATGTAAGTAGGTTATTACAGATCAAACTCACTGCTCTCTCCCCCGTAGCTGTAAAGGATCGTAGTCAGCCTTGTAAATGTTGCATGCATTCTGCAGCGAGAACACATTTAGGCAAACAGGTTGGAAACTGGATGGTCTATCATGCAAGGAGGCCTTTCATCCAGCTGCTGCAGCCGTATTGTAACCTATTTTGAACAACATAAGGTAAGTATCTGCAGTGGCATGTTGTCTGCAATCATATTTTGCAAACATAAGTGTAGGAAAGATAATGTTACCTGTAGCACCTCCTGGCAGCATATGTTCTCAGGCTCTGACGGCATTGTTTCACAATTTGCACCTAAAAAACACATACAAAAAAGAGTCTTGCATGTATAAAGCTAAAGAAATAAGAAACCTGGTATTTGCAACCAATAATAGCACCCACGTTTTACATTTGAACGAGCATGCTCTAGCTAGCTAGTACTGAGCCTGAGGTAAATAGGTGAATGGTCAGTAGTGCTAGGCTTTCTCAAGTTTACAATGCAAACATCTGGATAACAATTTGGTACCTTGAAACTTACAACACATGACTTTACGTTTTGTGAACAAGAAGAAAATTCTAGTTTACTTATGCACGATGATATCGGCACGACATCGGTATCGGCCGATAAAAGCTTAAAATGACCATCATCGGCAGAAATATTCATATCTGCCGATGAGCCTTGCAGATAGGGTGGCGTGTTTACTATTCGTGTTTACTGTGTGCACATGACTATCGTGAACGTAGCATGAGCGCCAGCAACTTAAACTTCTAACATGTTGCCTGTGTGGAAGTATTTCAAGATCTGTAAAACGGATAACAAACTTGCTATTGCAGTACAAGTACAAGCACAAGTGATGCGAGGAGGCGTAAAGCAACACTCGTTCAACACTACAAATATGATGAAGAGCCGTCATCCTGAGCAACACCAAGACTTTTTGAAAAGAAGAAGGAAAAAACACCGGCAAAACCCCATCAGCAGCCTCTACTTCAGTCCTTTGACAAAGCTAGAAAATACAGCAGCGATCACCCAAAGGTAAAAGAGCTTAACGACAAAATCATTGAATTTTGGAACATTGGAAGACGTTGGCTTCAGCAGGCTAATGACGTACCTAGAGTGTTGTTGCCAGTCACATTGAAAGGCTCCTCGCCGGCGCTAGTCACATTAGCTTTACCACGGACATTTGGACATCAAGCATGAGTCCTGTTAGCATTTTAAGCCTCAGTGCTAATCACTGATAGACAAAGACTTCACCCTTAAAAAAGCTGTCCTACACTCACATGAATGCTCTGGTGGTTCTCACACAGCAGCTGCAATTGCATCCGCATTTGATAATATGTTTGGGAAATGGAAAATAGAAACAGAACGAGTGCATGTCGTGCTAAGTGACAATGCCTGTAACATGGCTAAGCTATTGTGGAGTTTGGTGTGGCAAGTCTACCGTGCATGGCACACACACATTTTCAGGGGTGAATGTATGTTTACATTTGTAAAATGATACATTTATGGTAGAATCAAATGTTGCTTGTCTGTGTATTGTCTTATCTACAACACATGAGTATAAGGTAAAGGTAGTACAGGAGAGAGACTTGGATTTCTCCAGTAAAATTAAAGTGTATATACATCAGGGGAAAAATGTGTATATATCTGTATCAGCATCGGCATCAGCCAAAATGAGTTTGAAAATATCGGCATATCGAATATCGGCCAAAATCCAATATCGTGCATCCCTACTTATGACTATTGTGTAAATACAAATTCAATAAGTTTAATAAATTGCATAGCTTCTAGAGATAGACAATAGCTACTGGCCTGGCACAGACTAATATCTAAGTTCCAAAAAAAATAAAGTTATTTTTTGACTAACCATTCAGAAACGTCCTTCTGAATTCTCTGAGTGTCAGGTTCTGCAGGAGACTCCCCTCCTTCTTCAGGATCTGATTCTGATTCGAACATGTATGGTTGAAGCATGTAGGGTTGAACAATGGATGTATTAAGAGAACTTTCTGCAGCCATGTCCGTTTTAACTTTCTCTGATCTGTGCTGCCTGCAGGATCCGTTATTGCGCATGCACAGATGACGTTAGTACGTTACTACTACACTCTCCCCGTTACCATGATAACAGTTAATGAGTGGGGCGTGGGAAAAGGAGCAGCAGCTCATAAATATGTAATAAGCAGCAGAAAACAGCACACTCTGAAAGGGACTGAAACAGAGGGTAATAGAGGTAGGTAAGAATATTTTTCTACAAGCTATTTCCAGCAAACAACTTCAGAAACATGTTTTCTGGAACTCATAGACCTATTTTAACTTCTGGAAAAGCAGTTATAATATACTTAACTAACTCAACTTAGTTAAGTTTAGAAAAAGATGGTGGTTTAGGTTAAAGTGCCCATATTATAACTGCTTTTCCACAAGTTAAAATAGGTCTATGAGTTCCAGAAAACATGTTTCAACCATACAACGATGTTGTTTGTTCCTTCCCACCATTTCACAACATTTACGTGTTTAAAACCCTGACATTTATGTTCAAAACTGCGACCGTTATGTGCTCTGGTTGAGATATGAGGTTGTATTTCTGCCACTGCTAGGGGCGCTAATTTATTGAATGCTCTTGTGGGTCGCATTACAGGTTTTTTTTCGATTGCTAAACAACAGTGGGCACAACTGGAGCTACATGTGCAAAACTCTAACTACAGTCTGCACTACCAACAGTCACCTGAGCTAAACAGTTAACGTCACCTGCAAAACTCATTCACAGCAACACAACTCTTCACACACGTCTCAGAACAGGCTCAGTGCAGCCAACCACTATGAACAACCCTCACTGAGATAACACACTCTGTCACTCAGAACACACTGAGAGTAAAAACACCAACATCAAACACCAATACAGAAATTACAAACACTTTTAATCTTTACAGTTTGAACAATTTGAGTGACTTCACACTACTCAATAGTTTCTTTAAAGACAAGATATAGATTTTATAATATACCAATTTTACGTAAGGTAAACAAGAAGGAATAAAAAGCAGCAGTTTGCTTCAATATAGTATTTTGTCTCTAGTAATGTATGTAATTACTGGGAAAAAAAACTGAAGGTACATAACAGTAACAAAGAATAGTGTGGCTAATCCTGCCTCTCTCCAACATCATGCAGCAAGTTTTCCTCATCACATTGGATGTCTGCATCATCTCTAAATACAAATGAATGGTTGGTTTCCATTGCTTTCACCTCCATTACTTTCTGAAAAACAGTAAGGCTGTGTCTCAAATCGCCTACTTGCACACTTCACACACTTAGTTTTAAGTATATAGTGTAGATAACGAAAAAGTCAGTGCACTGAAAGTACCCGGATGACCCCCTAAAAAAAGTCAAAAAGTTCAGTGTAGAACGATGGACACTACGCACACTAAACCTGCGCCATCTTGACTACAAAGCGGAAAGGGGAGGGACCAGGGACATTGACCGGCAGCTGATTGGACGAACGCGTCACGTGCATATTAGCTCTCGCAGATTTTACATCCGAGCTTAATGGCGGCCAGATGGCGGCTCGTTTGAAATACGATCTCGAATTTTACGAAAATAGTTCACCGAAACGTGTTTCTGAAGACATTTTAAGCGAGAAATAGGCCATGCAGTTGCTGAATTTGTCTTCATTTCAGATCAACTAAGGTCAGTTTAGAAGATTTTCATCAGATTTTGAGAGGCGGCGAGCCGAGCCGACCGCTCGTCATTTCCGGTAAGTGCTTTATCATAAGTGTTCCATTTGGGACAATACTAACCATCGACAGTGGGCACTACGGCAGTAAGTGGTCAGTGTACATTAGCAGTGTACTGACCGAAGTACGCGGTTTGAGACACAGCCTAAGTCGCGATTTTACTATAGTAAAGATATAGTGTTTTTAACATTTTTTATAGCTGTATATGTAACCTCAGACATCTTACCTGGACATGTTGGTATCTTTGCTGTTTTCCCTGTTTGTCTCAAATGCTACAGTGTATAATTGTTTCATTCTTATTTGGTGTTTGTATACAAAAAAAGGCTTTCTGAGCTTTCTCTATATAAATACCGTATATGTTCACTAACTAGTCTAAAGCAAGACACCTGCTTAGGCTTTCAGCTGAAATTGCAATCAGCAGTTTGATATGCACCAGACTGAAATCTATTCTGTTTTGAATGTGTGGTTAACAGTTTTGACAGCAGTGTGTTAGCATTTGAACAAAGTGCTGTAAATCCACAGTGTTGTGCACATTGTGGTTAAATCCATGGGATAAGTGTGTAGAGTTTTGAAAACTGTGTTCAAGCAATGAAAAACGAACTAGAGTTTGGTCCACATGAACTGCTGCTGTGCAGACTGTAGTTAGAGTTTTGCACATGTCTCCAGTTGTGCCCAATGTCGTTTGGCAATCGAAAAAAAAACTGTAAAGGGAAGGAACAAACAACATCATTGTATGGTTTGGAGAACTTGGTTTATGTTGACGCAGAGATTTGATGGTGTATAGTTCATGGTTCAAGATCTGCTCGGATTATATTTTATTGCTCAGAGCTTTTAGGCTTTACTGAGCTTCATCCACGCACACAGATAATGTGTAAATGTATATATGTTTGTGTGTTTAAGAGCTGCGGGGCGGTAACACTGATTCCTGTAACATGCATGTCCATCTGTGGACGTATTTGTTTTTTAGCCCCAATGGCTCGGATGACTGCTCACAGTCATGTCAGTCAGTCACAGGATGGCCGTGACAACAGGTATTATGGTATCATTTGAGCGTGAAGCTTAATGGAGCTCGAGTAAAGAGGCCCCGAGCCAGTGTCCTGCCTGTCTCTCCCATCACGTCAGGCGGGCCGGTGGCCTGGTGGCTCCATCACCCTCCGACACCTACAGCGTCTTCGTAATGTGCAAGAAAGTCCGCTGCTTTTCCACCTGGCTGCCTGAGAACAATAGGGCACATTTAAATCCATGCTCATTATGGAAACAACACCACAGAGGGCGATTTCTTTAATATGATTATACTCGTGTGATGGCGATGAAGCAGTGAAGCTATAATTCAAATTCAAGAACGTCCGAGCTGGTTTATGGTTTAATATTAAAAGACACTTAGAGACAAAGCAATCTGCAAAGTAGTGTGCAGCATTTACTTTACCAAGGATATGTGTTAGGTTTATTAAAATAAAAGTCTGAATGGTGAAGATTTAAGAGGAATCAGGATTAAATAGTGAGAGGAATCAAGCAGAGTAGAAGCAGTGCAAGCAGCGTTTTTCCAAAATTGAAACCAGACTGTCCTCCGAAAAATGACCCTATGAGGGCGCGTTCACACCAACACAAGTAGACTTTGTATTTCACAGTTACTGCTTTCCGTCAGATTGTTTATAGATCTCAACATTTACAAGCGCACTTAAAGGCACAGAGAAAGAGAGACAGAAAAGAGACGGAGGGACTGAGGAAACAGTCAGCTGTTCTACAAACCCCCGGGCAGTTCAGTGCTTGTGTTTGGTGTTTTAAAACTTTCCTGTGGCAGCGATAAAGGCAGTGATGTTTCCTGTTTCCTGTATAAGACTCTCACACCGCCTCCAAACACACTGACAAGTCTGATCGCCGGTTGCATGATTGGCTACCGCACCGTGACACAGGGTTGCTTTTCTACAACAGTTGAATCCGTCTCAACTTTTACCCACAGGCCACTGCAGGTTTTGTTCTCCTTAACTTCTTCCTGGACGTGAACTCGGCTCCCTGGATTGAAAGCCCTGTGTTTTAGGAGGAAAACATCCCCTCCGACCTCCTCCTACAAGGATCTTCATGCTCTTACACAGCAGCAGTCAATGTGCTGCTGACAGTAATAAATATGTGGAATACTTACGGATTTACTTTTCAGAGCTATATGTATGAATGCTTTATGAGAACAGCTGTGATGGCAAATTACATTTAACACTGTTAGGTTAGTGTGTTTAGATTATGGTTTAAACTTTAATGGTTTCTGAATGTATAAAGCACTGGCTGAGAGAGAAAACTCTGAGGCCTTTCTCGAAGGTCTCCGGTCATCTGTTTATCCAAACAACCCTTGATAAGGGAACAGAGGCGCCATAAACTTTCTTATTAGACACAGTTTATTTTCTTCAACAGATGAGACTTCGAAAATGTTATGTCTTTCCCTGTCAACTAGGCCAAAGAGCTTGACATGACTCTTTGCTTTTTGTTTTGTGTAAGATGGGTTTCTGAAGGAAACCAGGGAGGGGGGTTTGAGAATGACCATTTGTTTTAATCTGTATTGTGACTGTCTGTTTGAAGGTGAATTAGAGCGCTCTTGCATAGCCACCGAGGTGGATGTGTTACAGCGTTTCTCCATTGATCAATGAGAATAAACACTCAATAACCAGACTTTGATTTCTGCTCAATGGTCTTCATTTGTTTCACTACAAGCTTTAAACCTTTTATTTACTTACACCGTGTTGAACCGAGATGGCTTCCACAACACAGCTTGATTAAAGTTCCTCTGATTAAGTTTTCTCTTTGTCATTAATATCATATCTGCTATCTCTCTCTCTCTCTCTCTCTCTCTCTCTCTCTCTGCCTCTCTCCCTCTTTCTCTCACCCCCTCTCTGTCTGTCTCTCTCCCTCTCCTCTCTGTGTCTCCCTCTTCATCCCAGCTGACTTTCTGCTGGCAAGTCTTTTTTTTAATCATTAAATTCTGCCAGTTTTTTGGAGCATCTCGGTTGTCCATCACCTTGCATCATCATCAAAAGCTGCATTCAACAAGGCTGCGTCTTGTTCAACATATTGCAGCATATTAGGAGTCGGGGTGCGTTTGCTGGTGTAAGCTTAGGTGAAATGATGGCGGCTCAGACGCTGTGATTTTACATTTAGAGACGTGTGTTAATGATCTCTTGTGTTTGATCTGTGTTTCTACGTTTAGTCCTCTGGATTTAACACTTGACTTCCTGTCCGTCTGCTGTGTGTGTTGATGAGACTCTTCTGTGTTCAGCAGAGTGAAAAAATCACAATACAAAAGATGCAATTTTAAATGTTGGGCATTTTAAAACCTGCTGGGGCGGTTGCCAAGCATCAGAAACTTCTCACACATTGCAAAACACACACAAACTGGTATGACATACAACATCCTGGTAGACAAAAAGATTAAAAAAAGATTGTTGATGCTGCAGCTCCTCCTGTCAGCAAACTGTGATGACAATAAAATTATCGCTTATGAATATTTCTGGTTGTTGTTTCTGTTCCACAACATTTTGTATGTCATGTTTGGGGTGTGGGATGAAGAGAGGGATCATTTTTGTAACAAGAGGGCTTTTCACCGGGGTGGAACAGCTGATCTCTTCACCGAGGTGGAACAGCTGATCCACTTGTGCCTCTGTTTACCAGTGTCTACTGCTGGCTCCGAAAGATCTTTCTCAGCTCTTTGCCGCCTGAAAACCTGGCTCTGTAGCACTATCATTCAGAGTAGACTTTCACATACCGCAGTGCTTCACGTCCACAAAGACATTTTGGATGATCTGGATATTCAGGGTCTCATGGCAGAGTTTATCAGCCGAACTCCAGAGCGCAAATCTACGTTTGATGTACCGAAATCATCGTAAGGTAGAGACATGGTGTCTTACATCTCTGCATCTTTCTCCTGATGGAAAAAGATGCAGACGGTAGCCTATATTTAGCCTAGTATGATTGTGATTTGTGTATGCCTATTAAGAAACAAATAGTCTGTAACTTTTTAGAATTTGTCACATACTTCGCTGTTCGTTGTTCAGCTGTACTTCATGGAGGGGAGAAACAGCCCCCCTCCCTGCCAGCACTCCGCCAGGACTTTCAGAAATTTTCAAAAGCCAACCTCAACGTTTCAGCTTTGGTGCCAGATTATCTCTTTACACATCACTCGAGAAAAAAATTGGGCTTCATTATACGGAAATAACTGTGGCCGGGCAAAGCATTGCCTCCACCAATTATTGTCCATTTGGCTTGTTTTCACTAACTGACTGAAGTAAAGTGGTACTTATCGAAGAGAAAAAAAAAATGTATATATTACATTTGTATAGTTAGTGTTTCACTGTTTCAGTAGTAACTGCTGCAGCTTCCTTGCACGCCACTGTCACAAGTTTAACTAGAACTGCAAGCAGTTATGATGGGGTCCAAGCCTCCTTGGCACCAGTCCCCCCTGGCGCAAGTCGCACCTGATGAAAGCAGAGCCCACGAAAGCGGAGCCCGCAGATGGAGAACCCAAAGCATGACGGCGACAAGGCAAAAGCCAGGTCAAAGGGTCCAAAAAGGGTCCAAAGTCTGTAGTGAAATGCAATAGCAAATTTCCCATTCATTGAGTAAAAGGCCAAAACGCTTCTACCTCAATTATAGCACCCCCTAAAGGACGATCATCACCAAATCTGCATGTCGAACAATAATGTCAAGTTTTGTGATGATAGCATTTACTGCGGCAGAGATATTGCCATTGCAAATTTCCCATTTAAATGCGTTGTTTGCCAAAACGCGTCTACGTTGATTGTAGCACCCCCTAATGGCCAATCCTCACCAAATTTGGTACAGTGCCTTGGATTCGGATTTCGAACAATATTACCAAGTTTTGCTTTGATATGTAATTTGGCCGAGATATGCTAATTTTTGTGTTTTGTGGCAAGCTACGAAAATTAGTTTGGTTGTAAATTGCGCATACTTTAACGTTGCAAATTTTCTTTTGTAAGTTTTTATCAGGTCTATCTGGAGATGTTGTCTACCAGGATTCGTGGAGATCGGTCACACAGCCTAGGAGGAGTTTGAAAAGGTTGGTTTTGCACATTGCATGATATTGCAAAAACACTTCTTAGCAGAAATGGGCGTGGCTCATAGAGTTGCGCCGGATAGTCGGCTGAAACGAGTATCCGGTACGGATAAAGCACTTTTGCCGAGAACGAGTATTATACGAGTAATACGAGTCATATCTGTGCTTGGATTGAATAAAAATCCTCATTGGGTAGCTGACTGTGTCTGCGTTCTGTGATAGGCTAGTCACAGCGCCCCTCCCCTCCACACGCTCTGCTCACTCACACACAGAACACTGAGAAGAGAACAGCTCTCTATCTCTCTCTGTCTCTCCCTCAGTCACTCAGGTTTGCGGGTCTTTTCCGTTAACGTTTAGGGTCTATTCAGCTTCAGGTTTGTTTTTTACTTCGGTTTGTAGTACTTATTAACAGGCACCTCCGACGTTGGATCCGGAACCTTTTTTATTGAATCCGGCACCTTCAAATGACACAAGCTCTTGTGCTGGTTGTGATTGCTGTTATAGCCTCATTTCACTCAGGGGAAAAATGTCAAAAAGACAACAAAGTTTGCTTAAAGGTCCAATATGTAATATATGTACTGTAATAAATTCAAAAATGACACCAATGCCTCATCAGATATTAAGGAAACATGTTAGGCTGAAATAATATCTTTTCTGACAACAATGCTAAAGTCAGTATATTTTCTTTTTGAAATGTACGATCCGTGACGGAATTTATGTTTATGTTTTGGTCTTTGTGTTGTTATCAACTGCCCAGTTTGACAGCCAGGCCGGGTTGCCAGATATACATGTAAACACGTAAGCGAGCGCACTACAGCTGTAACGTTAGTACAGCCATGAATGCAGCAAACAAACGAACAGGATCAATGGAGATAGATTCTACCCGACATTAAATAACAGCTACTAGGGACGAGCATTTTATGTCATTTCAACATTTGTGTAGTCACATTGAATTATATAGCTAGAAACACAAGTTGGTTACTTGCAAAAACAGTTGAGACTCAGCCAGTAACTGGTCCTGGCTAACGCCACCATGCTAACCCTGCTATCTAGCTAACATTACTGGAGGACCATAGCTGGCCAGGGCTGTTTACAACGCCGTAGCCCGCCGTAGGTGAGTTATTTTAAGCCAAGAGAGGGGCTGTAAATACAGAAGAGAAAACCATGAGTTAGCAGTGTGTTTAGCGATTGTTGCCGTCAAGACAAAGTGTGTATTTCAGTCGGGTGGAAAAGGACGACAAGGTAGTGTTATTTTTAGCGGTTCCTATCGTAATTCTAAGCCGAGGAAGTGTGTCTGTCTGGCGTGTGGAGAGAAAGGCAAGGTTGTGGGATTGTTGGCGGTTCTTACTGTAATTCTAAGCCGAAAAAGTGTGTCTGTCAGTTAGGTACAGAGCTCCGCATGAGCACGGGCTTCTATGACTGTCAATAGAGCGAGTATCTAACGTTAGCTACTCCGCTGTGCTGTGAAGTAATGTCTGGCTATGTGAGACAAGCATTGTTGTGGATGCTGCGCGGACTCAGCCTGGCAACCTCCATGAACTTCGAGTCTGGGGAGGAGGGGCAGGGGAGACGATTCTCTCCAGTATTTTGAATTTGAACTGCAGTAACTATTTTAAACACTAGCTGTCAGTATTACATATTGGACCTTTAACTCTTTCAAATACGCTGGCCAGTCGGATCCCAAACAAGCAAAAATCGTTTCTGCCGTTTTTTTGGTTAATTTAATAGTCCGATGGATAATTGCTGCTTGTGAAAACGATTCTTGCAGTGTACTTTTTTTTTACATTTCGCACCGATGCAGTGCATGTTCTGAAATTAAAATAAACATTGCCCTGATGTACACACAGCGTTGTTTAGGGTTTTTTTTAGTCAGAGAAGCTGTAGGCAGTGTAATTCTTTTTTTTTATTCCGTTACCTCCAACCCCCGTTTTGAGTCGCCGGATCCCCTCTGCACTCCGGGACCTCCCACTTTACAAATTAAGCACTAATTATTCACCAGTGGGGTATGTTCAAGCGTGGTGCTTGGTAGAATGCGACTCGTTTTGTTTTTTAAACCGTCAGCTGGCTCTAACCAGTTTTTTTTACGTCACGCAAGTGTCTAGTCTGAGCGTGTTTTTAGCACAGCTGGAAATGTGGTCAGTCCACAGCATGCAAACTTAAACCCTTGCCATGTGGAACAACTGGTCTTCATTAAAGTCAATGCAGATCTGAAAAACAGCGTAGGACTATTTGATCTGTAGAACACAGTCCCCCCGCCCCCCTCTCTCTCTCTCTCTGTCTCTCTCTTACTCACACACACACATACCTGGTGTGGAAATTAAGAAAAATAAAAAATCAACGAAAAAAAAAAGAAAATCACACTGATCATAAAAAATTAAAAGTTAAAAAAAGAAAGTTATGTTGAGTATGAAAACTCTTGTTCATTACATTTTACTTCATAATTGCAATTGCATGTGTTGTATTCATTGTTGCAAAACATGTTCTGTATATGGTTAGTTTGTAATCGTGATCAAAACCATTGATCTGAAGCTCAATGCTGATGCTGTCATGTAAATAGTTTTCTAATCAACAATAAATATAACAATTTCTGATCAACCCATATCAATTGCATGCTTAAAATAACATACTGGTTAAAGCCATTTCAACCCGACCCACTTCCGGGTTAAATCCCGTCCACTTCTGGGTTAGGCCCCACCCAGTCCGAGTACAGATACAGATAATTCATATGTTAACAGATACAGATAATGCTGTACTCGCTCATCCCTAGTAAACGCAACATTTTTCAACTTTCTGCTGAGATATATGTGACTTTTTTGCAACGAAAATGCGGAGATTATGAAATCATGCAAGCCCTGCATATTTTGCGTGGAAATCGACAATTTATGCGGCAAAAGTGCGACGTATTTGAAAAAATGCGGACTTTGGCTGATTATGCATTGAATTCTGCGATTGCATAATCACGTTTTTTCTGGAGGGACTGATATATATATATATATATATATATATATATATATATATATATGGTCATTTTTGAACAGTGAAAATAATAGTAAAAAGTTGTTTTAACTTTAATGTCACTAACGCTGATTATTCATTGATTCATTTGAATTGAAATATTTAAAATACTTTCACAGCAAAAATTATGTATGTGATTAATTTAGATTAATCAATCACAGTCTGTAATTAATTTTATTACATTTTTTAATCGATTGACAGCCCTAGTTTTCGTAGCTAGCTAAACAAGTTTTTTTTTGCGTAGTTGCAATTTTGATCTAATACAATTATTTTCATAACTTTTTGTCATAATTTCCTGCAGATGAGTCGCACGGTCTAGGAAGAGTTAGAAAAAGTAGCTTTATGATAAATCGTGATTTTTCGTGCATAAAAGTATAGGCGGAAATGGCCATGGCCTATATCAGGAGATTCAGCTGAATTCGGGAAACGCGTGGATATGTTTATTTTTAGTGTGGAATGTACAGTTTGGGAGTTATAAGGCGAAATGCGTTTCTTCTGCTATAGCGCCAACTAGTGGTGGAAGTGGCTGAATGTTTTTGTCCAAGGTCCTTGCAGGGATCTGGACCAGTCCTGAGCTATATGCCAGGCTCTTGTTGTGTTGCGCTACAGTAATGTAATGAGTAGAGTAATGAGTTACTATCCATAGAGAATAACAAGTAAGTTAATGCATTATGTTTGTTTTTTTTAAGTGAATAATGTGTATTACACATTCTTGATGATATCAAATAGCAGTAGCATAATACCATCAAGAGATGGTTTTCAAAATAAAAGACTGTCTGTCTTTTAACTTGCTTGTAGATGCCTTTTGAAATTTGAAGTAGCCTTGATGGAGCCACAGACTGGAGCACTGCAGTGCTTGCATATGAATCTGTGGTTTCCAGGTGTTCTTGTTGGAATTGGATCCTCAAAATTAACTAGTACAGATGACCTTTTAGGCCTGCTATTATTTTCCATGTCACTGTTATTACAGTGTCAAATCTATAAACGTTTGTAATCTGAAGTTGTAAGGGACTTCTGACAGTGTTGACCATCAAATTGTGTAGAAAAGAAGCTTTCAAACAAATGTCCACCTCAAATTGTTTGGCAACCATTTTAAATACTTGGTTAAAGTAAAGTATTCTGGGAAATGGAGTCATGTTCCATCATGTTCCACAAAATCACAATTACAATAAAGTAAACTTAATTATTTGTTCTGTGACTAGAGCTTTTAACATTTATTGCTAGGGGAAAACATTCCTGTTAATGTAATATGTACAAGTAGTTCAAACTAATACAATTTATAGAATATGTAATGTAATCTTATCTGACATATTGTAAAGCTTCATTGTTAAACACTTCACTTAAATTATGTATATGAATTTCTTTTAATTATTATTGAATTGCAATTCTGCTTCCTATAATTCAAATTAGCGCCCGAGGGCCAACAGCGCAAAGGCCCTATTGAAACTGAAGGAATTCTTATTTTTATTATTATTAGGGGTCCAAGCCCAAGTCTGGAAGAAACGGCGGTAGCAAAAGCTACACCGTTCGCACAGCAGGGCTGTGGAACCCTATTGTTTTTCTAAGGATTTTCCATTATTATTTTCGCGTACAGCCTAAACCGTACATGGTGTGCGGGTGCCCTTTTCAGGACCGGTCCAGAATTCGGCAACGACCTCATGCACAACAATTTTACCCACTTCCCCCACTAGGTGGTGCTATAGCAGAAACAACGCGTTTGGCCCTATAACTTCCAAACTGTACACTGCACATTACAAATACACACATCCCCGCGTTCCCTAGATCGAGCTGCATCTCCTGATATAGGCCGCGCCCATTTCCGCCAAGACTTTTATGCGTGAAAAATCGTGATTTATCAAAAACCTACTTTTTCAAATTTCTCCTAGACCGTATGACCGATTTGCACGAAACTTGGCAGGTGGCATCTCCAGACCGACCTGACAAAAAGTTGCCAACAGAGTTTTTATAGGATACAAATTGTGCATATTACGCACAAACAAATTAGTGTAGCTAACTATGAAAACACCAACATTACCATATCTCGGCCAATATAAATGCTATCAACGCAAAACTTTAGATTATTGTTTGACATAACCCTCTGAAGGCACCCCACACATTTTGCAAATATTGGCCACTAAGGGGGCGCTACAAGTACAAAAGGTTTATATCTCATGACCGGCACATCCAATTTTTACCATATTTGGAGGGTACCATCTCGGGTCAATCTTGAGACCACCCTGATTGCTCAAAGTGGGCGTGGCCTATGAGACTCTTACATTGATGTGAGCCACTTTAAATTTACAGTGTAATTGTACAATGGGGTCATGGACTTCACCTACCAAAAATTACACAGGCGCTATAATAGTTTTTTGTCTTTAACTCCCACATTACACATCGCACATTAGAAAACCATACATCCACATATTCGTTGGCTCGAGGTGAATCACGTCATGTAGGCAACGGTCATCTCTGCTGAGACGTTTTTTCGCAATATCGCAAAACCAACGTTTTCGAACTCATCCTAGGCCGTGTGAGCGATTTGCACGAAACCTGGTAAGTAGATCCAGATACACGTAACCAAAAGTTGCAAAACGAATTTTGCTAAATTTAAGTTTGCGCATATGATGACCAAACAACTTTTCTTAGCTAGCTACTAAACACAAACTTAATCATATGTCGGCCAAATTAAATGGTATAAGCAAACAACTTGAGCACCTTGTTCAACTTCCCACTCCGATGCTCTGTACCAAATTTGTGCTATAATAAACGTTTAAGTTTTTTGGCATATAACTCAATGCATTTAAATTGGAAATTTGCAATCGCAAAACCTCGGCCACAGAACATGCTATCAAGGCGAAACTTTGTTTGACATGCCGCACTAAGGCTCTCTACCAAATTTGGCAATGATCGGCATTCAGGGGGCGCTGCAGTCAACGTGGACCAATTTTGGACCTTTTGCTCTATCTACGTTGATGGGATATTTGCAACGGCAACGTACCGCAGAACTTGCGGCTTGCACCTCTCGATATTTACCGACGTTTGCCTCCCCACTGTCAGGCTTTAGGTTCAGCTTTCGCGTGCTCCCCGGGGCGTCAGGGGCCAATTTGCATCGGTGGCTTGGACCCCGTCATAACTGCTTGCAGTTCTAGTTATTATTATTCCTCTTCCGCGCAATGAATTGCCTTTTTGAGGGGCTTATCATAGTCAAAACCTCACCAAATTTGGCAGTCGCATCAAGGATTTAAGGGTTTTGGGAATAGGCGCGCAAAAATGGCTAGCGCCCCCTACAAAGTAAAAAAATTGAGCCCCTGCAGTACGTTTAACGTAGACTCACGAAACGTGGTACACATATGTAGCATGTCCAGACGTACAGAAAATGTCATTGGAGCCATACCCTAAACCCAACAGGAAGTCCGCCATTTTGAATTGAAAGTTTAAAATTAGTGTGATTTTGGCCATTTCCACGTCGTACTTTAACAAACTCCTAGAGATTTCATCCAATCAACTTCAAATTTGGTCTGTGCCATCTTAAGATGTTAAAGATGAAAAGTTGTTAAAAGAAAAACCCTCCAACCCTGAGGACATATACGGTCCGATATTTACTCAAAGTCATAGCACCCCTAGTGGCAACAGGAAGTAGGCCTAAAAGTCAAGGTGCTATACTTTAATGAACTCCTCCTACAGATTTCATTCGATGGTCTTCAAAATTGGTCTGTACCATCTCAACACCTTACCGATGAAAGGTTATTAAAAGAAAAACTTTTCGTCAGACGGTGTGGGAGTGGAGTGGCGGCCATTTTGACCATTCATCGATGAACAAAGAACTTGTTGTAACTTTAGTATACATTGTCATGTCCACCCGAAAAGTAGACCCCTGTGTGAGGTATCATTGATCTCAGCAGATAGTTCCTTCTTCGTTGGTGATGGTTTGACCCGCCCCCTATGCTTAAGCCACGCCCCCTTTCATAACTGATGACCCGTTTAAGGTAGAGTCTTATGTGAGGTATCAATGAACTCGGCAGGGAGTTCTCTTTTCATTGGTGACAATTTGCAGTGTCTGAGTGCCGTGCAGATGCACGGTCGCAAGGAGCGGCGTCCGCCAGTAACCCCGGTGCGCGCAGAGGTGCGAGGGCCCGTCCAATGCTGCTTGCAGCTTTAATTTGAATTGTAATTCTAGATTCTGTTTTTGACAGCAATTCAAATTCAATTCAATTTCAAGAATTTAATTGGAATTTAGGAGTCATTCTCAATTCAATTTTGAATTGTGCACAAGCCTTTTAGACAGACTTGACAAAATGTGAACCTGTCCTTTAAAAAAAGACTAACAACAAGTTAAGACAGTGGGACTCACAGTAGATATGGAGGCCTATGATGAGGAAAAGTCTGAGTGAAGCAGCAAAACCTCTGGTCTGAGAGAAAAATAAGAATTCAGTTTACTTGTTGATGTTGATTAAACAGTCAAAGGTGCTTTGAATACATTTTGAGTCCTACATAAAAGAAGCTGACTTTTTAAACATTTACATTTTCAAACTATCATGATGGACAATGACAATATTAAATGTGTGAAATGTACCTGGGCGAGCTGCCATTTTCTCCACAGTGCATGCTGGTGCATTAACATAGTTAGCTGCTTCCTCGATTTCCTTGTCAAAAACAAATGTAGACAACATCCTGGCACATAACCATATAGTAGATTCACATAAAGAAACATAAACAGAGTATTTTTAAGTACCAATTTTCTCCTGTGGATTTCTGTTCATCCTGAACAAATGTTTAAAGTCCTGCTGCAGTCTTGTATGAGAGCTGTTATGAGGGTGTCTGCTCTGCTGTGATGGTCTTTACTGGACTTCAGAGGTCCGTTTCAGGTAGGAGGATTAGTGGAAACTCTGAGTTTGTTAAGCCTGAGATGAGGGAAACTCTGGGTTTTCTGTTTCAGAAAGAGAGGTAACTTAACCTCAGAGTCAGTTACTATAGTAACTGAGCCTGTGAACCTAACCTGGTCGGGAGCAGGTTTTCTTCAAGAAACCTTGAGTTTCTCTCAGACTCCTCCCCATGGATGTATGAAGAGAATTAATCCTCCTCTGACACAGAGCGCTCATTTCCTCATGCATTCATTCAGTCTGTATCAGGCGCATTTCAGCGCAGTTTGTTATATTGGCGTGAATTAAAAAAAACATTGTTGGTTTATTAACTGTTAGGCAGACTTTAAAACATTGTTTTTTCTCAAAACATGGCATTTCCTTTTATCGACGATCCCGTTGATGAAGACGCTGTATGGCAGGGAGTTAAACACACGTCGGAAGATGATGTTGACGCATTTTAATTTCCAGATAACTTCCTATTTGAGCGGTATGGTTTTTCTTCCCAGTCTATCAGTTATGTAAGCTACATAACCTTATCCGTCCTCATATCACTAACGTCACCCATCGTGGACATGCACTACATCCCAGCACATTCTTTGTGTTGCATTACAGTTGTCTCTACAACCTTAGTGATGCAGAGCATTTTAATAAAGCGCCATCAGAAGAGATCGCTCTGAAACGTTGTACAACTGCTTTGGGCTTAATTAAATCCTGACAGTCTAAGCTTTCAATCGATGTGCTGCATGACCATATATTTTGAAGATTTAATGCGTCAAATTTATAACAAAGTTTAAGCAGCGTCCACTTTGAGCGTGAGTGTCCCGTTTACGGGTCAGTGAAAGTAAAGAGTTTAAACATTTTTAGTGTTCCCTGGAACACCAGTAAGAGCCATTAAAAAGGAGTTCCACAGTATTGCAGGTGAATGATGTAAACCATTTGAAATAATAGATTGTGAATTATAATTCTGTTAATGATGGTGCTGTAGCCTCAGAATGAGATTAGCAGGCCTAGGACGTTTTCGCCCGCAGTAATTGCACCTAAAAGAAATAGATTTTCAGTAATATTAGCTATACTTATGATTAAATATGATATACATTATATTGGAATATACGCATTTACTCTAGCAGCAATTTTCTCCAACCCAAATTCTCTCTCTTTTGCAGCAGCCGCTGTGTTGCTTTTTTAATGAAATACATGTTCAAACTCGCTGTATGTGCGCATGAGTATTTCCGCCAACCCGTTTGTTTGTGGTTGTTACCATGGTGAATCGTAGTATCATGGCTCCATTCATGCTGTCTTTGGTGCATGCGTGTAACCCTGAGTCAACCTACTCCGAGTTGATTGAATTAACTCGAATCAGCTGTTGTGAAACCGAAAACTCAGAGTTTCCCATCTCAGGATAAATCAACTCAGAGGTCAGGCTTATACTCAGAGTTTGTTGAACCTCCTACCTGAAATGGACCCTGCTTTGAGAATGTGACTGTTTTCTTTTAATTCGGCAGCTAATAAAAACTATAGCAGACACTATAGCGTACTTCCCCTTCACAACAACACTGTTGTGAAGGGGAAGTACGCTATAGTGTCTGCACAGAGTCTGAATGTAGTGTATAATGAAAATTCCTTCTAAAATAACCAAGATGGTGTAGTGCTAGTCAAATGTTTGTTAGTGTTGGTGTGCCTACTAGTTCTGCCTTAATAAGGAACCTCATTTATCGATACATGTGTAGAATGTCTGTCTCAGAAAACAGAATTATACAAGCTTTAGTCCACATTGATTCTAGCTCTGTCAGGTATGCATCTAGACCAGGGGTGCCCAAATTCTTCCCCTTCAAGTGTTAGGCGTTGCAGGGAAAGTTGGACAAAAAATGCAGAGAGCAGGCAGGCAGGCAGGAGTAGTGTAGCTTGAGGATTTAATGAAGAACAAAAAGTATACAAAACTAAAGGAGTCCTGGAATAGGCAGGCAAAAAAGGGTATACAAAGAAAAGTCAAAGTAGAAAATAGATATACAGGAACACTAAAGGCCCGTTCACATAGGACGCGGCATGCGCTGCGCTCGCCGCTAGGTTGTCCTTTTCCCAAAATAACTTTCGTTGTGCTTGCCGCGGGGCTCAGCAGGCTCAGCGCAGAAGAGGCAGAGTTACGAAATTTACGTCATACATGCGACAATATTTAAATCACGTCACGTCTGCGTCTGCGTGTTGACATCAGATGTGCGTTACATGCGACATTGTGTATACGGTACACCTGTGATTTGGTGGCAAAGAGGTTGCTTTCTGTCAACCAAAAGAAAGCCTTGGCAGTTGCCCTGATTGAGAGGAGGAGAAGACGGAGGAAGGCAGCCGCAGCAACAAGGGTGTGGGTGCACGAGACCCTCAGGTCCAGACAGCAGTTGGGGGAATTCCGGCTGGTGAAGGAGCTCCGCACTTTGACCGGTTCCAGGGCTACTTTTGGCTCAACAGGGAGCAATTTGACAGTCTGCTGACGAGAGTCGGTTCTACGATTTCCCGGATACAAACAACATTCCGATAGTCCAGTTCTACAATCTGTCTCTCCCTGACGTGTGGCTCCAGAAAAGACAGTATGGAAAAGTAGTTCCAAGTACTTTGTTGGTCTGCCCCTGCACCACTTTTGTTGTCTCTCTGTTGCCTCCTCTCCTTTATGTACCCGTCCCTTAGGTTCTTCCACCTTTTCTTACACTCCTCTAAATAGAAAAAAATAAATAAATGTCTTCTTTTAAAACAAACATTTCACATAATGTATAGTAACTGATGTGTATGTTTGAGCATATCTGTAAATGAATGAAGGGTAGGGGAGAGCCGGGACAGTTGAAACACTTTTTAATTAAACGTAATTTACAAAGCGATCGTATCGCACTGAAAGCTAATATTTTGTCACTAGCAACCTCCACCTGTCATCTGTCAAATACAGATGCATCTTCAGCTTTGAACAAAACCGTTCAGGAAGTATTACAGCAACAGTGGGGCGTGCGTAATATTTCATAGATTGTTGCTGGGCTTTACGTCTTTGTGAATGTCTGTTAACAACTCATCGCCGTCATCATGAAGCGTGTATGAAGCGGTTATTGAAATATCATGCACTGTGGATGATTCTGCCATTTTTTTATAGCTAGAACAGTAGGTGTTCCCATTAATATAATGTTTATTATGTATGTCTATTGTGGAAAATGTCGTTTTTTACGTGGGTTATGGACACTGCACTCACTCCAAATAATTATTTGGAGTGCAGTGCCCATAACCCACATAACCCGCATGTAGTCAAACCTTTAAATGAAAAACACTCATTAATAATCGAAAAAATTTAACCGCTAATGAAGTTTACTTTCGACCATCAAAACTGGTTTATCGCCTGTAACTCCGTGATAAAAGGAAATAACAGGAAGATATTTGGCCGATAGAAGGAGGTTAACATGCTCTATGTGTTGACCTGAGGAAGTCTGTCTGTCATCATTGCACTCGGAGAAAACTGGAATGTTTCATCTGTCCTGCGTTTCAACTGTCCCGGCTCTCCCATCATGTTAATGTTGGTTTTGGGGTAAAAGTGTTAGTAAATGTATTTGTTGACAGCAGCCTGCCCAGGGACTACACTGGAAACCTGGTAAAATGCATCTCTCCTGTCTAAGGTTAATGTATGTTGTACATTGTCCCTGTTTAAAAATAAATAAATGAAGATAATGAAGATGAAGACGTGTGGATTATTTTAATTTCTAAATAAGATGGTGCATTTTAAAACTACGTGTCATTGCATTTTACATACATAAGAGGTCTGCAGTCATTGCAGTCGGGTATAATAAATCTAAGATATGAGCCTAAATTCATACATTCATCATCATCCATTCATACTCTGGAAAACACTTTGTTTAATAGCCTACATATGTAGTACAATTAATTCCTCCAAAACTGGAGTTTACGTACGCTTGTTGGGTAATTATTCTGTGTGAAGGCATATTACCTACTTCAATGAAAACGAACATGACGTGTCAATCAGTCCAAACATATTTTACATAATGTAAACATACAAATACAAATATATCTTACAAGTAGGCCTACCTGTATGGAGCCATATATAGGCTAATCAACTTGGTATTTGGTTTTTGCAGCTCACAACAGTCGGCTACAGTTCTTCTCCATTGCTTTGGCGCATTTCTCAGATCAGTAATGCTTATACTTAACATATATGGAATAGTGCTCACATGCATTGTTCATTAGACTATACTTACAGTGAACTGTTAAATATGGACAACAACACAAAGCAGTTTCACTATCTTGGAATAAACAATGGCAAATATATGGACTTGTCAGCTTGATTATGTCATTGGTATAAATAGGCTGCTTGCTGTTCCGTTTGTGGATCCACGTGCATTCTGTGTTGTTTTTGGTTTTTGAAAGCATAGGGTGCTTGTGACATATGTCACAGCGCACCGCGGCTGCTCTTGCGCTTGCCGCGGTCAAAGTTGAACCATGTTGAACTTTGACCGCGGCACGCGCAAGAGCAGCCGCTGTGCGCTGTGACGTGCTGTCACGTGTCTGAAAAAAACTAAATCAACATGTTTAACCTTGGCCGCGGCACGCGCGAGAACGGCAAGCCGGAAAATGCCGCTTGCGCTGCGCTTTGCTCAGCGCAGCGGCAGATCAGCTGTTGTGCGCGCAAGCCATACACAATAATGGGTTTCATAGCGCAGCGCAGCGCATGCCGCGTCCTATGTGAACGGGCCTTAAGACTAAACACACAGGAATACCAACTGGAGACGAAACAGTACAATACACACACAATGATCTGACACAGGACAAGGGGAACACAAAGACTAAATACAGAAGGTAATGAGCAAAGAAGGGACAGGTGATACAACAGGTGAGACACATCAGGGTGGGGCAGAACAATCAGACAGGCGGGAAAACACAAGACAGGAAGTAAAACTAGACAAGACCATGAAGGAAACAGAATTCAAAATAAAACAGGAAACAGAACTAAATACAAAACAGACTACCAAAATAAGACAAAAACCCCAAAACCATAATATCAAGGGCCAAAAATGAATCGGGGTGAAGGGCTGTGGGCCAAAAGTAAACGTTGAAGTCGTGGACCTTTAAATTGAAATGTTTTGCATATTTGCATATCATAAATTGGAAGTTGAACACATTAAGGAATAATGAAATACATATTCATAAGTAATAAACAATTATGTATTAATACAAATAGTTTTGATTAATCATTACAATTCAGGGCAGAACATACCCCTGTGACAGATACACAGTCACCATCGTAAATCATTAATTTATTTGTAAAACAAAACTTCACACCTTGTGACTATTGTGCAAAAACGCTCTGTATCCTCATGAGATGCACCGAGCAAAAGACACCAGCAGGCCGAACATTTCCTGCTGTATCTCCATTTTCCTTTTCTCCTCTGTGAAAAATCTCAAGTATCTCAATATCAATCTTGATGCTGATCTATTTTGAACAATGTTGCATTTTACAATTTGGAGATAGGACAAATGTGAAGTGAACTCAAACCACAACAGCCCTTTAATATACAGTCAGAAATAGACAGAGAGATTTCATATCTAAACTAGAAAATGCATTTCCTGCAGAAAATGCGTGGGAATGCTGAATAGCTAAATTGCTAAAGCTAAAGTGGTTGAATAGCTTAAATCCGTAAGAAGAAGCTGAAGTAGTGAGAATAGGTTAATAGGATAAGGAAGGGATGAGTGACATCAACACATGCATAATGACATCTGTTACTTCAACACAATCTTCAGCCTATCTTGACCTTTGACGTATAATGCAAATCATAAAGACAACTGACGTGCCTAAAATCCCCATTTGGGCCCTGATGTCCTGTCCATAAATTTGGAGGTGTACAATTGTCACAGAATAAGATAATTAACAGTTTGACCTGACTCTATCAGTTCAAAATAGGCCACGTTCTTTTAGCTGTAGACTTTGAGACTCCTAGAGATGTAAGCTTTTCTCACAGACAAATGTAGATAACTCTCCTTGTGGGATAAATAAGAGCACATACAGAAAATCAAGTCAATTAGGTAAAATATAATTTTGCCATCACACTACTGTTTACATCTTACTTTAGACACGTGTTAGTGCGCCAATGCCTCATACGATCTATGTTAGCTAGCTTCTCCTCAGCCCTCTTCTTCACTCTTGTCATCATAAAGATCTGCGCTGACAGAAGCTAAATAGCGCCCCCCTATCGCCCTATCTAAACCAATGTTAAACTGTGGCCAGATAGTGAACTGCAGCTGACCAGAGAGCTGGGCACATTTTGTTTTGAATGGGACAAAGTTGAGACATGAAATTCTGACCAGAGTGCGTGCCAAAAAAAAATGTGGGTGGGCCAAAGTTGGCCCGCGGGCCCCAAATTGGGCAGCTCTGATCTAGACTGTGGAGACATTAGGGGTTTTCCCACCGGAGGGATTTTTGCAGTTCTTAGAACTAAAACGTTCCTAGAAACCTTTTTTCCTCGTGTTCCCACCGGACAAATTTGGGGATTTTTTAGTTCTTCTGGCCGTATTTCAGGACTTTTTTAGCTCCTACTTCAGAGCAGGGTCTTTTCCCTTTTTCCCTTTTGCCTTTTCCTAGGTCTACTTGATTGGTCGAAATTATAAGTCCCGCCCACTGCCAACCCAGATCTTGCAGTGCGCAGTCTGTTTGTAGACAGCAACAGCGGGACATTTTTAGCAATTTTCACCATCTTATTCATCATTAAAGTCACTTCTGACAATGTTTTAGGCGAGAAATTAACTATTTAGATTTCTAATATAGGCAGTCTTCCGAAAATCGCTGCCGAATTGACAATTTGCTTCAAAGTTTTCGGAGCTCCATAACTGAAGGGACTGGCAGCTGGTGGCTGCCCGGGATCGCTTGTTCGCTTGTCGGCCTGTCTTCCTGGGATGCCTCGCTGTAAACGACCGGACTCTCTGACCGCGGTCTCGTAAGAGGCTTTTATTTCGCCGTTGTTTGTTTAAATATCACAACACATGTCCATCATGAGATTAACGGGAACGTGTGGTTAACTGCGTTGGTCCGCCGTGCACGCACACACACGGCGAGAGAGAGAGAGAGCGAGAGAGAGAGAGAGAGAGAGAGAGAGAGAGAGAGAGACACTCCAGCCTTGTCTTTAAACGCTGCTTTTCAATCTCCGTTATGAGGATCCCAGCAAGGCACAACAGGAACATTCTGATGTTCTCCTCCATCATGCTGCTTTGTTGTTGTATGTGGCGCTAAGGTCTAGTGACGATGTTATGAAGACCGTTGCGGTGCTTGCGTCACTCCCTTACCCCTCCTACCAGTCCCTGTGGCCACTTGGCCGGTGGGAATGCAAATGGAAAAAAAAGATTTTGGGGGAGAGTAGTTCGTAGAACTGCTTAGAAGTGTACTTTTCCCCCAGAAAGTACAAGTAGGCTACTGTCCAGTGGGAAAACCCATATTGGTGATCCTGTTTGTATATTACAGGTGAAGGTTGTTGACCTTTTATTAATTTATATGAATTGTACTGTATAATTATTATTTGTAAATATTGTCATTTCTAATGTACTATGGACCTTCCATTTGTGTCCTTCATAAAGTTATATTATATAAATCTATAGTGTGCATTGCTGTCCGAAGTGTCTTTTAAGATCACAATCACAAAGGGAACAAAGTATGAAATGTGCAGACTCTGTACCAACTTACGTTTCTCAGAATATGCTCAGTTTTTTTGTTCTTCTTTTAAGATGTGACAGAGTTGTTTGGCACGCAGCTATTATCGCAAGTCTTCTCCTTTAATGGTGTTGAAAAAACTTTCATCAATCGTCACTAGCTTTTATCATAATCAGATTTGATTATTTCTTTCTGCTGAGACTGAGGACCCATCTCACAAACATGAAATTCTTCTTTTTGCTGCTTTCATTAAGTCAAAACATGATCAATAACATGATCATGGTGTGTCTTGTTTTGTGATGAAAAATCTAAATATCTACATTGAGACGAGCAGCACTGATGGACACAGTGATGTATTAATAACTCTTACACATTCAAAACTTCAACACAGCTAGTTATCACATAGCTGGCAGGCTGGAGATGTCCTCGGAGGGAGAGTGGAAAACAGGCAATGAAACTCAGGAACAGGATTAACTGTGTGCCACACTTGTAAAGCTGCGTACAGGGGCATAGGCCTGGGAGTACCCAGGCCCCTCATGTGAGGAGGGCCCAAAAATATGCTAGAATTAATAGCTGTGGATGCCTTTCTACAGGGCCCAGAATTGCATATACAAAACAAAAATAGTGAAGTCGACGGGAAAAGGCAGAGGTCAGATGCAAAAATATCTATAATGGTAGAAAATCACGAGAACAAGGAACGCAGAGCGCTACTGAACATAATGGAATTATGTGGAAGAGTAGCGGAGAGAAGACCAGGCTAATATCAGTAGTACATTTTATTTCCAAATTGTATATATTTTAAATATTGCTCGTGTAGTATTCTATTATTATTTCATGTATTGTTTCCTATTATTTAATGTATACTCCGTAGGTGTGCTGTGTGTCTGATATTTTGCTGCTTCCCATTTTTTTGGGATCAATAAAAATTTATCTATCTAATATGGAGTGGGTGACGAGGTGAATGGAAGCAGGTTTGCCTCGTCTGCTGCCTGGAGAAGCCCTTGGAAGAAGACCCTTGCCACACACATGCCCTGCAGAGAGGAGAGGAGAGAAAAACACAATCACAAAAAAAAAAACAGAACCAAAAACAGGATCACAACAAAACAGTTTTTTCTACATGTTAATGTGATTAATTATCGCATTTGTTGTCTTCTAGCCAATGCTTGTTGAAACGGTAACCTCGGGGGCCCCAAGCTTTGCCTGGCTTGCCTATTGACAAGCTGTGGCTCTGTTATGGTAAGAGGAAGAGGGAAAGTGAATGTTTTTGTGAAGGAAACAGGCCAGCGAGGGAGGAAATGATGGGAAGGTGAAAGTTAGTGTTTGTTTGTTTGTTTGTTTGTGTGTGTGTGTGTGTGTGTATGTGTTTTGGTACGGCTATCATTGTGAGGACAGGCATGAAATTTTAACCCTTGGAGTGTAGACCGTTTTAAAAAGTGAGGACAATTAGGCCAGTCCTCACTTTATTTTTACTGTAATGCCTTCTAGAGGCTATTTACATGTTTCTCTTAAAGTTTCACAGAGGTCCTCAGAAAAGTAATAAACTGAGAATGAATGCCAACAATTCTGTGTGTATTCAGGTAAAGCACACACAAAATAGTTTTTGCTCTCTACTGCCCCCTATCTTTGCACATGTAGGGCACCCAAGCTTCTCAAATGATAAAAAGACAGTCATAGGGTTTTATTAGTTGAAATTTAACAGATAAATATATAGTTTTAACATGTTAAATATTAAGGTTAACGTCATGTACATTTATGTTATGATTTTTCCTATAGTTACCAAAAATATAATTTCTTTTACTGCTTTAAATCCACTTTAATGTAAGATCCACTTCTGTAATCCCATATTGAGCTTCCGTTTCATATACAGCCTACATGTAAGTAATTTGTGTGAAGAAAAACATATTTTGAGCATATTAATGGGAATTCAGACACTGTTCCACACTCTGGATTTAGTTAATACAAGTGTGCCATGTTGGTAAGCAACAAAAACAGTTTTCATGTTATTACACTAAGTGCTTTGTGTTTCATATCCTGATGTAACCTTGTGGGAGACAACATTTCCCTTTTTGGAATATGTACCAGTCTAATTGTTTGACATTAATATACAAATGCAGTATTCATGTGTGATCTCAACTCAATTAAGAAGTTGATGTTTTCGCATAAAACTGGATGTTAAATAAAGGGAATTTACACAAATAACATGTTTTCTTTGCTCTTTTTTCACTTCCAGAAAGATAACTCTTTCATTTTCCTTTAACTTTCATAGTAGTAGTAAAGAGGAGGGTGAGAGTTTAGAGAAGGAGAGGAGGGTGAGAGGATGATGGATTAACAGTTTCACGTCTTGGTAAAGTTAAAGCCTGTCAGTCTGTGTCCTGCCGCCCTTTAGTCTCTCTCTCTCTGTGTGTGTGTGTGTGTGTGTGTGTGTGTGTGTGTGTGTGTGTGTGATATGATATAACTTCCTGAATGATGTCTTTTCTGACATGGAGTCAGCAATATGTAAGATAAAGACAACAATGTGTCACAGCATTTTTACTCAATGTAATGAAATAAACAATTAAACATGACTGCTTTTAGATAGATAAAACAATCTAGATAGATAAAACACTGCATATTAAGGCCCCGTCCATATGAAGACGTTAGGATGAAAACGCATCCGTCTTCCCTGGATTCGGCTCAAGAAAATTCACATCCACATGAATCCATCTCTAAATGACTCAACACGGTACTTCATATGCCAGGCCTGTAGGCGGCGCTGTTACTGCTACAGAAATTAACGGAACGAAGAAGAAGAGCAGCCTTCAGTCACTTCCTTTCATAACCATAGACAGTATATAAAAGTTCATAACATGACTGTTAGCTAGTTCTCTTAGCTTAAGACATCCATGGACTAGACTTTAATAACTTACACCACTGCTCGTTATATAAAGGCCACCTAGAAAAAGAATGTAAACTTTGTTTACATTCTATCGGACATGATTGCAGCTAGCAGAGCTAGCGTTAGCGTTAGCGCGCTAGCTAGCGCGCTAACGCTAACGCTAGCTCTGCTAGCTAACATCGGCAGTCAACAAACATCAATGATCCGATGTCTTTTTGATAATCTAGCTACACGTTTTTCTTGCGGTAGCCTTTCTACAATAAGCGGTGCTAAAAGTTACTATAATCCGTTCAAGGAGTTGATAAGCGGACAGATTAGCGAGCTAGCAGCGTTGCGTCCCTGCTAGCGCTGTCAGCTGGGTTGAAGGCGGAGCTTTGAGTCCGAGGTGTGTGGGGATGTCATCATCGATACGCACGTATGCGGTTTCGCCGTCCATATGAAGCCAAACGTGAGCCGGCTTTTTTTTTATTCACCCTGGGACCAGGTTTCAAAAAAGTGCGTTTACGGGCTGTGCGTTTACAGGATTCATGTGGACAGACGGCCCAAACGATGCAAAAGATGTGCGTTTGCATTGAAATACGTTTCCGTGTGGATACCACCTAAGACACTTTACAAGTGATGCAGTGCCTCCATTTTGGCTCATGAGTAGCAAAAATATAACCTGTCACACAGGAAACAGGAAGCTGAGCAGTCTGTCTGTACCTCTCATTAATCTGCTGATATACAAATGATAAGCATTGCGTCTCTAACAAAGCATAACAAAAGCACATTTGCAGTTCTTAATAATTAACAGGTTAGTGCCCCCTTCAGGGCAGTCATTGGAATTTTCACTAGCCACTAACCTATATAATCCAATATCTAATTCACCTATACATTACATCCGAGTATCTGTTTTTTAGAGACACAACCAGCTTTGAAAAATAATTCACTGTAGATTTCCTTTCTTTTTCCAAAAAAGAAAGGTCATTTACATTTGTATTCACAAAAACAGAGCACAAAACAGTTAAATTGTGAAGTTGATCTTTTCATAGTTTGATATTTATAAGCCAGTTATTATCATGCAGAGTATCTAGTAACTTTCTCAAGTCTGACTGCATTGTTTAAACAGATAAAGACTTATTTTTGCAGATCCATCACCTTCTTTCAGCACAGCTCACTGATATCCATTTGTACTTTTTTAATCTGTTGTCTTGGACAGAAACTGCACACTGATCGTCAGTAGGAGTTTGGTCTTGTATCCAGTCACTGAGGGAAGAACATGATGCTTAGACTGATAGACTTTATGATTCAAAGTGTTCAGGAATGTGTCTTTTACCTTTCAGTCAGATCACTTCCATCCATCTCCCTCCTTTAGCTCTCAGGCCAATCCAGTATATGTAATCATGCCAGCTGTACCTTTGGATTAGGTACTGACAAGAGAATCAGTCATAAGATATTTAAAAATAACACTTAAATTATCACACTGATTTACAGATTCAGTGTGTTTAGACCTACAGAACAATACATTTTTATTTCATAATTGCATCATAAAAACTGCCAGTTTTCTAATTACCTGTTCATCTTTATTATCTACAACAATGAAATCTGAACTCCATGCTTCTTCCCAGGTTTTCCGATCAGAAGGATCAGCGTCATAAAACAGATAGCACCTGGATTTGATTACCCGGCCCTCCTGACAAGCTTTACACAGTCTCTCTGAAACTACAGAGGCAAATAACATTACAATATATTACTAGTGGTTATTATTGGACCTATTTAATGGGATCTGAACATACTGTTATTTTTTGGGGGGCTGTATTTATCAATGCTCCACTGAGCTCGACTGACGTTGAGTTTGTTCCAGGTTGTCTCCATGTTTTGTATTGGTACTGTTAAGTTGTTCCTCTACATCTCCAGCTCCTGGTTTTGTGTCTCCAGCTCCTGCTTTTGTGTTTCCAGCTCCTGGTTTCTTTTCTCCAGCTCCTGGTTTACTGCAGTCAGATTTGTGATCTGGTTTTCTAAGATGCTGAGTTTGTTGTGGTTTGTCAGGTTGTGATTGGCTGCCATCAGCTCACTTTCCCTTTCATGACTTAATGTAGCAACTGCAAAATGAAAATTAGCTTCTTAATCATAGTGGTAATGATTTTATTTTATTTTTATTGATTATGACACTTTAGTGTTTAACATAGATTATATAATATATAATATAATAGTTAGGTGTCCATATGAACACTTAAACTGGGTTTTCTAGCTCTGATCATTCCTCCTGTTCATACTAGAGAATAATCTTTCTAATGCACTTCTAAAGTAAGAGATAGAGGACAAAGTCATTAGTCCTACTTCAGTAGTCTAAATAAGTTTCTATCTTTTAATAAATTCCAATCCAGTTTTGGTTTTTATCAAATATTCCACTTCAATGTTTTACATTATAATAAAAAAAAATTAAAGGATGGATTCACATATTATCTTCAAACAATAGTCAGGTCAGTCCCTATGTTTGTCAAAATACGTTTTTTATCTTTAATATGTTTTTCTTGTGTATTATCACTCTGCAGCATAAGTGCTGGCTGGGGAAACACAGAGTGAACTGAAAAGGTTGTAACTTTAAATGATAGACAATTGGTAACTCAGACTGCTGAAGCCTCCCTTCAGGTAAACGTTGGAATACATTTTAAAAAAGGACCAGTATGAAGAGGAGGAAGGATTACACGTAGCAATAACTGTTTCTAGGAAAATATGGGCATCAGACAGACTTGACAAAATGTGAACCTGTCCAATAAGCAATAAAAACAACTAGTTAAGACAGTGGTACTCACAGTATATACGGAGGCCCATGATGACTAACAGTATCAGCCAACACACTATCGGTGGAAAAGTCTGAGTGAAGCAGCGAAACCTCTTGTCTGAAAGAAAAATAAGAATTCATTTGAGTTAATGATGTTGATTTAACAGTCAAAGGTGCTTTAAAGGAGAACTCCAGCCAATTGTTATGGTAATCTTGCTAACTATAACAATGCAAGACCTGTCAATTGAAAAACAAATGAGGCAAATCGGTGTTAGCATCACGGAGCTGCACCAGCTAATGCATCATGCCTTTGTGTATCTTAACAGACACAAAATGCAATTTAAATGTCTGTGTAACTGTTACCTTACATGACAACAACATGCATTTTCAAGTCAGACATTCACCTACCCTGTTAGCTGCTAGCTAGCTGTCATCTGGGACGAGAGTGTGTTCAGTCAGGCTTCAGTAATAATCATCATGCAGCAGTTCCGTGTGTATTTGTAGCATATATATCCATATATATGATCTATATCCATTTTGTGTGCAATCCATCTGGCGTTGGAGAGTAGGATTCTTTGCTGTGGGGATCATTGTGGTAGTTTCCGACCGGCGGCCTTGCTTCTGCTTCCTCCCTGCCCTCCTCACTTGCCATGGCCGACAACAATCACACGAGCGCCCGCTGGTCTGGTGGATATCCTCCGAAGGACCAGTGATGCCTTCGCGGCGAAAAGGTTTTGTTTATTCCCCATCAAAAATAGGTAATAGGTAATCAAGACTTACAGTACAGAAAAAGAAGCTGATCTTTTAAACATTCACATTTTTAATCTTCAAACAGACAGTTTTTAATATCATGAATGATAAATAAATGTCATGTTTAACAATATTAAATGTGTGAAATGTACCTGGACGAGCTGCCACTATATCCACAGTCGAGGATGGTGAATTAGCCACCTTCTTCCCCGATTTCCTCTGAAAGATCAAAACACAAATGTGGACAACATCCTGCCATATAAACATATGGTAGATGTCTTATACACAGACAAATAAATATTAGAGTATTTTAAAGTACCAATTTCCTCCTGTAGATTTCTGTTCATCGTGAAAAAGAATTTAAAATCCTGCTGCATTCCTGTATGAGAGCTGTTAGGAGGGCGTCTGCTCCGCTGCGATGGCCTTTACTGGACTTCTGCTGTGAGATTTTGACTGGGGTTTTCAATTAGGCAGTTAATAATAACATGTTGTTGTGAACAGGAAATCTATATGGGCATTACTGTCCGAAGTGTCTTATAAGATATGATCACAGGGGGAACAAAGTCAGAAATGTACAGACTTTGGTGGCCTAAAATAAGTATGTTAAACAAATGTTTTATTATAACATGGCTGTAAATGTTTCCATTTCTAAGCATTTGATGCCAATGTGTTGTCATGCAAAAGCATCATGCATTATGAAAAACAATAATACAGCATACTGTTAGAAAAAAGATAAGATGCTCACAGTTTTGTTCTACTATAGATTATCTCACCAGCAGATAAGAATCATTAATCTTTTTTAAAAGTAACAGGGCCTGAAGGGAAGTGGTGACGTTTACAGTGTACCAATTTAATTTAGATTTCACAGATAAGTGATTGAGTTTTAGTTTTGCTTTTAAGATGTCACAGTTGCTGATTGGTTAGCTGCTAATGTCTCAAGTCTTCTCCTTTAAAGGTGTTAATTGACACTGTGTTTCTGCAGCAACTTCAAGCAACATTTGTGTTCAAATCCATTTTTGGATGACAAATAGATTACAACATTGGGGGTGAAACTAATCAGGGGTCAGGGGGTCCTCCCACATAACATTTTCAATGTCAAACACTTAATTTCCCGGATTCTTGTGAATTGTTATGCAACAATATATGTTGCAAATGTGTAAAAGAAATTATTATTATTCTGTATTGTTCAAAACTTTGTACATATTCAAAACATCTTCACGTGTTTCAGGATGTTTTTTAGGAATCATGTACTTCTCAACAACAAATCTATTACAGAATGAAACCTTGTTAAAGCTCCAAAGTTTAAATCTACATAAAAGACAATAAATCACATCTTTATTTGTCATGGCCTGTTGTGTTCTTTAACCCCTCGATGTAGCACAAGTGGACAGAGTTATTGTTTTCTGTACATGTTTTGAGCCCCCTGAACGTTTATTTTTACCTCTTTTGGGGAGTGGGTTGTCTCTCATTTTTTGAAGGGGACAAATTTACCTCTTCTAAATATACGGGACATTGGACTTAAGTACACTACTTAGAGTAAATGTACTTAGTTACATTCCACCACTGCCTCGGGACACTTTTTGTTGTAAGCCGTTTTTCTAAAATCAATCTTAAAAATCTTTCCACTGTGATTGTTTTTAGTCGACTTCTGCTTTAAGTTTCATTCAGTTAATTTTTGTGACTGTTGTTTTTTTTATATCTGCATCTCGCACATCCTTTTCAATGATGTTACTTCCTGAATGACGTTGTTTTTTGTGACATGGAGTTAGCATTACAGCTCGAAAAGGAGTGGGAAGAAGACAAGCTTATTGACTCCCACCCCTGTTCATAAACTTAAATAACAATAACTAACAACACTGCATATTTCTTACCATTTTACAAAACAACTATCAACCGAGTTGGTTACATATTAACAAATGCGACACTGCATTATACCAAGTCAACATTCACAGTATCTCACACGCTACAACCAGTGTATTATTTCTGTCTTCCATACAGAATTCATTACCATGTTGGCATTACCGTTATTGGTTGCGATTGGTAACTGCTACATAAAGAAAATAGCTTCGTAGTCATAGTGATAATGCAATTTTGGTAATGTACATTATATAAATAGACATTACAGGATGGATTCACATGTTTCAGATCTATCTGACTAAAACAATAGTCAGGTGTCCATATGGACAACTGAGTTTTCTTGCTCTGATCATTCCTCCTGTTCATAAGCAAGAATCATCTTTCTAATGCACTTCCAAAGTAAGAGATAGAGGACAAAGTTCTACTTCAGTAGGCTGTTTGCCAAAATATGTTTTTATTTTTAAATATATTCTTTGTGTTTTTATAACTGCAGCATTAATCTTGTCTGGGAAAACACAAAGTCTAGTTGTAGTCTTGCAATGTGTGACCTTGGAAGATCTCCAGTCTTTGCATATTATGAAAGTCTTTAACATTATATATGAGATGGTTGTCTTCAGATATGAGATGGTGTCAGACATTAGTCTTTTCAAAGTGTGTTCAAACTCTTCTAGTGAATGTTAGGCATTAGGTTACCCCTGAACACTCTTTAGTGTAGTCCGCCTCACACATCCTTTTCAATGATGTTGTAACTTCCTGAATTATGTTGTTCGTCTCTATGTAAGAACAAATGTTTAAAGTCCTGCTTCAGTCCTGTATGAGAGCGTCTGGTCTGGTCCACTGTGTCGTTTTTTTTCTCTCTGCTTTTCACACATCCTGTTCAGTGACGCTGTAACTTCCTGAATTTATGTTGTTCCTTCAATATGTAAGAAAAAAACAATAAAAACAATGTGTCGCAGCATTTTTATTCAATGTAATAAAACATCACTTTTTTTCTCAATAGATGAATAGAAAACACTATACATATTAATATTGAAATCAAATGCTAAAGAAAAGAGCTCTGGGGACATTTTGTGAAAAACAAGTGATCCAGTGCCTCCATTTTGGCTCATGAGTAGCAACAATTTAAAATGTCACACAGGAAACAGGAAGCTTAGCAGGCTGTCTGTCCCTTTCATCAATCTGCTGATATACAAATTATAAGCATCACATCTCTAACGAAGGAAAATTCAGAGTTATTAATAGTTAACAACTATTGTATATGTCTATATGTATTTTTCTCAGATTGTCAGTAGCCTACCAATATTATCCAATATCTAATTCATCTATTCAACACACCTGAGTGTCTGTTTTTTTCAGACACACAAACAGCTTTGAAAATGAATTAATTGTAAAGATTTATTTTCTCTTTTTCAACAAATAAATAATTCATTAGCATTTGTATTGATATAAACAATACATTTAAATGATGAAGTAGAGGTCTTCATGGTTTGATATTTATGAAGCCAGTTGATATTATCATGCAGAGTATCCAGTAAACTTCTCAAGTCTGACTGCAGTGTTTAAAAAGATAAAGCCTTCTTTTTGCAGATCCATCCGTTTCTCTCAGCACAGCTCACTGATCTCCATCTGTACCTGACATAAACTGCACACTGACTGTCGGCAGGTGGTGGTAGTTGGTGTTGTATCCAGTCGCTGAGGGAAGAACGTGATGTTTATTTTGCACAATAAAATCAAGACAATAATAACACAAATTAAGATTAAGAAAACCCCTAGGGGGCTTATAGAAGGAGTCTCACCTAAGGAAGAGAGGAATAATATAGATAATGAACAATTGCAATTACAAGTGTCCTAAACAAAAAACAACAAATTGAACACAAGTAAGCACTGAATTAAAACAATTAAAAATAAAAGCATAAGGTTAGCTACATAAACATCAAAGGCATAAAATAAATTACAATAATATAGATAAAATGAGGATATGTGGACTGATGTCTGTATGTGTAAGTAGAAATTACAGACAGCAAGGCCAAACAAAATGTGATATGAATAGTTCAGATCAATACAGATAGTGTTTAGTGTTTAGGAATGTCTCTCTTACCTTTCAGTCAGATCACTTCCATCAATCCACTTCCATCTCCCTTCTTCAGCTCTCAGGCCAATCCAGTATCCATATATGTACCTTCTGAAATAATTGAGTACATTCTGACAACAGAGAAACAGTTTTTAAACACTTCAGTGTATTCAGACCTACTAAAAATACATTTCACTTTATTAATCCCACAATTTTCTCATTACCTGTTCCTCTTCATCATGTACAACAACCAAATCTGAACTCTGTCCTCTGCAGTCTTCTCGAGCTTCTTCCCAGGTTTTCCCATAAGAAGGATGAATCAGATAGCAGCTGGACTCGAAGAGTTCCCAGCCCTGTTGACAAGCTTTACACTGTCTCTCTGAAACTACAGAGACAAACCAATAAACATTACTGCATTGTGATATTATTATTATTATTATTATTATTATTATTATTATTATTATTGTTATTTTTATTATCAGTTATTATTGGACCTAAAGTATGGGATCTGAACATACCATTATTTTCTTTGTGGCAGTAGACATCAATAGTCCACTTAACTTGACTGACGTTGAGTTTGTTCCAGTTTGTCTCCATGTTTTGTATTTGTCCTATTACTTTGTTCCTCCGTGTCTCCAGCTCCTGGTTTAAAGCAGTCAGGTTTGTGATCTGGCTTTCTAAGATGCTGAGTTTGTCGTTGAGGTTTGTCAGGTTGCGATTGGCTGCCATCAGCTCACTTTCCCTCTCATGACTTAATGTAGCAACTGCAAAATGAAAATGAGCTTCTTAATCATAGTGGTAATTAATTTCGTAAATTATGCCACAAGTGTTTTACATTATAATAGACATTACAGAATGGATTCACATGTTTTAAATGTATCTTAAAACAATAGTCAGGTGTTTATATTAACATTAAAACTGAGTTGTTTTGCTCTAGTCATTCATCCTGTTCATACTGGAGAATAATCTTTTCTAATCAACTTCCAAAGTAAGAGATAGAGGACGAGGTCCTCAGTCCTTTTATCTTTAAATATGTTATTTGTGTTTCTATCACAAAAAGTTAACTTTGTAGTAAAAAGGTTGGGTTTTCTTGCTCTGATCATTCCTCCTGTTCATACTGGAGAATAACAGATCTTTTAATAATAATAATAATAAACTTCTAATTTAATAGATACAGGGAAAGTCAACAGTCCTACTTCAGTAGTCTAAGTTTGCCAAAATATGTTTGTATCTTTAAATATTTTTTTGTTGTTATCACTCTGCTTCAGAAATCCTGTCTGGGAAAACACAAAGAGTGAACTTGGTACTATAAAGGTTGTAACTGTAGATGATACACACTTGATTTCTCAAACTCAGACTGCTGAAGCCTCATATTAGCTTCAGATAAACTTTGGAATACATCTTTGCACAGAGCCAGGATGACAAATGAAGTGAACCTGTCCTTTAAATAAAGACTAAAAACAACAAGTTAAGACAGTGGTACTCACAGTAGATACAAAGGCCCATGATGACTAACAGTATCAGCCAACACACTGCTATCGGTGGAAAAGACTGAGTGAAGCAGCGACACCTCTGGTCTGAGAGAGAAATAAGAACTCAGTTGAGTTAATAATGATGTTGATTCATTAGACAAAGGTGCTACAAGTCCTACAGTACAGAAAAAACAAGCTTAGCTTTGAAAACATTCACATTTTCAATCTTCAAACACATACCGTTTTTAACACCATGACTGATAAATAAATCTCATGTTTAACAATATTAAATGTGTGAAATGTACTTAGATGAGCTGCCACTTTTTCCACAGTCCAGGACGGTACATTAACATAGTCATCTTCTTCCTCCATTTCCTCTGAAAGATAAACATCAAACACAAATGTAGACAGCATCCTGCCACATAGACATATAGATAAAGTCTTACATACAGACACATAAACATGAAAATATTTTAAATACCAATTTCCTCCTGTAGATTTCTGTTCATCCTGAACAAATGTTTAAAGTCCTGCTGCAGTCCTGTGTGAGAGCTGTTAAGAGGGTGTCTCCTCCGCTATGATGGTCTTTACTGGACTTCTACTTTGAGACTGTGACTGTTTTTCAATTCAGCAGGTAAGAATAACTGTTTTGAGAAGGGGAAGTATAGTGTGTGCTCAGAGAAACGTCTGTTATTTTGTTCTCCTTTCAAGTTGTGACAGAGTTGTTCTTTGTTTAGCAGTTAATGTCTCAAGTCTTCTCCTTTAATGGTTTTAACCCACACTTTGTGTCTGCAGCATCTTCAAGCAACGTTTGCATCCAATTTCCTTTTTTGAATGATAAACAGATGACCGGCATGCTGCAGATCGTACGTGGTACTAGTTGTCGCCCTTACAATGTGCGTAATGTTGCATGCAGGATGCATACAATTTAGACATACGTTTTCAAAACATTGCTCCTTGAACTTTGGACCCTCTTGCTCATTTATGATGTGCAAGGGATTGTGGGTCAGATTAGCCAGAAAATCTGACCGGATGCAGTCACGCATCCCAGTATTTTTGTCATGCATTTGACAGACTAAGTATAGAATAGGGGGTTAAAGAAGAAAAGACACCACCAATGGGGGAGATGACAGGAAAGAGGGGAAGGTTGAAGAAGTGAGGAGATGAGGGTGAGAGTTTAGATGAGGAAGAGGAGGGTGAGAGTGATGAAGGATTAACGGTCAGTTCCACATGTGTTGGTGAAGTTAAAGCCTGTCAGTCTGTTTCCTTCCGCCCTGTAGTGTGTGTGTGTGTGTGTGTGTGTGTGTGTGTGTGTGTGTGTGTGTGTGTGTGTGTGTGTGTGTGTGTGTGTGTGTGTGTGTGTGATGTCTCTCTGTGAGGACTTCTTCCAGTTGTAAACATCAGAGTAAAGACTACTACTTGAAAGAAGGTTCAGACTTAATTTTAGGGTACAGTTTAGGGTTAGGAGGTTAGGCTTAGTAAGTAAGTAAGTAAGTAAGTAAGTAAGTAAAATTTATTTATAAAGCAATTTTCACAGATAAAATCACAAAGTGCTGTACAACAGAATAGGTAGAACAAACAGTATAAAATGCATATATCAAAAGAAAGGGACGCTAGTGAGAACCCATCAACCAAAAGCTTTCCTAAATAAGCAAGTTTTCAGATCCTTTTTAAAAGAGACAACAGAGTCAGCCAGACGCACGGACAGGGGCAGGGCGTTCCACAGTCTGGGAGCAACAGACTGAAAAGACCGGTCCCCTCGGGTCTTATAACGAGTCTTAGGGACTGCAAGCAAATTTTGGTCAGAGGACCGAAGAGTCCGGCTAGGGAAATACGGCTTCAAAAGGTCTCGGATATACTGTGGGGCCTGACCGTTTAAGGCCCTGAAAGTCAGCACTAAAATCGATCCTGAATTTTACAGGGAGGCAATGGAGAGCTGACAAGACTGGAGTGATATGAGACCTTCGAGGGGCACCTGTTAAAAGTCTAGCAGCAGAATTTTGAACAATTTGCAGTTTGTTCAAAGCAGACATATTCAGACAGGTAAACACAGAGTTACAGTAGTCAAGCCTTGTTGATATGAAAGCGTGAATTATTTCCAGGTCATTCTTTGACAACAATTTGCGAATTTTAGAGATGTTCCTAAGATGATAAAAGCAATTTCGGACGAGCTGTTTTGAGTGTGTCTCCAAAGACATGGCATGGTCAAACATAACCCCCAGGTTTCTGAGGCTGGGTTTGACAGAGGGGCCCAGGGAGCCAAGGTGCTGCTTAGGGTGTGTGTGTGTGTGTGTGTGTGTGTGTGTGTGTGTGTGTGTGTGTGTGTGTGTGTGTGTGTGTGTGTGTGTGTGTGTGTATGTGTGTGTGTGTGTGTGTTACATCTCTCTGTGAGGACTTCTTTTAAACTTTGTAGTGAAGACGGCCACTATTTGAAAGACTTTTTGAAGGTTCAGACTTAGTTTTAGGGTACAGGGTTTGGATTAGGGGGCGCACGTCAGTCGAAGTTCTCTGTTCCTGCATATCACACCACACTTACTTATTTTAATGCCATTTTAATGCTGCAATAATGGTGCAGAGACTCCAAGAGTACAGATGTGGAAGACCTGGAAATGCTGAACAATCAGAGAAGGCTGCGCATTTTCAGGAGGGGGTCTTAAAAAGACAAGTGCTAAAATGGAGCTTGTAGGAGTGGGAGGAGAGGCTCCACAATCTGTGTGTGTCTGGTCTGGTAATCACCACGTTGTGGGGACATTAATCTGTTTACACAGTCTCATCATGGGGACCTCTTGCGGTGTGGGGACTAAAAATGAGGTCCCCATAAGGGAAACCCTTTTAAATAAATGCTGAAGTCATTCTGAAGGTGCCTGTGTGATTTTTAGCATTGGCCCATAACACACGTTTTTCAGTCAGAGTGTGTGTGTGTGTGTGTGTGTGTGTGTGTGTGTGTGTGTGTGTGTGTGTGTGTGTGTGTGTGTGTGTGTGAAGTGTGCTCACTAGCACGCCTGCACTTTGAAAGTGGTATTGCACCCACTGCTTTTCACACACATATTCCAAATATGATTAGTTACCGCCCACTTCCTAGTCCTCATTAGGAATGATTCAGCAGCAAAAAGTAATTATCAGTGTTAAGACTAAGGTGAATAGGGTAACATTTTAAAATAATAGATATCACAATGAAACTTCCTCAGTTGACTACTTACACAAGTATACAAAAAAATTACAAGTTTTTGAAATGTGTATGTTTAGTTTTTAGGCAACTTAGGCATATCTATCTGTTTATGATAAAACCAGGTGCAAAATTATTTTTTCTTTCTGTTTACACACAAGATGAAAACAAAATTACAGAGGGATTTCAGGATATCTGCTTTCATTACCTAGGAAATGAACATATACTCTCCATAGCCTTAAAAAATCGATTTTTGCCATATTTATTTTTGGATTAAATATTGCATAAATCAAGCCAGGAATGATTTATTAACAAATCCCTCTGTAAATATCTTCAGAATACTGCTAATTGTATAAATGGAAAGTTTGATGTACATATATCCTACATAGGCTGAGTTGTTTAAACTGGAGAATGACAAAAAACTAATTTTGAGAAAACAGCATTTAGAGATTTAGAAAGGGGAATTTATTACATATTTATTACTAAAACAGAATAATGCTCAGGCCCTTAGTAATAATAATAGAGAATATGTCAAGCTCATGAAAATGTATTATTTAATAAAATGGCAGGCATACAAGGCCTACATCTGCAGTAACTCAATTAACATTGGCGTATCATGCACAAAGTTGCCAACAAAACCCATGCTAGACAGTTGTATGGACACAGAACAAGACCAACAGTAGATGTCACAGCTTTTTTAAAGTCTAATTGTCCATTCCATCACCATATGCATTTTATCTGTGCTTAGATTATTGCGTCTATGTTTTACACTGGCAGTTGTGACGGCCTGAGCTTTTGAGATCTTGAGATCAGTTTCTCTCATTAATTGACCATCACAATTGTGCTCTGAAGCCACAATTCCGTAACAGAAAGCATGGCAGAGGCACCTTCATTGAAGGTGGAGATGGCCATACTTGCTGCTGCCTCAAGCTTACTTTTCCCCACAAAACAGTCCCCTCAGTCAGCTGATGGTGAAGCTAACTAACCATGCTCCCATCAGCACTGGTTCATAACAACACAACAGAACAAAACTAATTATATATTATATATATATATATATATATATATATATATATATATATATATATATATATATTATATATATTCAAAATACCAATATTTAGAACATCGGAGAAAACAAAGTAGACTAAATGTTGTTTTGCCATAGTATCTTCACACTGTCAGAGATACGAAGACGAGACGGATCCTGACTAAATACAGGCTCAGTGACCACCATCTGGGTCAGACAGAGATGCACTACCTCCTCCACTGTGAGAAACTATCTTCACTAAGAGACAAAAATTTAACTTCCCAAAGTTAACACCAGAAAAGAAGCTGGATGTTCTCCTAGGAGAGGTGACAGCAGCTCCACTGACAGCTAAATATGGATCTGCCTGCCACAGCCTGAAGGACTCACAACCACTTTGGGATCCCACAATTACAGATTTGTTTAGTATTGTATAGTAACTATATTATACAAAAACTGTAACTGTTGTGTAATGTAATTGTTTTATAATATAATGTGTTGTATCACGATCAGTAAAGTATAGTATGTGACACCTATAGACCCTTTGCAAACATGTGACCACGACCACGTGACAACGCCATGACGGATGGCAAAAACACCGGAATCATAAGCTAAACAGTGAAGTAGACGAGCGTAAAGTTTCATTAGTTTCAATAATTTTGAAATAAATAACATTAAATAAACTGTGATAATAATACTATCTTCTTCTTTCGGCTTATTCTATTAAACAATAAGTTGTTGTGCCATTATCGGTCGAGGTTGGGCATCTGGTAGCTGCTCACATAGAGCTGTATTTGGAGAAGTTGGAAACCGACCATTACCATCTTCACTCCATTTTCACGGACCTCATTAAATCGCCGAGTCTACCCGACATCAGTCAACACGATCTGTACCACTATGTGGTAAACGGGGTATCCCCAGACACTGGTGCTGATTTCAAAGCTTTTAAACACATGGAGGATTATGCCGTTTCATAACACCGAGCTGCCCTGCTACCGAGCTGCCCTGAGACAAGCCAACTAGCTAGCTACTGAATAACACAGCTTTCACTCACCCGACAGATCACGATCAAACTGTAAATGTGAATAACTTGTACTAACATTTGAATTTCCCTTCGTATTAAAGGCAACCTCTGAGCAGGCTAGTGTATTTCAACAGCGGGTATAAATAACAAGTTATCTTGGAAGCTAACGTTAGCTAGCAATCACCTGTTGAGCTCCATGCAAAGTCTGCAAAGTCTGCAGCCAGCAGCAAAGACAAACTCCCAAAAGATCCACATAAAGTCAAACTGAAGGGAAGTTGTGCACCATTCAAATATGAAGACAAACGGAGTTGGTGTGGACTGCTGTTGTTATCACATGAAGATAATTAAACTTAACAAACCTAACTAGCTAGCTAAATAGAAGCGGTTTAGGCAGGATAATGCGCTAGTATTACGTGGCTAATAGTTAGCTAGCTCTACGTTAAGAGTGAGCCAGTTTGTGATACATTAAATATCGAAGGAACATTAGAAGTGTGTTCCCTTTGTTAACACAATGACTCAAACCAGACATAACACAAAGCCTACAGAAGCCCACCGGACAAGAAGAAATAACCACTTTATTAAATGAGTGAACACCAACGCGTTTGACTTGCCGTCCGTCTACAGTAACAGCATAGTTCTTCCGCCGTCCATCCTGGCGTTCATGATTCGCGCAAGTAGAGCATGACATCAGGTGCAAAGGGTCTATATATTAAATATATGACCTGTAGGCTATGAATTTCTGTAAACTGTTTTGTGTGAGAGAGAGAGAGAGAGAGAGATTCCATACCTGTTACTCTCCCTTGGTGTCTCTGATACGTTTTAACATGAAGGCCTGGAGTCCCCAACTCTTTGCTGATTTTTCTGAGAGCTGCATATCCCAAGCCTAACTCCTGCGCTAAGAGCACCATTCGCACATTCACATCAAATACTGCATTGTTCCTGGATACGTCTTGAAGATGCGTAGATCTGTAGACACTTTGCCTGTATGTATCTTCTTTGCAAAGACTTCACTCTAGTAGTAAACTGCCACAGAACCCATGATTCTGCGGATTGATGCTAACTTTAAGCCCTGTCCCTGTGCAATAAGAACAAATTAAACCACCGATCACTTAATTCAGATGAGCTACATGAATTATCAGTCACTGCTGTGTGCGCTCTGATTACCTCCGCTTACAATTAATTGTAAAGGTGTTGAATGCAAACTAAAAAGACACTGCTAATTATTTAGTCTAACTGATTATTGTGTTAAGTTGATTGTATATCTTTTATGAATGTGTATTTTATTATTTAGCTGTGATGAATTCCTGATCAATATTTGCAATGGTGTATATTTAAGTGAATGTATAAAGTACTAAATTTAAATTTAAATTCAGGCTTTTGACAAAGGTGCTTTAAAAAGTAATTTTAAATGACCAAATTTCACATGGTAGATTAAAATAGTGGCTCTATTTTACACGAAAATACAAAAGAGACTGTAGCTTCCCTTTTGGGGCTTTTAATTTGAAATCCCGAAGGAAGTCAAATGTACCTTTATGTAGGGAAACAGTTAGCTTAAGCAAAGCATGCTGATGGAATTGAGGCTAATGGAGGAATACATCCGACCAGTGTGGTGCTAAAAAGTGGTGACAGTTATTGATAAAGATAAAAGAACGCTCTGAGGGTTTAACTGAGTTAAATTTATTCACGGAAACAACTCTGGCAGTGTGTTTTCTCTCATCCGAGCTCAGGTGGATAATGGCTGCAAGCACCTGTTAAAGGAAACGTGAGTATTCACGACAATAAATAATTGTATAAACGTTATATTGCTGTGCTGTAGACCAGCTATTAGCATATGTTAGAAGATATCAATCTAAGGCTATGTTCAAACTGCAGGCAAATTAGATATTTTTAACCTGAGTTCCTGCACTGTTATTTGTTAGTGATCAGATTGGATTTGTGCATTCATGTTTATTACATCAGATTTCTACAGTGTCTTTATGTCAGGTTTTGGTATTTTTGTTGTCTTAAACAGCTAAGGGTCTTTTTTCTTAGGCCCCATCCAGACGAAGACGTATTTCGATGCAAACGCACATCTTTTGCATCGTTTGGGCTGACTGTCCACACGAATCCTGTAAACGCACTGCCCGTAAACGCACTTTTTTGAAACCTGGTCCCAGGGTGAATTTAAAAAAAGCCGGCTCACGTTTGGCTTCGTGTGTACGGCGAAACCGCATACGTGCGTATCGATGATGTCATCCCCACACACCTCGGCCTAACAGCTGACTGCCTTCAACCCAGCTGACCGCTCTAGCAAGGACGCAATGCTGTTTATAAAGTGTAAGTAGAGAATTTATCAACTAGCTCGCTAATCTGTCTGCTTATCAACTCCTTGAACGGATTATAGTAACTTTTAGCACCGCTTATTGTAGAAAGGCTACCGCAAGAAAAACGTGTAGCTAGATTATCAAAAAGACATCGGATCATTGATGTTTGTTTGACTGCCGATGTTAGCTAGCAGAGCTAGCTAGCGTGCTAACGCTAGCTCTGCTAGCTGCAATTATGTCCGATAGAATGTAAACAAAGTTTACATTCTTTTTCTAGGTGGCCTTTATATAACGAGCAGTGGTGTAAGTTATTAAAGTCTAGTCCATGGATGTGTTAAGCTAAGAGAACTAGCTAACAGTCATATTATGAAAGGAAGTCACTGAAGGCTGCTCTTCTTCTTCGTTCCGTTAATTTCTGTAGCAATAACAGCGCCGCCTACAGGCCTGGCATATGAAGTACCGTGTTGAGACATTTACATATGGATTCATGTGGACGTGAATTTTCTTGAACCAAATCCAGGGAAGACGGATGCGTTTTCATCCTAACGTCTTCGTCTGGATGGGGCCTTAGTTAATCATCAGTGTTTTGTTGACAGTGACGAGGTCCACACAACACACCATTTGTCAGTGTCTGAGTAGAAACCATGTGTGAAGCCCATCCAATTATAACAACCTCATCCACATTGTTGAAACCATTTAAATATTGAGCTATGACACTGACAAACTTTTATAAACGGGAGCCTATGATTCCTGTAGCCTACTCCGAAACAACAGACATCCTGAACGCCTTTTTCTTGAGTACTGAAGAAGAAGCAGAATAAGAATAAAAATAATAATAATAAAGAAAAGAATAATAATACTGTGAATGCTGTTGAATGAGCATTCACACAATGCAATTTTAAACATTTCCCTGCAGTATAAAATGGCACCACCGATTAGCCCCCTTATGGATGCCACTCACTATATTCTTTCGAAGTCTGACAAGACATGCAAATTACAGGTGAAGTACATCAATGAAGTTAAAGGTAAGATGGTGTCTGATGTCATTTATCAGATAATAATTATGTATACAATCATTATTGATTAACATCTAATGCAGAATGTTAGGGCAACTTCATTATCTCAAATTAAAGGTGCTCTAAGCGATGTTGGGTGACGTCACTTCTTGTTGACGTTCGAAGTATTGTTAAACGGAGGCTAGCTTGCACCTCCCTCCTCCTCATCCCGTCCCCTCTCCCTCCCTTTTGCGCACTAACCCCCACCCCCAAATCCTTCTTGTCAGTTATTGGCTGGAACGCTGGAACACTGTTATGTTTGGTGGTGCAGTTTTTTTTTTTTGCCATTTGTGGAGCCTGGGCTGTCAACAGAGACCACGTTTTTTTTTAAGTGTGTTCAGGGGACAGGCAGCTAGCAGATAGTGAGGAGATGTTTGCTGTATGTGACAAAATATGTTGTCGCCTAAAAAAACGTGTGACATCGCTTAGAGAACCTTTAAAAAAATATGCTAGTTAAAGGAACACGCCACGCCGACTTATTGGGACTTTAGCTTATTCCCCGTATCCCCCAGAGTTAGATAAGTCCATACATACCCTTCTCATCTCCGTGCTTGTTGTAACTCTGCCTAAAAAAACGTGTGACATCGCTTAGAGAACCTTTAAAAAAATATGCTAGTTAAAGGAACACGCCACGCCGACTTATTGGGACTTTAGCTTATTCCCCGTATCCCCCAGAGTTAGATAAGTCCATACACACCCTTCTCATCTCCGTGCTTGTTGTAACTCTGTCTGACGCACCGCTAGCCTAGCTTAGGAGGTAACTGGTTCCATCTAGCCTTCTGCTCCCAATAAGTGACAAAATAACGCCAACATGTTCCTATTTACATGTTGCAAATTGTATAGTCACAGCGTGTACAAATAACGTCACATGAGACACAGCCATCTTCTAACCCTATACATACTGGGAACTATATTCTCAGCAACAACAACAGTGCAACACCTGAAAAGCACCATGTTACTCTCTGCTCTTCACCACAGGGCTTCTTGTGTGCTGCGAGCAAATCCCTGTGCCCAAGTAGCAGAAATAGCAGTGCTTCACCTTCTGAGAATATAGTTCCTAGTATGTATACGGTTGGAGGACGGCTGTGTCTCATGTAACCTTGTTATATGTACACACTGTGACTATACAAATCACATGTAAATAGGAAAATGTTGGCGTTATTTTGTCAGTTATTTGGAGCAGTAGGCAGTGGCAGTGGCCAAGCTGACATCATCAATGCTTTCAAAGTTGACATTATCGGCAATGACTTTGTCTCTGATCTCCCGGAGTCTGATGAGGTTGTTCTCACGAACCATATCCACAATGAGGGTTTCTTGTGCCGCTGTAAATATGGCAACCCTCCCACCTCTATGTGGCATTCTTTGAACTCTAAAGAAAGAAACATGTGTTGTCAATTGACATGTTTTACAATACAGTAACAACTGATTTTAAACCAATAGACTACTTTCACAGGCTTGTAAAATTGTATTGTGACAAAGAAAGCAATAGAGTACAATACCTGTTGTGTTGTCTGAATGCCCTGATAATGGTGGCCATGGTGAACCTACTCAGGTTTGGACAGACTCTTAGTCCTGCTTCAGCCATTTTCATGCCATGGACAATGACATGGTCAATGACTGTTGCTCGCATCTTGTCCATAATGATGGTGCGAGGTTGTCTTGCTCTCCCTCCTGGACCTTCTCCTCTCCCTTGTTGGCCTCCTCCTCTCCCTTGTTGGCTTCCTCCTCTCCCTTGTTGGCCTCCTCCTCTCCCTCGTTGGCCTGCTCCTCTTCCTCCTCTGATTTGAACTCCTCTTCCTCCTTGGCCTGCTCCTCTTCTTCCATGGCCAGCACTTCTCCCTCCTCTGACTCAAATTCCTCTTCCCCTCACTCTGCCTTCATCCATTGTGTTTGTTTGGAATCTTCAGCAAACTGTGCACTCTGAACTTGCTTTTATACGTGTGGTCACTAATGCTGTGACAACAAGTGTCTTCAATTTTGAGTCGTTGTGTGTAATGAATGACGCCAGGTGTGTTCATTGTGTTCCAATATTGCTGACTGTGGCAAGCATTTTGCATCACATGAGCTTTCATTTGAGAATATGAGCAGAGTTATTTTGCAACTTGTGTTTTAGCAAAGAAAAATGTGTTAAGATTTATGAGAACGGAGGATTGTGTTTTGTGAATTGTGTCTTCATGTGAAATGTGTTTATGATATTGGAAAATGATGGCTAGATTTAGTAAATGTGTTTAGACAACTGGTCATTTGGTTTAGAGGATTGGCTTTTGTGTTTTAGCATTTGAGAAAAACTGTAATATGACACATTACGGAAGGAAAGGAAAATGATCTGTTCTCAGCTGAGGTGGACACCTTACTGCTGCAGTGTTTACCATTGCGCTACACTGTCTGCATACATTAGCCTAGCAGCTAGTTTCCTTGTGGTTGAATTTTAGCCTGCATGCATGTTTTTGTAACCTAAAACAGAGCAACTTATACTGGTAGAGAGAAAAACAAGTTAGCAGACTGCCCAGTCACTCTCTGTTCTCTCTCTGCTCAACTCTGCTGTTAGACCATTGTGCTGCTAGAGGGCTATGCGCTAGGCAAACCTTTTTTTTAAACTTTACTGACATGGAGCTTTCTGAACGGTCTGTGCAATAAATCAAAGGAGAGGAGAGAAAGCAACACAGCAAAACAATTTGCAGAATTCAACTTTAATGAGTTCAGCTGAACAACTCAATTAGTAAAAATGAAAATCTCTGCTTCATTATTGAACAACTCAAGAGTAATGAAAAGCTTAAAACATGTTGCCTTCTTTTTTACAAAGAAAAAAGGTAACTCTTTATTTGAAGGGGTATGCATATGTCTGACATGACACCCATAATGAATATGAAGGAGTCATTTTGAGTGTTCATGACTGTTGTCATTAAGTGTTATTGTGTAAATTATGACACTTTTAATGTAAAGTTAGCATTGACCGAATTACACTTAATAACAACCATAAACACTCAAAGTGACTCCTTCAAGTTCATGATAGGTGTCATGTCATAATAATGACAGTCATGTCAGTGTTATGCACACCCCTTCAAATAAACTTCAAATAACTTTTCCATTTTCTTTATTCTGTTATATATATATATATATATATATATATATATTTTGTGCACATTATAGGTTTACAAAATGAAAAAGCCAAAAGTCCACCCCAAAGGGACTTACCATCTTCCAGAGAAAACACTGTTCCAAACAGCTCTATTGTAGTCTACCCTTTACTTCCGTGACAAACGTGCGTCACTTTGTAACACGTTATAATGCTTGCCTAGCTGCTAGCGTGGCAAGCCCTCATACTCTGCTTCTGACTGGCTAGTAGTGCTTACCTAGGTACTTCACATGTGCGACTCCCTACAAAGATGGAACAGAAGCGCAATGCCTCACTGTAGCTAAAACAGAGAGCTCAACACAGGGTGAAAAGATGAGCTGAAGCAATGTGCAGTACAAAATAAATATAGTGTTTTTTGAAAATGTAGCAACATAAACCTATTCTGGTACAACCTCTAAACACAATTATGAACCTGAAAATTAGCATAATATGAGCACTTTAATAATTAATTGATCGCCATTTTTCAATTCAGACATCTGAAGTGATGAATGTACCTGTTCATGAGTGTTGTCATCAATCTGATTGTCTGACAGGGGTAAAGGATTGAACTTGAACTTTAGGTTCTGACTAGAAAAGGGTTCTTCTCCTCCAGTGGCTTCAAATGTAAGGATATTACTGTCAAAGGTTATGTTATCTGGAATTTTGATGTCACAGACAGGGGAACTCAATGAGTGAGAGATGTCACGTGTATAATCAAGACTCCTTTGGATCCTGCGGTTTGGGTGAAGGCTAGCATCACTGTCAGTGTCACTATCACAAGTGGTATCCGGAATGTAATCATCTGCACTCTCTGATATTTATTCATCAATCAGCAAATCTTCAAGATGTGTCTTTCATTTAAAATTTAAACAAAATACAGTAATCAGAAATATGTAGAATAGCAAACATTTGTTTAATGAGTACATATAAATAAGTAAGAGTTAAGCTGTTGAGTGTACTAATTCATACTAGTGCACATTACATTACACATCCTTCCTCTTCTTAGCTACTTAAGACATCAAACATACCAAAACCTGACATAAAGAGACTGTAGAATGAAATCTGAAGTGATGAACATGAATGTACCTTTTGAAGAGTTTTGTGTTGATTAGTGACATCAATCTGATTGACAAATAAATAATTCACAAAATGAATTCCCCTTTTATTTAATTGACTGTCAAAGCTGAAGTAAAGTATAAGTTTTTTATAATCTCTTGAATATAGGATAGTAGACATGCAATGATGATAATTAAATGATTATTCTGTTCATTATATGAAATATCACATGAAGTATGCACTCCTGTAACTTTCACCAGCAAAAAAATAAATTTATATACAGTATACTTTTTTAAAATCCGGTAATGAAGTCATAGCCACGGTAGTGTCACGTCACCTTCAGTATTGTGGTGACGCAGTTATCGTTACAGCCTTAAGTGGCAGTGTTGTTAGAGTGGTACTAAGTGTCAGGTGACTGAGTGGTTAGCTGATGCTAGGGTGTTGACTTTGAATAGAAATAGTTTTAACAGGGGAAAGTAAATGTTTAAAAAGGTTTGTCTTGTTGTCGGTATGATTTGGGTTGGAAAATATTCAGACAAAGCTCTTTAAATATTTTGTACATGAGTAGAGAGCTTTTTATTGCTTTTTTATAGTGCCAAATCATAATAAGTTATCTTTTCATACAGAGTAGGTCTAGACCACATTCCAAGACATTATGATTAATACAGTCCAATCAATGAGCAACAGTAAGATGCAATATTTATATGTTTATGTGTTAAACCTTTCATTTAACAGGCAGGCATGTCAAACAGACATGTCTCTATGGTAGTCAGCCATTTGCCTTGACCAGTTAGGACGGAGAGATCAATTAATATTTACTTTAATCTCTTAAATATTCCTAGCAATGTACAGTATTGTATCAAGGGATGGTTGCTTGGAACCACTCTGGATGGTTACTTTTTTACTTTTTTGATGTATGGGAATATTTATATGTATACAAAGTTGTATGCTGTAAATTTTAACTTTTCTATATTCTGTGCTGTATTTAGTGTAATATTGATAGGAGTATATGAAGAGGAATATGTAGTTATAGTTGTGAGTAAATATAATGCCAGTTATACTGCTCTTTTTTAAAAAAATATAATGTGGCTGTTTTCTTTGTCTGAAAACGGCTTATTGTTTGTTGTAATGTTTTATGCTTTGTGTGGACCCCAGGAAGAGTAGCTGGTGTTCTGCATCAGCTAATGGGGATCCTATCAAATCAAAAATCTAATTTAGGTATCAATCAATCATATGTTTGCTATGAAGATATGTGATATGCAAAAGTGATGGTTTGAATCACTCACCTTTTCAAGCTTCATGCTCCATATCTACATTATCTATAAACAACTAAGCTAAGCTGAATTAAAAAAAAATAACTGTTATTATTAAAGCCCCATTGTGTAACATTTGTAGTTGTTTATTATCAAAATCTGTATTGCCCTTCACAAACTTGTCCTTTTTTTATGAATATTGACCACCCCCATCAATTCCAAGTATTCCTATTGGCTTGAAATTTTACATTTGCGCTTACATGAACTGGGGTAGACGCTCCATAGCCATGCGCCATCTTGAAATACAGTAGCCCGTAAGGGACATACAGGCTATACTGCTCCGCATTTCGCGCTTTTCACTCAGTGGCACTGACTGTGATGTATGCCAGGGAGGGAGGGGGAGAAGATTACTTGTGACTCACCACCGGCAGATTTGAAAGCCTATTGCATCTATGGTAGGGTCTCCCATGGCAAAGTGGTCTCAGGTGAGGGGCCAGACGAAGAATGGTTCAAAAAACCCTATGGAAGAACGAGGAAGGGATAAAGAGACCCTGCCCGGAGGAAGCCCGGGGCCCCCGTCTGGAGCCATGCCCAGAGGGTGGGCTCATCAGCGAGCGTCTGGTGGCCGGGTTTGCCATGGAGCCCGGCCCGGCACAGCCCCGAAAAAGCTACGTGGCACCTATCTCTCCAACCCATGGGCCCACCACCTGTGGGAGGAACCGCTGGGGTCGGGTGCGCTGCCACACAGGTGGCGGTGAAGGTCAGGGGCCTCGACGGACCAGACCCGGGCAGCAGAGGCTGGCTCTGGGGACGTGGAATGTCACCTCGCTGTGGGGGAAGGAGCCGGAACTTGTGCGTGAGTATTCGGCCTTCTTGGAGACCTTGAATGGAGTCCTGTATGGGGCTCCGGAGGGGGACCATAGTTCTGCTGGGGGACTTCAACGCACATGTGGGCAATGACGGAGACACGTGGAGAGGCGTGATTGGGAGGAACTGCCTCCCTGATCTAAACCAGAGTGGTTGTCTGTTATTGGACTTCTGTGCTAGTCATGGATTGTCTATAACAAACACCATGTTCGAACATAGGGATGCTCATAAGTGTACTTGGTACCAGAGCACCTTAGGCCGAAGGTCAATGATCGATTTTATAATCGTTTCATCTGATCTGAGGCCGTATGTTTTGGACACTCGGGTGAAGAGAGGGGCGGAGCTGTCAACTGATCACCATCTGGTGGTGAGTTGGGTCAGGGGGTGGGGGAAGACTCTGGACAGACCTGGTAAGCCCAAACGGGTGGTAAGGGTAAATTGGGAACGTCTGGAGGAAGCTCCTGTCCGACAGACCTTCAACTCACACCTCTGGCGGAGATTTTCGTGCATCCCTGTGGAGGCTAGGGGCATTGAACCTGAGTGGACAATGTTCAAAGTTTTCATTGCTGAAGCTGCGGCAGGGAGCTGTGGTCTTAGGGTCTTAGGTGCCTCAAGGGGCGGTAACCCTCGAACACCGTGGTGGACACCGGTGGTCAGGGAAGCCGTCCGACTGAAGGAGTCTTTCCAGGATATGTTATCCCAGAGGACTCCGGAGGCAGTTGCAAGGTACCGAAGGGCCCGAAGGACTGCAGCCTCTGCCGTGAAAGAGGCAAAGCAGCGGGTGTGGGAGAAGTTCGGAGAAGACATGGAGAAGGACTTTCGGTCGGCACCAAGGCGCTTCTGGAAAACCGTCAGCCACCTCAGAAGGGGGAAGCGGGGAACCATCCAAGCTGTGTACAGTAAGGATGGGAGGTTGTTGACCTCAACTGTGGAGGTAATAGGGCGGTGTAAGGAGCACTTTGAGGAACTCCTAAATCCAGCTGATGCGCCCTCTCTGTTAGAGGCAGAGCTGGAGGATGACAGGGGATTGTCGTCTATTTCCCTGGTGGAGGTCACTGAGGTAGTCAAACAACTCCACAGTGGCAAAGCCCCAGGGATGGATGAGATCCGTCCAGAAATGCTGAAAGCTCTGGGTGTGGAGGGGCTGTCTTGGTTGACGCGCCTACTCAACATTGCGTGGAAGTCTGGGACAGTGCCAAAGGAGTGGCAGACCGGGGTGGTGGTTCCCCTGTTCAAAAAGGGGGACCAGAGGGTGTGTACCAATTACAGGGGTATCACACTTCTCAGCCTCCCGGGTAAAGTCTACTCCAAGGTGCTGGAAAGGAGGGTTCGGCCGATAGTCGAACCTCAGGTTGAAGAGGAACAATGCGGATTCTGTCCCGGTCGTGGAACAACGGATCAGATCTTTACTCTAGCAAGGATCCTGGAGGGAGCCTGGGAGTATGCCCATCCAGTCTACATGTGTTTTGTGGATCTGGAGAAGGCATGTGACCGGGTCCCCCGGGAGACATTGTGGGAGGTGCTGCGGGAGTATGAGGTGAGGGGGTCCCTTCTCAGGGCCATCCAATCTCTGTCTGACCAAAGCGAGAGCTGTGTCCAGGTACTCGGCAGTAAGTCGGACACGTTCCAGGTGAGGGTTGGCCTCCGACAGGGCTGCGCTTTGTCAACAATCCTGTTCGTAGTATTTATGGACAGGATATCGAGGCGTAGTCGTGGTGGGGAGGGGTTGCAGTTCGGTGGGCTGGGGATCTCATTGCTTCTCGTTGCAGATGATGTGGTCCTGATGGCATCATCGGCCTGTGACCTTTAGCACTCACTGGATCGGTTTGCAGCCGAGTGTGAAGTGGCTGGGATGAGGATCAGCACCTCTAAATCTGAGGCCAGTTCTCAGCAGGAAACTGATGGAGTGCCTTCTCCAGGTAGGGAATGAGTCCTTACCCAAAGTGAAGGAGTTTAAGTACCTTGGGGTCTTGTTCACGAGTGAGGGGACAATGGAGCGGGAGATGGGTCGGAGAATCGGCGCAGCGGGGGCGATATTACATTCAGTTTATCGCACCGTTGTGACGAAAAGAGAGCTGAGCCAGAAGGCAAAGCTTTCGATCTACCGGTCAGTTTTTGTTCCTACCCTCACCTATGGTCATGAAAGCTGGGTCATGACCGAAAGAACGAGATCCAGGGTACAAGTGGCCAAAATGGGTTTCCTCAGGAGGGTGGCTGGCGTCTCCCTTAGAGATAGGGTGAGAAGCTCAGTCATCCATGAGGAGCTCGGAGTAGAGCCGTTGCTCCTTCACGTCGAAAGGAGCCAGTTGAGGTGGTTCAGGCATCTGGTAAGGATGCCCCCTGGGTGCCTCCCTAGGGAGGTGTTCCAGGCACGCCCAGCTGGGAGGAGACCTTGGGGAAGACCTAGGACTAGGTGGAGGGATTACATCTCCAACCTGGCCTGGGAACGCCTCGGGATCCCCCAGTCAGAGCTGAAAGGTGAAATATTTTTTTTTTTAGGTTTTTCTATACTTGGGTCATACAGGGTTAATGTGGCTCGGGAAAGGGAAGTTTGGGGTCCCCTGCTGGAGCTGCTCCCCCCGCGACCCGACCACGGGTAAGCGGACGACGATGGATGGATGGATGGCGTCAAGTCTGGTGAAAATTGACGTATTAGTTTCGGGAATAGCCGCACAAAAATGGCTCGCTAGCACCCCCTACAAAGTTAAAAAAATTGAGCCCCTGCAGTACGTTTAACATAGACTCACGAAACTTGGTACACATATGTAGCATGTCAAGACGTACAGACGTCATTGGAGCCATACCCTAAACCCAACAGGAAGTCCGCCATTCTGAATTGAAAGTTCGAAATTAGTGCGATTTCTACCATTTCCACATGTCGTACTTTAACGAACTCCTCCTAGAGATTTCATCCGATCAACTTCAAATTTGGTCTGTGCCATCTTAAGACGTTAAAGATGAAAAGCTGTTAAAAGAAAAACTTTTGGTCATAGGGCATGGCCGTGGCGGGGCGGCCATTTTGTGCGTTTCGCCATCGAAACAGGAAGTGGGTGTAACTCAAGTGTCCATTGTCGAATTGGCTCGAAACTTTTCATGATTCATAAGAGTCCAACCCTGAGGACACATAAGGGCCGATATTTATTCAAAGTCATAGCGCCCCCTAGTGGCAACAGGAAGTAGGCCTAAAAGTCAAGGTGCTATACTTTAACGAACTCCTCCTACAGATTTCATCTGATGGACTTCAAATTTGGTCTGTACCATCACAACACCTTACCGATGAAAAGTTGTTAAAAGCAAAACTTTTCGTCAGACGGTGTGGGCGTGGCGGCTATTTTGAGCATCCATTGATGAACGAAGAAGTTATTGTAACGTTAGTGTACATTGTCATATCCACCCTAAACTTCTCACGTTTGACAAGGGTCCAGGCCTGAGGACACCTACAGGCCAAAATTTACATTTGTTCACAGCGCCCCCCGCTGGCAACACGAAATCTGCCTTATATGACAAACATCATCCGATTTACATGAAACTTATGTGGTCTGCCTGTGATACTGAGCCGCCCCATATACTTTAACGACGCCCACATACTCAGGCCACGCCCCCTTTCATAACATTTGAACTGTTTAAGGAAGACCCTTGTGTGAGGTATCATTGAACTCAGCAGAGTTCCTTCTTCATTGGTGATGGTTTGACCCACGCCCTATGCTTAAGCCACGTCCCCTTTATTAACTGGTGACCCGTTTAAGGTAGTCTTATGTGAGGTATCAATGAACTTAGCAGAGACCTTCCTTTTCATTGGTAAAGGTTTGCCCTGACCCCTATGTTTTGGCCACGCCCCTTCTCACAACTAATGAACTGTACGACGTAGAGTCTTGTGTGAGGTATATTTGAACTCTGTAGGGAGTCCCCTTTTCATTGCTGTTGATTAGCGGTGTCTGAGTGCCACGGAAATGCACGGTCGCAAGGAGCGGCGTCCGCCAGTAACCCCGACACGCGCAGAGGCGCAAGGGCCTGTCCATTGCTGCTTGCAGCTTTAATTATTATTATTATTATTATTATTATTATTATTATTATTATTATTTGTCGCTAATTTCGGGTTCGGCCACCGTAGGAGTTATAAAGCACTCGGAATGGGGGGAGCTAGAAAATAATATTCAGTTGGTTGTCATATACAATTTCACCGCTACATGGGAGAAATTCTTACACAATGTAGCTTTAATGTACCCATCTTTTCATTGTACTTAGATTAAATCTGTAAAGTAAACCTTTATTTAATTAATTTGTTGCAAAGTCCCCACTAATCACGATGAAAATTGTGTGAATTATGTAAATAACATGCAAATGAGGTCCCCACCAACAACGTTAGCTCGGTTGTTTACAAGTCCCCATATTTGATGGTCAAGACATTACTTCATCAATTCAGATGTTTAAAGTCATATATAAGCTAACAAGGCTATGGTGAGTATACCTGCTTTTTTTCATACCTCTAGCACCTTTAGAAAGGGTGGTCCCTGCAAGTGATGGTTATAAAATTGGTCCCCAAAAAACATATAAACCAGTGTGTATGTGTGTGTGTGTGTGTTTGTGTGTGTGTGTGTGTGTGTGTTATGTCTCTCTGTGAGGACTTCTTCCAGTTTTAAACATCACAACAACAAATAGGAAAACACGTTAACAAATCAGGAAACACAACAACAAATACGAAAACACTTTAACAAATCAAAAAACACAACAACAAATAGGAAAACACTTTAACAAATCAAAAAACACAACAAAAATAGGAAAACACTTCAACAAATCAAAAAACACAACAACAAATCAAAAAACACAACAACAAATATGAAAACACTTTAACAAATCAAAAAACACAACAGTAAATACGAAAACAATTTAACAAATCAAAAAACACAATGACATTAACTTCTACCGGAAAAGGTAGGGCCTCTCTAGCAGAGGACGGACCCTCCTGATTGGACAGATGGACTGTCTGTCTTTTAACAGGAAGGAGAGGTGAAAAACACGGACTAGCTGGCTAGCCGTTTCTCACATGGATGTATTAGGTTTGTAAGGTTTAGAAGTGGAGTTAATTCATATTTGAAAGTTGTAAGGCTCAGAATTTAATATAATTTATATTTGAGTTAATTTACTAGAAATGTATTAACGTTTAGTCAGTTAATCATTTATATATTTGTTACACAGTTAGTTACATATTTAACACAGTCAGTTCTGTTGAATCTGCCTCTCTGATTCCCTCATGTTTACCTCAGTCTAAGTTCTCGCTTCTGATTGGATAGTTCAGTCATGTGGAAGGTCGGGACAAGGAAGTGTTGTTGTTGTGAGTGGTGTTCAGTAAAGTACCACTTGAGAAAGTCATCTGTGTCCATCCTGCTGTTTATTATTATAAAGAGTGATCCACCACCACATACCGAACCCTCACGTTACAGGTTTCTCATTTCAAAACACTGGACGAAATGGATGTGGAACTGTGAACTGTGCTGTTAAATTTCTTTGTTGAGATGGAGAAGGTGAATCAGCGTCAGAGGAGACTATTCTGTCAGGAACTTTGCCCGCAACATGCAAAGGTAGGTAACGTTACCGACACTGATTGGCTATAATGTAAGCAATAGTCGTTTTCTCTTATTTATCCTATGTTAACAAATTAAAAACTCGTGGGAGTTCATGTTGTAGTCGTCACTCGTCCTAACACTTACCAGTAAGGATAATTGCATTCATTAATGTTAATTACATGAAGCTTACAGTAGCTAACAGTTTACATTAGCTTGTAGTTTACTGCATACATGTAACATTAGCTCATTGTCCAGTAGCTTCTAGCTTTCTAACAAATGCAGTGCAAAATATGATAAGCAACTACTACTATAAAGTAAACGCTACCAGCTAATGAGCTACCACTGGCAAGTATGATATGCAGTAAATTGCAAGTGAGAAATAGTACTGTAAACACACAAGCTACAACCAACATATGATAAGTCATAACACCATTGATAAACACCCACTAGCACAGTAAAGGTAGGTGTAAGTGTGTTAAATGGTCAGCAGTTGTCAGTTACGACCACGATGAATAAACTACACTAGTTACATGAAGCACCTTCCTGTTACAGTATGCTTAAATATACTTGTGATACAGTTCTAATGTTACCAGGACAGGATGGATAACTACTGGACTAACCTAAAGCTTTCTCCTTCTGTCTGCAGTCTTGAAGCAACACCATCATTGGCAGCTGAGTCTGATCGCCACTTCATGTTGAATATACTTGTGTACAATATATAGTAATGTTTAAATAAATGTTATAATAAAGATACACGTTCCGTTAATGTCTTTTTAGAGCATGTATACCTAACGAGTTATTAGAACAGGTAGCATCTGAATATAATTATTCAGTTAGTAGTTTCCTGTGTCCAGGTTACAATTTGATGGAAAAATAGACACTGAAAAACAGTTTATATTATGTACACACCCAAAACGTTAAAGACACGGACAAACCAGTTCATTTAAAGCATTTATTTTTTGAATGGTAATCTCTAATGTAGCAAATAATCTATTCAACATCTTTCTTTGGCGACTGTCTCCCTGCTCTCTTGTCTTTTGCTCTCCCTCTCCTCATCTCTCTCTTCTGGCTTTCCCATCCTCAGTGACCGCCTTCGTTTATTCCTTTGACCCTGTTAAAAGACAGCAAACACAAGAAAAAGATTATGAATGGTTATAAATAAAATAGACTGTTTTACCAATTTATTGCAGTGTTGTAGTAGACAACTGAATAATATTTCAAATTAAAAAAGACATAATTTTTAGTTAATTTCTGTACATATTTACATATACATATTTTTCAATCTTTTAGCCATACGATATCATGGAATCATAGAATTCCAGTCTGTCACAGCTAGACAAGACACAGATTTTAGCCATTTCCAGTTATAAGTAATAGTACTACAGCATACTATAGGCCATGTGTTTTTTTAAATCAAATTTCTATACTGAAGTGTATCAGTAATTCTTCTTGTAATGAAACACTGCTTCCTGCTTCTTACAGTGCAGATGCTTTGCTGCTTGCTCCTGCCTCTGCTTGCATATTTCTGCTGATAATCTTGCTTTTCCTCTGAGAGAAACTATGAGCAGCGGCTCTTGGATACTTATAAATCACTGGACTATACACTTTTTGTAGACATAGTAGGCTATTGCCATATTTAATAATTTTTCTTCGTGAGCGTGGCCTACCAATAGCTCAAGCCTGTACTGCAGTGACTGGAAACGTGGTACTTAGCTAAAGCTAATTAGCAGCAAGATGCCTCCCTTCTCCGTGGATGACTACTACAAACTCCAGAAGATTGCTGTTCTGGAAACCAAAATTCAACGTTTAGAAGTAAACGTGGAGGTGAACACATCATGTGGGAATGACACCACTTTACCATGGACCCAAAACAATGGACAAAAGCATGCTAACACACGGCTAATTAGCACCAACAAGACAACAAAGAAACAGGAGGACTGTGAAGCGGATAATAAATCAACAAGTGGGTGTCCTCCCGGAAACTCTTTTGGTGCAAAGCCTAAGAGTAAATCTTCCTGGGAAATGGGAGGACGACTAACAGGCAGGGCACAGCACCCTGAGATTTGTGATATGAACGGCTGGCCTGCATTACCATCCAGGCAGAGCGCCTCTTCAACCCCTGTACTTAGTAGGACACAGCCGTGGACAGCTGCAAAAGGTAGAATTAGCAACAAAATGCCTCCCCAACAACCAAATCTGAAAGTTGATAATAATAATAATAATAAATTTAATTTATATAGCGCTTTTCATAGACTCAAAGTCGCTTAACAGATTTGCTCCACTGCAGCAGGACCCTGGACCTTCATCTGACCTGGATTGTGTCTCATCGTCACACAGCAGGGTAAGGACTGAGAGCAATTCAAAAAGTAAAAAGCTACAGGGAAAGCTAACGACAGGGCCTCAAACTCTGATTGTAGGTGACTCTGCTGTAAAAGATGTAAAAAGCAGAAAAAACACCAAAATCTCCCCAGACTGATAAGTATACTTGTGTACAAAATGCAGCAAGCTTTGTCTGATATATGCCGGGTCCAGGCTGCACGCCTAGTGGCACTGACTCTTTTCAGGACAAGCCCGGGCCCTGTGTATTAAATCCTTCTTCAATTTATGTTGTGATAGGTAATAGAAAAAGAACGATAAATCCGCTATGTAAGAACAAGCACTTATCAGCAAACCTCGCAAATTTAGCATTCATTCCTCGTCAGCCAACGCCTATACCAAAAATTGAGACAGATAAATATTTTAACACACTAACACTAGCCTTACTAAACGTCAGGTCTTTGGCAGGAAAATCATTTTTAATCAATGATTTCATTATTAAGCACAATCTTGATTTTATCTTTTAACTGAAACCTGGTTGGACCATAATAACAGTGGTGCTGTTCTCATTGAGTCAGCTCTCCCTAACTTCAGTTTTATGAGTGAGCATAGAGTGAATAAGAGTAGCCATTTTGTATAATGACTCATTCCATTGTACTCAAATATCTTATGGGAATTTTGCTTCTTTTGAATATGTGGCTCTTCAGCTAAAGTCCTCCCCTCGAGCTATATTTCTAAATATCTACAGACCACCGAAATACTGTGCAGCTTTCTTCGATGACTTTACTGAACTGCTGTCTATAATCTGTATTAACTTTAACTGTGTAATTATTGCTGGTGATTTTAACATTCATGTGGACAACCTGCAGGATAGAGGGACCAAAGAACTGTGTTGTGTTTTTGAGAACTATGGACTGACTCAGCATGTGACGGAACCCACGCACAATAAGGGGCACACTCTGGACTTGATTATCTCCAAGGGTTTGAACATTTCCAAGGTTGTGGTGACTGACGTTGCTCTCTCTGATCATTCATGTGTTTTCTTTAACGGCACTATCTCGGTGCCCAAAAGTGTCCAAACTAAGGTAATCAGAAAACGGTATATCACTGAAAACACCAGTGAAACATTCATTCAGCTTTTCTCCTCCACACCCGCCCTCACTGGGGTCTCAGTCAATGAGCTTGTAGATAATTTCAATTTTAAAATTACAAATGTTATTGATGCCATTGCTCCCACTAAGGTCAAAGCTGTCTCTAGTAAGAAAAGATCTCCATGGAGAAATGTCATACGGGTAAGAACAGAAAAAACAGTGTTGAAAAGCTGAACGCAGGTGGCGAAAAACTAATCTCCAGGTCCACTATAACACCTATAAAGACAGACTTCACATTTATAATTTGGAACTGAGGAATGCTAGGCGGTCCTTCTTCTCTGACATTGTCGCCAGAAACAATAATAATTCATGTGCTCTGTTTGCTACTGTTGATAGGTTAACAAACCCTCCAGTACCAGTAGCATCTGAACTTGCAATGATTTTGCCTTCTTTTTCGAAGACAAAATTCAGAAAATTAGACTAACTGTCAGTGCCTCCATATCAAGTAAGGGACATGTGTTGCCACACTGTCCAGGCAAAACAAATTCCAATATCACACAATTTCATATGATCAACCATAAAAACCTGGAGGACATTATACAACATCTGAAAACCTCCTCCTGTTGCCTTGATATTCTACCAACAGGCCTTTTCAAAAATGTTTCTTTCAAAAATGTCTTCTGATCTTTTACAGATTGTAAACACATCTCTACTCTCAGGTATCTTCCCAAAGGCCCTGAAAACTGCAGTCATCAAGCCACTTTTAAAAAAGAACAATCTAGACACAGCACTACTGAGCAACTATAGGCTGATATCTAACCTTCCATTCTTAAGTAAAATCATTGAAAAAGCGTTTTTTCAACAACTCAACCTTTTCTTGACACTAAACAATGGTTTTGATGCCTTCCAGTCGGGTTTTCGACCACACCACAGCACTGAGACAGCTCTTGTTAAAGTATTTAATGATATCCACTTAAACACAGATAGTGGCAAAACTGCACTCTTAGTATTACTTGATCTCAGTGCTGCATTTGACACGGTCGACCATGACATATTACTACACCGATTAGAAAACTGGGTTGGCCTTTCTGGCTCAGTCCTAAACTGGTTTAAATCCTATTTAAAGAATAGAGACTACTTTGTATCTATAGGTAATTATACATCTGAGCATACAAATATGACGTGCAGAGTTCCCCAAGGCTCCGTTCTGGGGCCTCTTCTGTTTAACATCTACATGCTCTGGCTCAGATTATGGAAAACAACAAAATAAGTTACCACAGTTATGCGGACGACACACAAATTTACATAACTTTATCGCCAAGAGACTATAGTCCTATACAAACACTGACTAAGTGCATTGAACAAATTAACGACTGGATGTGCCAGAACTTTCTTAAATTAAATGAAGAAAAAACTGAGGTGGTTGTTTTTGGAGCAAAAGAGGAACGATTAAAAGTCAGTGCTCAGCTTCAAACGACAATGTTAAAAACAACAGACAAAGCCAGAAATCTTGGTGTAATTATGGACTCAGACCTCAATTTCAACAGCCACATTAAGACAATTACAAAGTCATCCTATTACCACCTTAAGAATATATCAAGGGTAAAGGGACTTATGTCTCAGGACTTGGAAAAACTTGTCCATGCTTTTATCTTCAGTAGACTGGACTACTGTAACGGTGTCTTTACAGGTCTCCCTAAAAAATCAATCAGACAGCTGCAGCTGATTCAGAACGCTGCTGCTCGAGTCCTCACTAAGACCAAGAAAGTGGATCACATCACTCCAGTGCTGAAGTCTTTACACTGGCTTCCTGTGCCTCAGAGAGTTGATTTCAAAATACTTTTGCTAGTTTATAAATCATTAAACGGTTTAGGTCCAAAATACATTTCTGACCTGCTAGTAAACTACGAACCACCCAGACCTCTCAGATCGTCTGGGACAGGTCTGCTTTCTATCCCCAGGGTCAGAACTAAACAGGGAGAAGCAGCATTTAGTTTCTATGCTCCACATATTTGGAACCAACTTCCAGAAAATTGCAGGTCCGCTGCAACTCTCAGTTCTTTTAAATCAAGGCTGAAGACCTGTCTTTTTGATGTTGCCTTTCGTTAAATAACTATCCATTTCTTATACTTTTGTTGCTTATTTTATCTGCTTTTATATAACTGTTTTTAACTGCTCTTTAATGTTTAATTTCTTATACTGCACTGTAACTTTTATTCTTGTATTTTAATTGTCTTCATGTAAAGCACTTTGAATTGCCCTGTTGCTGAAAAGTGCTCTACAAATAAAGCTGCCTTGCCTTGCCTTGTAATGTGGATATCTCTGAAGATCAGGTTGTTAATTATGGAAGGTTCTATAACACTCATTAAACTTGTTCATTAGATGCTGTGCATAGTTGCCAGTTTTTATATGCGTTACTGTTCAATGGTATTTCATTTGTGTGAATAATACTCTGCTTTGTGTATCAATATAGATGAGAAATAATATACCAACTTGTGTGTGAGGCATACTGCACTTCAGTGATGATAAATAAGTGAGAGCACACAGGGATCTGGGCTGCATTAACGGCTAAGGTGTGCTTCTGGGTGCTTGCGTGCGGAAAGCTGCGAGAAGTGTGTTTGGCTCGGGCCAGATGGACACACGGTCGCATACATGGGTTCATCTTCAAAGACTGCTGGAACCAATCTAGACCTGCTCCTTACCAGCTGTTTGAACCAGAGGTGTGCATGAGACGTGAGACATCTGTGGTAACTGTCTGTGTAGGCCTTTCAAGCGTGTGTGTATGTTTTGTACGTGTGACTGTGTGTGTGTGTGTGTGTGTGTGTGTGTGTGTGTGTGTGTGTGTGTGTGTGTGTGTGTGTTTGTGTGTGTGTATATGTTTGTTTGGTGGAACAAGAACAAATGGGATCATTATTGAGGTAGGGGGCAGAGAGAGAGTGGGTGAAGGGGAACAGTTATTATACTGCTATTTGATGATGATAAAACTCTGCTTATTTGTTTCATTACAAAGTCCGATGGAGCAGTGCCAGTTGGGTATTGATTAGATTAGCACAATGTTGTAAAAACCTAACAGTCTAGAGTGGACCTAATAGAAATCAGGCCTTGCAGCTCCCTACCTATGCAACAGCCCCCAAATTTGGCAAAGTAAGTACTGCTGAGTCAAAAACTCTCTCTAAAGTAGCAGATGATCTTGTGTCTTACCTAAATGCAGCCAGGTAGTCTGCATCACCCATGGGAGGTTCCAGTCCTCCAGTAAAGGCCATGTTCACATTGAAGCCTTCACCTGCTCCACTGCCCACCTACAGTGCACACGAACACACACACACTTACTTTGTGCAACAGGTGGGTGGGCAGGCAGAGAGACAGATCGGTGTTCCGAAGCCCCTGAAAGTGGACAGTAACGAGACAGTGCTATTAACTTCCTGAAATCATCATATTTACAAGCTTGAGCAATATTATACTTAAATACAGTCATGACATTAAAGTATATCTGACATTAAGGTACAACACGTCATTGTGCTGAAATTAAATAGAAGCTTTAATATTTGCATATACAACCCCAAATCAGAAAAAGTTGGGACAGTATGGAAAACACAAATAAAAAAAGAAAGTAGTGATTTCTAAATGTACTTTGACTTGTATTTAATTGCAGACAATACAACAGCACATAATTTAATGTGTTCCTCATGATTTTTATAGTTGTTTTTTTTCAAAAAACCAAAATTCCTATTTTGGTTCTTGCAACACATTTAAAAAAAAGTTGGAACAGTAAAGCATTTACCACTTTGTAATGTTGCCATTCCTTTTCACAACACTTAAAAGACGTTTAGGGACTGAAGACACCAAGTGATGAAGTGTTTCAGGTGTAATTTTGTCCCATTCTTGCTGAAAACAAGTCTTAAGGTGGGCAACAGTACGGGGTCTTCGTTGTCGCATTTTGCGCTTCAAAATGCGCCACACATTCTCTATTGGAAACAGGTTGGGACTGCAGGCAGGCCAGTCAAGTACCCGTATCCTCTTCCTCCGCAGGCAGGACTTTGTAATGTGTGCAGAATGTGGTTTTGCATGGACGTCCCTGGAAAAGATGTCTTCTTGAAGGCAGCATATTGTGCTCCAAAATCTCTATGTACTTTTCAGCATTAATAGTGCCATCACAAAAGTGCAAGTTACCTTTGCCAAGGGCACTGACACAACCCCATACCATGACAGACCCTGGCTTTTGGACTTGTTGCTGGTAACAGTCTGGATGATCCTTTTCTTCTTTGGTCCAGAGCACACAGCGTCCATTTCTCCCAAAAAGTACCTGAAATACTAATTCATCTGACCACAGTACACGTTTCCACTGTGTGATGGTCCATCCCAGATCCCTCCGAGCCCAGAGAAGTCGACGGCGCATCTGGACACTGTTAACATAAGGCTTCCTTTTGGCACAGTACAGTTTCAACTGGCATTTGTGGCTGTAACTACGTATTGTGGTACTTGACAGAGGTTTGCCAAAGTAGTCCTGAGCCCATGTGGTGATGTCGCTTATAGATGAATGACGATTCTTGATGCAGTGCCGCCTGAGGGATCAGAGATCACGGTTGTTCAGCTTAGGCTTGCGCCCTTGTCCTCTACGCACTGAAATTCCTTGAATCTTTTAATTATGTTATGTACTGTTGAAGGTGAAATAAGCAAATGTCTTCCTATCTTTCTTTGAGGAACATTGTTTTTAAACATTTCAATAATGTTCTCACGTATTTGTTGGCAAACTGGCGATCCTCAGCCCATCTTTGCTCATAAAGGACTAGACCTTTCTTGGATGCTGCTTTTGAGTGCTGAAGGTCACAGGCCGATGATGCCATCAGGACCACATCATCTGCAAAGAGCAGCAATGAGATCCCAAGCCCACCGAAGTGCAACCCCTCCCCACCACGACTACGCCTTGATATCCTGTCCATAAATACTACGAACAGGATTGGTGACAAAGCGCAGCCCTGGCGGAGGCCAACCCTCACCTGGAACGAGTCCGACTTACTGCCGAGAACCCGGACAAAGGTCTCGCTTTGGTCATACAGAGATTGGACGGCCCTGAGAAGGAACCCTCTCACCCCATACTCCCGCAGCACCTTCCACAGTATCTCCCGGGGGACCCGGTCATATGCTTTCTCCAGATCCACAAAACACATGTAGACCGGATGGGCATACTCCCAAGCTCCCTCCAACATCCTTGCGAGAGTAAAGATCTGATCCGTTGTTCCACGATCAGGACGGAATCCGCATTGTTCCTCTTCAACCCGAGGTTCGACTATCGGCCGAACCCTCCTTTCCAGTACCTTGGAGTACACTTTACCAGGGAGGCTGAGAAGTGTGATACCCCTGTAATTGGTACACACCCTCTGGTCCCCCTGTTTGAACAGGGGAACCACCACCCCGGTCTGCCACTCCTTTGGCACTGACCCAGACTTCCACGCAATGTTGAAGAGTCAACCAAGACAGCCCCTCCACACCCAGAGCTTTCAGCATTTCTGGATGGATCTTATCAATCCCTGGGGCTTTGCCACTGTGGAGTTGTTTAACTATCTCTGTAATTTCTGCCTCTAACAAAGAGGGGGCATCAGCTGGATTTAGGAGTTCCTCAAAGTGCTCCTTCCACCGCCCTATTACCTCCTCAGTTGAGGTCAACAACCTCCCATCCTTACTGTACACAGCTTGGATGGTTCCCCGCTTCCCCCTCCTGAGGTGGCGAACGGTTTTCCAGAAGCGCCTTGGTGCCGACCGAAAGTCCTCCATGTCTTCTCCGAACTTCTCCCACACCCGCTGCTTTGCCACTTTCACGGCTGAGGCTGCAGCCCTTCGGGCCCCTCGGTACCTTGCAACTGCCTCCGGAGTCCTCTGGGATAGCATATCCCGGAAAGACTCGTTCTTCAGTCGGACGGCTTCCCTGACCACCGGTGTCCACCACGGTGTTCGTGGGTTACCGCTCCTCGAGGCACCTAAGACCCTAAGACCACAGCTCCCTGCCGCAGCTTCAGCAATGGAAACTTTGAACATTGTCCACTGAGGTTCAATGCCTCCAGCCTCCACAGGGATGCACGAAAAGCTCAGTGGGAGGTGTGAGTTGAAGATCTGTCGGACAGGGGCTTCCTCCAGAGGTTCTCAATTTACCCGCACCACCCGTTTGGGCATACCAGGTCTGTCCAGAGTTGTCCCCCACCCCCTGACCCAACTCACCACCAGATGGTGATCGGTTGACTGCTCCGCCCCTCTCTTTACCCGAGTGTCCAAAACATACGGCCTCAGATCAGATGAAACGATTATGAAATCGATCATTGACCTTCGGCCTAGGGTGCTCTGGTACCAAGTACACTTATGAGCATCCCTATGTTCGAACATGGTGTTTGTTATAGACAATCCATGACTAGCACAGAAGTCCAATAACAGACAACCACTCTGGTTTAGATCAGGGAGGCCGTTCCTCCCAATCACGCCTCTCCACGTGTCTCCGTCATTGCCCACATGTGCGTTGAAGTCCCCCAGCAGAACTATGGTCCCCATCCCAGTATTTTTGTCATGCATTTGACAGACTAAGTATAGAATAGGGGGTTAAAGAAGAAAAGAGGCCACCAAGGGGGGAGATGACGGGAAAGAGGGGAAGGTTGAAGAAGTGAGGAGATGAGGGTGAGAGTTTAGAGGAGGACGAGGAGGGTGAGAGGAGTGATGATGGATTAACGGTCAGTTCCACATGTGTTAGTGAAGTTAATGCCTGTCAGTCTGTTTCCTTCCGCCGTGTGTGTGTGTGTGTGTGTGTGTGTGTGTGTGTGTGTGTGTGTGTGTGTGCGTGTGTGTGTGAGGACTTCTTTCCAAGAAGGTTCAGACTTAGTTTTAGGGTACAGGTTATGGTTAGGGGGTTAGGGGTTAGCAGAGATGGGAGTAAGTCACACATGGGCAAGTCACAAGCAAGTCTCAAGTCTTAACCTTCAAGTCTCAAGCAAGTCCAAGTCATTTTGTGTGACAATCAAGCAAGTCAAGTCATAGCTTTGGTCAAGCAAGTCAAGTCAAGTCATACAAAAGTTTCCATTTCTAAACAAGCTAAAGACAGTGGTTATAACTGCTGGAGTTTTATTTGCATTTTTTCCTACTCAATATTCAAAAGACATTGCGTCCAAGCCACATATATCTGAACAGTTTAAATGTATAAAGATTTAAAAAACCACAGCCTAAAACTGATATTAGGCCAACAAAAATATCAATATGCCTCAAACATGACATCAAATCATGAAATTCATTCAAACAATTCAAGTATAATGGTTTCTAAGTCAAATAATATTCTTCAAACATGCCTCACTTTTATGGGACAGAAACACATTTAACCTTTCCTTCTCTTGAAAAAAACATTCTTTAAGAGTAGCTGAATCCCACCACCTTTGCATAATTTGGAGAGATTGAATAGTAGGCTATATGTTAATATTTGTCAGTGTATTTGTGAGTGAATGTGTGCGTGTTTGAGAGAGAGAGTGAATGAAAAGTTATTAATATTGGTGAGTGAATGTGTGCATGTGGTGTGTGTGAGTGCAGTGTGTGTGTGTGTGTGTGTGTGTGTGTGTGTATGTGTGCCTAGCTTCATTCACATACTTCATCTGCACAACTGCGTGTGTGTCTGCATGTGTGTGTGTGAGAGAGAGAGAGAGAGAGAGCAAGAGCAGTTTGTTGTGTGTATACAGTGTGCCTAGCTGTATTCGCTCTTACCGCCACCTTGAACAAAGAGGGGAGGGTGTGCTTATTCATGGCCCAAAACTGAAGGGAGTTCTGTTCATCACAAGCGTCCAAATAGTGGTTCAGCTGAATACGGGGACTGGAACCTGAATCTTTCCCGATTTGAAGTGTCTGACTCTGATGAAATTCGCCGCGGTGGTGGTTGACGTCGGATTTTTTTGTACTGCAGACCTTGCAAACTGCCGTTCGTTTCTTCTTTGCCTGGTCAGACGTGTAATCCTTATAGCCAAACTTTATTATTTTCGGTGCAGAGGAATCCATGACGTTAAGTAACAGCCGTAGCCAGTCTCGTTTACTGCAGGTCTGCCACCGTGTGGCGCGTCACCATAACAACGGGCTCCCGCGCATGCAACAGCACTAAAATCGTAACGTTAACTCCTCCTCAATATCAGAGGGGGAAAATATATATTTATTAAACAGAAAATCAAGTCATTTCAAGTCATTTGACTCAAGTCTAAGTCAAGTCTCAAGTCATGAATGTCAAGTCAAAGTCAAGTCGAGTCTTTTATGAATGTTTATCAAGCAAGTCTCAAGTCCTAAAATTTGCGACTCGAGTCTAACTCGAGTCAAGTCATGTGACTCGAGTCCCCCATGTCTGGGGGTTAGGGTTGTAGTCATATCTCTGTGAGGACTTCTTCCAGTTGTAAACATCATAGTGAAGATTGCCACTACTTGAAAGAAGGTAAGACTTCAGACCAGTGATGCATTCGCGGCGATTTTTGGGGGGTTTATTTCCCCTCAAAAATAGGTAATTGAGCGCTGTAGTGGTTATAAACATATTATTGACTATGTAACTACATGGAAACGGGCAGAATTATGCCTGTGCCTTGTTCGCTAAAACACTAACAGATGGCTAGCGGCAGTCTCGTGCTGAAGTCCAGTGTGAATTCAGTTGTAGCAAGATAAATAACAGTGTAGGTCGGAGGAGCGTACAGTGTAGCGTGAAGAGCGGAGGTGTTCACAAGGGAAGAAGCTTGGAGTAACGTAACTATGGAGAATATCAAAGAAGATATTGAACATATGGAAGAGGCTTTTGAGTTTGATGGTCGTCCTTATTTATTCGAACCCGAGTATACAGACGAAGAACTGGCCTCACAAGAGTTGGAAAGAACCAGACAGACAGACAGAGGGGCAACAGGCAGATGAAGCAGCTGCTCCAAGATCACGCATTTCGGGAAACTGGTGATGTTCGTGTGGGTGTTGGTCCTCCGGAGGACATCCTTCAGACCAGCCGGCGCTCTCGTGATTGTTGTCAGCAGAGAATACTACTCTTCAACGCCAGATGGATCGTACACAAAATGGATATATATCATATATATCCATATATATGCTACAAATACACACGGGACTGCTGCATGATGATTATTACTGAAGCCTGACTGAACACTCTCGTCCCAGACGACAGCTAGCTAGCTAGCAGCTAACAGGGTAGGTGAATGTTGAAAATGCATCTTGTTGTCATCTAAGGGCCCTGTTCATGTTACACAGACATTTTAATTGCATTTTGTGTCTGTTAAGATACACAAAGGCACAATTTCATTCATGCCCCCATAACTGCCGTTTAGCTAAGTGGGAGCAGTGGGCATTAGCTGCAGCATCTCCGTCTAGGTAGCTGCTGTTGCGCTAACTGTTTTTGCTATAGACAGGTCTCGCATAGTTATATTTAGCAAGATTAACGTAAAAATTGGCTGGAGTCAGGGCTGGACTGGCCATCGGGCATACCGGGCATTTTCCCGGTGGGCCGACGCACTTTTGGGCCGAATCGCCGATATAATTTATAGGCCTTTGTTTTAATTTTTTTATTTTTTTGGGCTGCGCCGGCCCATAGATAACTGACAGCGGCCCATTCGGTAATTGTACAAAAGTCCGTCTGTCAGGACTGATTGTGGTTGCATGCCAGGGGGTAGCGCGGACTCGCGCCTTACTACGAGCGGGCGCACGCGCCACACGGAGAGAAAAGTGGGAGAAAGAGAAAAGAGACTGTGTGCGTCCAGAGGATAATCAGTTGAGCTCGCGTGTGTGCGTCTTTGAGAACTGTAAGTCCCATAGCTTACGTTGTCAGTTGATTTGGGCCTGTTGTTGTATTGGTCTGTAGTTCTTTTACATTTAAGTAAGTTAGCTGGTAATTTCGATGTTTGTGTTAATCACCTGTTAGCTACTTTGCACGTGGCTGTTGATTTATAATGCAGATTGTTGGAAGCTCTTGCTCACGTTTGTATTTAGCTACATTATTGTATTATTATTGTATTGTATTATGCTGCAGTAGTTACATATAATTAATAGTGGGTTTGTTGTTGTTTGCTAGCCTATATGTATACTTCATATGCATTGTGTATGGTAGCCTTCACAATGTTATTTGTTTCTTTGCAGAACCACACACAAATACACAGCCATAGCAGAGCTACCCACGGCCATTTTGTACTGTTGCCTTATGTAATAAAGCGTCAAGAGCGATACTTGTCTCCGTCCGTGTTTTAACTAACATCCCTGGGGCGAAGTTGGAAACCGGAATCAGCTCAACTACAGTCCTAAGCTAGACCTAACCCAATCAAATCCAGGAACACCCTTCCCCACTCTCGGCCCTGAGACACGAGCTGTAAACGTTATAATATGCTGGAAGTTTAGCATCCACGTTAAAATGGACAAACGACCACGGAACCCCATATGCAAGCGATGTGTGCGCGCGCGTGCCTCACGTTATAATAACAACAAGCAGTTTGGCAGTAACATTAAAGTTAGTGGCTGTCAGGTAACCTAACTGTTTAAGGGTTGGCCTGTTGGGTAGCTGAAGTCTGTGATATATACAGCCTGTTCTACTAGGCTCATGTATACTATGTATACAGCCTGTTCTACTAGGCTCATGTATACTATGTACAGCCTGTTCTAGGCTCATGTATACTATGTGTACAGCCTGTTCTACTAGGCTCATGTATGCTATGTACAGCCTGTTCTACTAGGCTCATGTATACTATGTATACAGCCTGTTCTACTAGGCTCATGTATACTATGTGTACAGCTGTACTACATTGCCCAGAGATTTAAGCTAAATGAATTATACCTCAACTTAGCTGACATTTCTCTCTGTTTCTCACTCTTTTTTAGGTTACCTTGTTAGAGAAAATCTTTCTTGTTCATTGGTGTGGGCCAAGGCAAGATTTTGATTGACTTTACTGACAATACACTTGTATACTTAAATGTTGTTAAATAATTTGAAATTATACTTTAAACTTTAGGCAATGACTTGCACTTGAGTATGGACATTGTGTGGGATACCCTATGGCCTCCAGGTCGCCAATCAAAAGTGAGTGAGTACACTGCTTCTCTTTTCCAGGGCATATACTACTCCCAGCTTTATTGTAGCTTTTGGGAAGGGTTATGGTTATGGTTATTGTAGTTAGCAGACACTTTTGTCTAAAGCGACAAAATATGATTCTTACAATGGTTAAAATTAACAGTAGGCTAAACAGTTTTTAAAAGTTGCTAAGCCAATATTAAGCAAAATAGTAATAATAACAATAATGGCAATACAATATCAAATATCAACTAGAACTGCAAGCAGTTATGAACGGGGTCCAAGCCTCGTGCGCCGGTCCCCCCCGGCGCGAGCCGCCCCCGGCGACGCCGAGAGCCCGCGAAAACGGAGCCCGCGAAAGTAGAGCCCGAAGCGCTGCCGCGGCAAGGCGAAAGTCGGGAAATTTGACCGAGCGCGAGCTCCAAAGTCCATAGTGAAACGCAATCGCAAATTCGCTCTTCGTTGCGTAAAAGGCCCGAACGCTTCTACTTCGATTGTAGCGCCCCCTAAAGGGCGATCGTTGCCAAATCTGGTGAAGAGCTGCAGAGTGGCATGGCGAACACTAATCTCAAATTTTGTGATGAAAGCATTCACTGCTGCAGAGACATATCCATTGCAAATTACTCCCATTTAAATGCATTGACTCATTTGCCAAAAGGCCTCTACGTTAATTATAGCGCCCCCTAACGGCCAATTTTTACCAAATTTGGTGGGAAGCTGCAGAGTGCCATGACGAACAAAATACTCCCAGGGTTTGTGATGATAGCATTTAATGCTGCCGAGATATTTACATTGCAAAGTATTCCCATTCAAATGCATTGACTTACCCCACTAACACAAAACGTTTCGGGAACGTTAAATAACGTTAGTTTTTGGTTATCTAAAGGTTAGTTCGAACCAAACCAAAAACTAACGTTGAGGTAACGTTTCCTCATGGTTATAACGTTACCGAAACGTTAGGGAAACCAACCAACTCAAACGTTATCCTGTGGTTGCGCTGTAACCTCCACACAACGTTACCGTTTAGTTGTTTTTGGTTGTTCTGAGTGCGATTTGAAAATGTTTATTCAAACCAGCTCAAATGATTGGTCTTATAAAATGTAGCTAAGTAAGATAAACAGCATAGCAAGAAAATATATATGTTTAGGCTGAAAAACAATAGTTTTGTGGGTTTTTTATGCACTGTTATCTCGTGATAACAACTTATTAATTCGTTATCTATAACAAAGTTTGTTTTCTCGAGATTTATTTTTTTTGTTTTCTCAAGATTTTATTTTTATGGATTTTTTTTTTTGCCTAAGACACCCTTCCATTTAACCCGGGGAATGTGCTCCATGGGCGGATAGAGGTCTGCCGTTTCTCCCTTCTCTTCTCCAGGTTAAATTGAACGCTGTTTTAGTGGGATTTTTCCCGAGTATTTGACCGGAGAAGAGGAGGACGAAACGGCAGACCTATCTGCTCATGGAGCCTTTTGCTCGGGGATGTTGTGGGATTTTTTTCCAAGTATTTGACCGGAGAAGTAGAGGGAGAAACGGCAGATTTCTATCCGCTTATGGAGCCACATTCCCCGGGTTAAATGGAAGGGTGTCTTAGGCAAAAAAAAACAAAAAAAAATCCATGAAAAAAAAATCTTGAGAAAACAAAAAAAGAAATGTCGAGAAAACAAAATCTCGAGAAAACAAACTTTGTTAGGTTTAAAACAACAGTCTATCTTACAACGATTTTCACAACTATGAAAATTCACCTCTTCATTTCACTTCTAACAGGCTCGGTTCAGTGTACAAAGCCAACCGTTACACCCCCGCGCCAGTAGGGGGAAGGCTGTCTGCTTTCAGGTGACCGAAGGTTTGTCCTAACTTCCGGATGTACACCGGCGAACAGTGCACGCCACGCGAGCGGCACAACGTTCTCTAGCTCCGTTCGTTTTGGTCCCAAATTCTAACTAAAATACTGCCATTGACTAAAACATATGCTTACTACACCTCACCGGCGGTGTTATAACGCAAGGTAGGACAAAGATGCCAAGAAAGACATTGTCGACCGTCAACAGACTGTCCTCCGCTCAAGACTGCTAGGCTAGCAGTGCTAGCCCGAATGCTAACGCGGGAAACAGCTAGCTAGCTAGCCTATGGATACATCAACGTTGGCGACAGAGACTGAACTTTCCCTCGGGGATGTTTTAGACGACATCAGGAACATGGACAACAAGGTGAGAGATTTTGGTAAACAACTTTAAGAAAGCTCTGACATGGGTGCCAGCATTATACAGCGAGTCGAGCTGAACTCAGTCGGACTCACTGAATGCACGTTCAAATTGGAGGCTGCAGCTAATTCACCATGTGTTCTATTAATACATCCATGGTATTATTATCTTATGATACATTCATCCCTCGGATGTATCATAAGTATGCTGTAAAGCCTTTTACGTGGACGCAACGTCATTAGCGCTTCCCCATACTGCTGGGGGCTCAAGCTAAATAATGGAGCTAGGTAGCTAGCTAACGTAGCTAATATCTTATCTGTCCCTAAGAGCCGATGTGGGTTTAGAGTTTAACACTCATCTTACTATACATCCGAGGGCTGTATGCTGTAAAGCCTGTAACGTGGATAAGAGATAAAGCCATGGATGTTTTAAGAGAAGCTCTGTTCACGAAACTGCAGGTTAACTAGCACGACATACACCTACGTGAACATTATTTACACAATTAAAATATTATTTTGCAATCAGTACAAACTGCATGGTCTTTTATTTCAGATGAATCCGTTCCACAAGGAAGAAAGCATTCCAGGACGGAGCGTGTGTCTGGAAGCCCTGTCTCAGACAGACAGACTGTCTGTAAGTTTACATTTATGCATGCATTTAAGAAACAGGCATATTTCCTGCCATGAAACTACTGACATTCAATCTGGTGCATATCACGTTACTGTTCTGATGATTTGTTTAGTTTTTAGCGATTGTCTAATGTATCAGCATAGGTTAATCTTTTGCAATTGCATGTACAAGAAACCTACCATAAATGACCTGACCAATATTTACATCTACTTTATTTTTAGATGAGTCAACACCACACAGGGAACCTGCTGGTAGCCCAGAGTTGGGGGGGGGGGGTCTATTGTAACACAAGCTCGGCCTGCCACTTCATCTTGGGACCCAGTTGAAGGTACAGTTGCTTTGAATTTTCCATTTCCAATTAATACAATTTCATGACAAGGACCTTGAGAGTAACTCAACTGTTTTGTTGTTGTAAACAGGAGAACTCATCACACAGAGGGAGGTGGCTCAGCCATGGAGACGGAAATGAGAGGTAAGAAGACTCACTTAAGTTGTTTATATCAGTATAAGTATATCATGTATAACAACTAAAACCATACATTTTTCCATAGCCATGAGGACATCATTACCCGCATGGCACAACGGATGGACACATGAGGAAAAGAAGGATGAGCTGCTGATGCCCTTAAGGAGCTCCCAGTCCCCCCCCCTCTGCTCCAGTCGATGACATGTTGCTGTCGCCCTGCTCAACAGTCACCGAGCTGCAGGAGTCTCAGTCAACAGGAGAGGAGGAACAAAATGGTATTTAAGTGCCCTAAGATCAACACTATATAATTGCATAACTTCAAATATCATAACTGAACTGACTTATCTTACAAAATGAGATTGTACAAGCTCCCCACTTTGTTCCACATGTATAATTTGTATTTCTATATGTTTTTCGAAAGCAACTTTTCCTGGCAACGCTTGGAGGTCCGACCTCAGGCTCTACAGTCCGGCGTATGCTACGGCGAGTGGCAACCAACGATGTGCTGAAGCAGTATAGCCTGCGGGGAAGAAAGGCAAAGAAGGCCTTCTATGACCTGACTATATGCAGGGTTATAACAGGCATGTGCTATTTTATTGTTCACATCAGTATTATGCTTAGCTTGGCTGATAAGAGGTTTTAATTTGACTTGTAACTTTGCTGCATTTTGACTTCTACTCTAGCGGCCTCTCAGAAGAGCTTCCCCACGCTGACTGCAGCAGGAGTGGAGGAGTTGATCGGGCTGGCGCTAAAGTTTGCCCCACACAGACGGTACATTGAAATTCTTCTATATGATGTGAAAAACAGAAGGCAATTAGTCTTGCTTTTGTCAATGTGTTGATTCTTAGTATGACATCAAACTTTTGTTTCTTTCTTTTTAGGCCAGCTGAGAAGGACTAGCCATGGAACTTTTTGGATCACTGTATTTTTTTGTGTGTGTGTATGTATGTATATATATATATATATATATATATATATATATATATATATATATATATATATATATATATATATGTATATATATGTATATATATGTATATATGTATATATATATGTATATATGTATATATGTATATATATATGTATATATGTATATATATATGTATATATGTATATATATATATATATATGTATATATGTATATATATATGTATATATGTATATATATATATATATATATGTATATATGTATGTATATATATATGTATATATATATATATATATATATATATGTATATATATATGTATATATATGTATATATATGTATATATATATATATGTATATATATATATATGTATATATATATATATGTATATATGTATATATGTATGTATGTTTTTTTTACATTTGCACTACATCCCACTCCATTTTTTTATTTGTATTTTTTGCTTATTTTTCCAGGCCTGTTTATATTGTGTTAATGTTGTATTTTTTAATATTGTATTTTTTATTTTATATTAAAGTTTTAAATCCAATCAAGTTTGCCTGTTCATTCATTCCTGCCAATAGTAATTCATTCCTGCTCATGCACACAGTTATGTAAGGTTGCAACCTTAGGGGGACGTTAGAGGAACGTTATCTAAACAACGTTAGAGGAACGTTATCTAAAGGTTACAACGTTAGGCGAACGTTACGGCAACGTTATCTTAACGTTAGGGTAACGTTAGAGGAACGTTATCTAAAGGTTACAACGTTAGACGAACGTTACGGCAACGTTATCTAAACGTTAGGGGAACGTTATCTAAAGGTTACAACGTTAGACGAACGTTACGGCAACGTTATCTAAACGTTAGGGGAACGTTAGAGGAACGTTATCTAAAGGTTACAACGTTAGAGGAACGTTAGAAGAACGTTATCTAAAGGTTACAACGTTAGGCGAACGTTAGAGGAACGTTATCTGAAGGTTACAACGTTAAGGGAACGTTAGAAGAACGTTATCTAAAGGTTACAACGTTAGGCGAACGTTAGGGGAACGTTATCTAAAGGTTACAACGTTAGGCGAACGTTCATGGAACGTTCAGAGAACGTTCGACCAAACCAAAAACTAACGTTTCCAAAACGTTCACAAAACTTGCCGTTTGGACCAAAAACTAACCACAGACTAACCAAAAACTAACGTTTCCGCAACCAAAAACAAACGTTACCAAAACGTTTTGGGAACCAAAAATTGTTAGCTGGGTTATTTGCCGAAAAAGCCTCTACGTTAATTATAGCGCCCCCTAACGGCCGATTTTGACCAAATTTGGTGTGGAGGCTCAGAAGGGGATGTTGAAGAAGCGTACCTGGTTTCTTTCTGATAACTATTAATTTGGGCGAGATATGCCAAAGTTCGTGTTTTGTGGCTAGCTACAACAAATTAGTTTAGTTGTAAAGTGCGAACGGTGTAATGTAGCGAAATTGCTTTGATAACTTTTGGTCAGCTCCATAAACAGATGGTAACTATCAAGTTTCGTGCACATCGGTGGCATGGCCTAGGACGAGTACGAAAACTTTGTTTTGCGCATTGTGTGATTTTACGAAATAATTCCTTCGTGGAAATGGGATTACCCTGTATCATCAGATTCATATGGATTCAAGGAACAAGGAGATCTAAGAACTTCTCATCTGCAATGCAGACTGTGGGAGTTATACGTAAAAACATATTTAAATGCATTGACTTATTTGCCAAAAGGTCTCTACGTTAATTATAGCGCCCCCGAACGGCCGATGTTCACCAAATTTGGTGGGAAGCTGCAGAGTGGCATGACGAACAAAATACTTCCAGGGTTTGTGATGATAGCATTTAATGCTGCAGAGATATTTACATTGCAAAGTATTCCCATTCAAATGCATTGACTTATTTGCCGAAAAAGCCTCTACGTTAATTATAGCGCCCCCTGACGGCCAATTCTGACCAAATTTGGTATGGAGGCTCAGAATGGGATGTTGAAGAAGCCCACCAGGTTACATTGTGATAACTATTAATTTGGCCGAGATATGCTAAAGTTCGTGTTTTGTGGCTAGCTACAACAAATTAGTTTAGTTGTAAATTGCGAACGGTGTAATGTAGCGAAATTCCTTTGATAACTTTTGGTCAACTCCATACCCAAATGGTATCTACCAAGTTTCGTGCGAATTGGTACCATGGCCTAGGACGAGTACGAAAACATTTTTTTGTGCATTACACAATTTTGCGAAGAAAATTCTTAGTGCAAATGGGCAGGACCTATATCATCAGCTTCAAATAGATACAAGGAACAAGTGGATGTATATATTTCCTGTCTGCGATGTAGCCTGTGGGAGTTATTGGCAAAAACACGTTTTATGTCATTGTAGCGCCACCTAGTGGTCCAATAATGTAATATTTGGTATGTCAGGTCCATGAACCATTGCACATCGACACTGTAAATTTTCAGTTGCTCACTTTAGTGTAAGTGGTAGATCAAAACATGGGACCCATAGGCCACGCCCACTTTTACGAATCAGTACCCCACTGTAGGCCTGGCCTCAAGGGTGGGCCTAGATGGTATTTACCAAATTTTCTGAAAATCGGATGAGCCGTTCATGAGATATTAACTTTTGGTACTTTTGGCGCCCCCTATTGACCAAATTTTGTAAAATTAGTTTCTTACACTAAGAGGCTCATGTGAAACAAGAATCGAAAGATTTGTGATTATATCATTTATTTTGGCCGAGATATGGCAACGTCTGTGTCTTTATAGCTAGCTACACAAATTTGTTTGTGCGTAGTTTACGCAATTTTCATCTGAAAACAAATCTTTTGATAACTTTTTGTCAGGTCGGTCTATAGATGCTTCGTACCAAGTTTTATGCAAATCGGTTGCACGGTCTCGGAGGAGTATAAAAAAGTAGGCTTTCGATAAATCGCGATTTTTCACGGGAAAAAGTCTGGGCGGAAATGGGCGTGGCCTACATCTCGAGATTCAGCTGGATTCAGGGAACGCATGGATATGTGTTTTTTTAATGTGCGATGTACGGTTTGGGAGTTATAAGGCCAAACGCGTTTTTTCTGCTATAGCGCCACCTATTGGTGAAAGTGGCTGAATTTTTTCGTCCGAGGTCCCTGCAGGGTTTTGGACCAGACCTGAAAACGGCAACTTCCCACCACTTACGGTTTAGGCTGCAGTATCAGTTTTATGGGCGGAAGAATAATAATAAGAAACCTTACAATTCCAATAGGGTTCCACAGCCCTGCTGTGCGAACGGCGTAGCTTCGCTACCGCCGGTTTTCGCAACCTCGGGGTCCAATAGGGTTCCACAGCCCTGCTGTGCGAACGGCGTAGCTTCGCTACCGCCGGTTCTCGCAACCTCGGGCTTGGACCCCTAATAATAATAATAAAAAATACCATAAATATATAAATCATAACTCTAAGAATGAATTAATTATTTAAGTGTAAGTCTTGAGACCTCTTGAAGGATCCAAAACCATCACATGAACGCAGAACACTAGGCAACTCATATCATAGAATGGACGCATATTTTAAGAGGACTGTCTGCAGGGAACGTCTCTGATCAATCACGGTGGGTGTGGGCCGCCTGGGCCAAAAATGCCCGGGCCGATTTTTTGTCCCAGTCCAGCCCTGGCCGGAGTTCTCCTTTAAGAGCTCTAAAGCCCGGAACACATACGTTAAGTCCCTTGTGATGAAAAACAAACCATACTTTCCATGTTAGGCTGCATGCATATTGTCTTATTGTGGAGTGCAGCTAACAGCTTTGAGTTTAATTATTTTACGACATGTAATTGAAGCTCCTGTTGGATAGAGGACATCAAACACATTTATAGCAAAACTCACAACAACCAATTTGCATCCAAACAAATCTCAACACACATAATTGTGTGATTGCTTGTATTGTCCACAGGTGCTTTTAAACTCAGCTCTCTTAACACCCACAATCCTCTTTGACATCAACACTAAACACTCCAAACACAGCGGATATAAAACGAGAACATTAATCCTTAGCCAGTTTGTTGGGAGTTATTGATGAAACAGTGCTCGTGGTTGATTGTTCAGGCATTTATCGTGAACGTCTGAGGTTTTATTGGACTTGACAGGCTATCGTTTTCATTACAGAGGATAATTAACACGGGGGGTAGGGCTGTATTCAAGTCCACCTTTGTCAAGTCCAAGACAAGTCCAAGACCAGAACTATTTGAGACCAAGTCCAAAGAGGTTCAAGTCAAGTCAAGACCGAGTCCAAATAACTTCAAGTCCAAGTCAAGACAAGACAGTCAATACCGAGACAGAAAAAAAAGAATCCTCTTCAAGACCATTTACTTACCTGTTCATAATTTATGTGACGTGAGAGACAGTATATCTTCTATTAAGATGATAAATTTGCCTAATTATTTGTCATCAAGCAAGTGCAATAAAACACTATAGGATCAAATTAAGCCCCATTATTTACTTAAAATATAAAATGGAAATGTTCCCATTGTCAGGCTCTGGACGGGGTAGGACACAAAAGCTGAACACAGGGCGAGGTTGATTATACTTCAGTTTATTGTAAGGAAAAAAAAATGAATAATGAAGATGGTGTTCCGTCGTGGAGGTATGGGAATGAGTATGAGTTGGTGGTGGCTCAGCAGGAAAAAACGGCAGGCGAGAATAGTCGGGAATAGGCTGGGGAATCAGAGACACGGAGAGCTAGGCAGTGGTCAGCACGGGGAGTCCAAAACAGATGATCCAGTAGGAGAGGGGGAAAAAGGCAGTGGCAGGCAGTGGAGGGAGAACGGCGTCTAGAAGAAGAACACAAAAACACGATGAGAAAAGAAAAAGGAAAAACAACGGGAAAAACTGGAGATAGCTAGATAATGCTCAGGAACGCTAGTGATAGTTACGTGAGTGAAAACAATTATCTGGCGGGGACTGAAAGCAGACCTCTCCCTAATATAGGGAGAGTGGCAATCAGCCCCAGGTGCGTGGACTGGAGCAGGTGGAGTTGATAATAGTGATTGCAGCAGCCTTGGTGCCAGGGTGCCTTCAGGGGCAGTGGGAATACAGGAAACTGAAAAAAGAGACGGACGGAGACAAACAACACAGACACAAAAGGGCAGGGGCAAGGGAGACACACAAAAAGGGAAGGGGAGACAGCTCAGGGAGGTGGGGCCCTGACAGGACCCCCTCTCCTAGGAACGCCACCGGGCGTTCCACCCGGAGCATCAGGATGGCTCCGATAGAACTCCCGAATGACAGAGGGGTCCAGGATGTGGCGACGAGGAACCCAACTCCTTTCTTCGGGACCGTAGCCCTCCCAGTCCACCAGGTATTGGATCCCACGCCCCCGTCTTCGGGCATCCATCAGACGGCGGACGGTGTAGATGGGATCACCGTCCAGGTGGCGCGGGGCCGGAGGTCGCGGAGGCGGGGGCAACAGGGGACAGAGACGGACAGGCTTCAAACAGGAGACATGGAACACAGGATGCACCCTGAGGGTCTGTGGCAGTTTCAATCTCATGGTGACAGGGTTTATTACGTCTTGAATGACAAAAGGGCCCAAGTAACAGGGCTGGAGTTTTCTGGATTCTGTTCTGACAGGGATGTTCTTGGAGGCCAGCCAAACCTTGTCTCCAGGGGCGTAACAGGGTGCCTGGGTACGTCGTCTGTTGGCGTGTTGTTGGTACAGAGCGGAGGTCCTTAACAGCGTGCACGGTGCCAGGTCCTGTGGCAACGGCGAATGTGGGCTTGCACAGAGGGCACCGCCAAGTCTTTTTCAAAAGAGGGGAACAGAGGTGGTTGGTAACCGAATAGACATTGGAAAGGGGACATCCCAGAAGCAGCTGTCGGCAGGGTGTTGTGGGCGTAAGCCACCCAAGGCAGTTGCGAGGACCAATGTTGTTGTTCAGTGGACACCAAGCAACGCAGGGTGGTTTCGAGTGTCTGATTGGCGCGTTCCGCCTGCCCGTTGGTCTGTGGGTGGAATCCGGAGGAGAGGCTTGCTGTGGCTCCAATGGCATGACAGAACGACTTCCAGACGGCGGACACAAATTGAGGTCCTCTATCCGATACGACATCACTAGGAAGACCGTAACGCTGGAACATCTCACGGACCAGGATGTCCGCCATCTCTGTAGCAATGGGTAGTTTAGGTAAAGGTAGGTATACAGCATATTTGGTGAAACGATCCACAATGGGAAGGATAACAGTGTTACCGTCAGATGGAGGTAAGCCGGTGATGAAGTCCAGGGCCAGGTGGGACCATGGTCGTTTGGGAATAGGTAGTGGATGTAGGAGGCCAGAACTGGGTTGATTCGGGGTCTTGTTGAGAGCACAAACAGAACAGGCAGAAACGTAAGCAGTCACGTCATCTTTCATGGAGGACCACCAAAATCTGCTCTTGAGGAAAAACAGGGTGCGTTTAATGCCAGGGTGATAGGTAAGGCGTGAGGAGTGGGCCCATTTTAAAACAGAAGATCTGACAGTAGCAGGAACGAACAAGAGGTTAGGTGGTACGTTACCAGGGTTGGGCTCGGTTTTAAGAGCCTCCATGACCTCTTTCTCTATCTCCCATGTAATGGCCCCGATGACGCACTGGCTGGAGATGATGTTGTCAGGGGATGGGCGTTCGTCATCCTCCTTTGCGTACATTCGGGACAGGGCATCTGGCTTCCCGTTCTTGGAACCTGGACGGTATGTTATAGTGAATTGAAAACGTTCAAAAAACAGAGCCCATCTGGCTTGTCTAGGGTTGAGACGTTTTGCGGTGCGCAGGTACTGGAGGTTTTTATGGTCCGTCCATATCACAAAAGGCAGATCTGCCCCCTCCAGCCAGTGACGCCATTCCTTGAGTGCGGTTAAGACCGCTAGCAGTTCCTTGTTACCCACATCGTAGTTGCTTTCGGCCAGTAGGAGACGCCTGGAGAGAAAAGCACATGGATGGACCTTACCATCGGAGGCGGAGCGCTGGGAAAGGACAGCTCCAAGTCCCGTATCGGATGCATCCACCTCAACGATGAATTGACGCGTAGGGTCAGGTAACGTCAACACAGGGGCTGTGATGAATCGCTGTTTGAGGTTCTGAAAGGTCCGGTCGGCTGCAGGGGTCCAAAAGAAAGGCTGAGCAGAGGAGGTGAGCGCTGTGAGGGGAGAGGCAAGTTGACTGTAATCCCTTATAAAACGTCTGTAGAAATTGGGAACCCCAGAAAGCTTTGTAATTGTTTACGATTGCTTGGTGTGGGCCAATCTAGGACGGACTGTACCTTGGCGGGATCCATGCTTACTGCCCCCTTGGAGACGACGAATCCCAGGAACGAAGTGGTGGATGTGTGGAAAGCACATTTCTCCGCCTTGACATACAGTCTATTCTCCAAGAGACGATCGAGAACCTGTCGGACATGCTGAACGTGGGTGGAGTAGTCTGGTGAGAAAATCAATATATCATCCAGATACACGAACACGCTTCTCCCAATAAAATCCCTCAGGACGTCATTTATGAAAAACTGCAGGAGCATTGGTTAATCCGAAAGGCATGACGGTATATTCAAAGTGGCCGAGGGGGGTGTTGAAACCTGTAAGCCATTCATGACCTTCCTTCATTCTGACGAGATGGTAAGCATTTCGTAAATCTAGTTTAGTAAAAATGCTTGCCCCCTGCAGGGAATCAAATGCCGTGTTCATAAGCGGTAGTGGGTATTTATTCTTGACAGTGATATCGTTTAGGCCCCGGAAATCAATACAGGGACGCAAACCCCCGTCCTTTTTCCCCACAAAGAAAAACCCCGCCCCCAGGGGTGAAGAAGACGGGCGGATTTGACCCGCTGTAAGTGCTGTCTGTATATACTCCTCTAATGCCTCCCTCTCAGGCTTAGAGATGCTATACAGTTTTGCCTTGGGGGAAGTGGCGTTGGGAATTAGGTCAATGGCACAGTCATATGGGCGGTGAGGCGGCAGGGTCAGTGCCTGGTCTTTACTGAACACTTTACTGATGCAATGGTACTCTTTGGGAATGGTAGCGAGGTCTATAGGGGGTTCAGGTGTGTCTATGCGGACCTTAACACTGGGAGAAGCTGACTGTAAACACAGAGAGTGACAAGGTGTATTCCATCCCGTTATCTTTCCCGAGACCCAGTCAATTTGTGGGTTGTGCCGCACTAACCAGGTATGGCCTAGGATAACTTGTGTCTGAGGGGACTGAATAACAAGGAAATTGGTATTCTCATAGTGGTTGCCTGACAACTGGAGTTTGAGGGGTTCTGTCCTAGTGGTGATATTAGACAGCAGCCCTGGCCTCTATTCTCCTCTGGAGAGGTACTATGTTCAATCCCATTTGCCTGGTCAAATCATCATCGATAAAACTGTCATCCGCCCCCGAGTCAATTAAAGCAAGACAAGGATAGGACTGACCATTATGGCTGATGACAGCCTGGAGAGTAGTGCGGGTCCGTGATCCGGTGGTGGCTGTGGTCTGGCTCGCAAGGGTGACCCTCACTCCCTGCGAGCCCCTCCGTTTCCCGGACGTGTTGGACAGGTGGAGATGTAATGCCCGTTCTCCCCACAGTAAAGGCAACGTCTCTCGTCCATCCTTCTCTTTCTCTCCTTCTCGGTCAGGCGAGACCGCCCGAGTTGCATGGGTTCGGAAATCGGCTCTGGCTCCGACGTAATAGGGGTCCGAACAGGGACCGTGTTATTAGTGTCACCCCCTCGAGAACGTGACGGTGGTGGTGACTGACTCCTCCTGCTCCGTCTTTCTCTACGTCTCTCTCTCATCCTGGTGTCAATACGCAAAGATAAAGTTATTAAACCATCAAGGGTATTGGGCTCAGGGTAGGAAACCAACTCGTCTTTTATGCCCTCATTCAAACCATTGCTGAAAGCCGCCAATAGCGCATCTTGGTTCCAGCCGCTCTCCGCTGCCAGTGTACGGAAAGAAATGGCATATTCCGCTACACTGCGATTAGCTTGCTTTATGGACAATAATCTTTTGGAAGCATCCTGACCATGTAAGGGGTGGTCGAACACCTTACGCATCTCCCCCGTGAAGGCGGTGTAGGACTCAGTACCTGGTACCAGGGTCTCCCATACTGCTCCTGCCCACTGTAGCGCCTCGCCATCCAACAAGCTAATGACATAGGCTATCTTTGCCCTCTCTGAGGCGTATGTGGCGGGTTGCTGGTCAAACACCAGGCCACACTGTAACAAAAAGGATCGGCAGACCCCCAAATTTCCAGCATACCTGGAGGGTGCCGATACCCAGGGTTCCCGGTGTCCGGTGGATGCAGGGACTGCAGCGGCAGCAGCGGGGGGAAGGACAGGAGGGGCTGTAGGTGCCGGTGGATCGGAACGGGATCCCAGAGCCACTACGCTGTGTGAAAGTTCCGTGAGTTTAGCCATGATCTCCTGGAGAGCGGTGCTATGTTGTCCGATCAGAATTCCCTGGTGGGTTAAGGCTTCACGGAGATCGCCTGTGCCTGCTGTGTCCATTCTGGCCAGATAATTCTGTCAGGCTCTGGATGGGGTATGACACAAAAGCTGAACACAGGGCGAGGTCGATTATACTTCAGTTTATTGTAAGGAAAAAAAAATGAATAATGAAGATGGTGTTCCGTCGTGGAGGTATGGGAATGAGTATGAGTTGGTAATAGTGATTGCAGCAGCCTTGGTGCCAGGGTGCCTTCAGGGGCAGTGGGAATACAGGAAACTGAAAAAAGAGACGGACGGAGACAAACAACACAGACACAAAAGGGCAGGGGCAAGGGAGACACACACAAAGGGAAGGGGAGACAGCTCAGGGAGGTGGGGCCCTGACACCCATTCTTGCACTTATTACTTGTCCTCAATTAATTCATAGTACAAAGTGCTCACTGACATTGTGTCAATGGCCAAAATGAAAATGATTTAAGCCTGATGATTGAGGAATATGATGCAGCCAGGTCTATACCAGACGACCAATCTCAATGCCTGTTCTAGATGGATTTTGAGTTAAACTAAATCCTGTTTTCTGAACAAGTGCGCTTCATCAATGGTTTTGTTTTGAAGGAGGACGATGTTTTGAAGGAGTCCTGGACTCAGTCGAGATCAACTAGAATATTTGGTGAGTCCAATGGCCGAGTCCGAGACAAGTCCAAGTCCAAATACCAACGAGTCCAAGATGAGTCCGAGACAACAAAAAAGCATCTTGAGTCCAGACTCAAGTACTACAGCCCTGCTGGGGGAAAACATGTTGAGATTCAAGAGAAAAAGGTGAAGATGCAATTTCTGTATACTTCAGTAAAATGTCGGCTGTTTAACCTGTCGAGAGTTTATTAATGATCCCAGAGTCCCAGAAAGGTCATAAAAGTAAAATGTTGTATCCCCATCAGGAACACAGCACACAATCTTTCCCTCAGTTATTATTGTTACAGACTGAAACTGTGCTGCAGTGTTTAAGGCTACTGCACCCCGGAACCTTTATGATTTAACCCAGTTTCCCCCCAGGGAGGTTAAGAGGGTGACCCCGCCCTGTGGACATGTGTTGTTCTCTCTATGTGTTGCCACCTGTGTATGTGAGCTGCTGCCAACGTTAAGTAAAGTCCGTTAACAGTTCAAAGTGTGCGTGTATTATTAACCGTCTAAGGTTATAACACTGGCGACGAGGATTAAAACCGAGTTAGGTCGAAGAAGAAGTTTCCGTGTAGTTTACGCATGGCTACTGTGGGTTCACTTAGTGAATATGTTGAGTCGGACGGTGACTGGATTGAATACGTCGAGACACTGGAACACTTTTTCCTGGCGAATGACATTACAGAAGAGGACAAGAAACGCTCCATCCTCCTCAGTGTGTGCGGGGCAAAGACGTATAAACTGATACGCAACCTGGCTACGCCGCGGAGCCCAGGAGGTATTCGGTTTGAGGAGCTGGTGAAGATGGTGCAAGACCACCACAACCCGAAGCCATCTGTAATTGTTCAGTGCTTCAAGTTTCATACTCATGCCCGCAGGCCAGGGGTTCCGGTGGCTGCGTTTGTGGCGGAGCTGAGACAGTTCGCAGCACTGTGAGTTTGGAGCAGCCCTGGACGACATGCTGCGCGACAGGTTAGTCTGTGGCATCAGTGACGATGGCATGCAACGCCGGTTGTTAGGGGAAGCTACACTTACGTTCAAGAAGGCGTTGGAGATTGCACAAGCAATGGAAACAGCGGCCAATAATACTAAGGACATCCAACAGGCCAACGGGAGTGTGCAGCACCGCGCCGTTCATCGCGTGTTCAAGGAGAAAACAGGCAAGCCAGTGATGTCAGTTGAATGTTACCGGTGCGGAGGAGCACATTTTGCCAATGACTGTGGCTTTAAAGACACTGTATGTCATAACTGTAAGAAAAAGGGGCACATTGCAAAGAAGTGCAGAGCTGCTAAGAATAAACAGAGAAAGGATTGGGGGAAATCTAGGCACAATAGGAACACACATCACCTGAAGATTGAGGAGGCTGAGGAACAGATTTCCTTTAACATGTTCAACCTCATCGACCTCAGCGAGCCCCGGGCTGAGCCCATCAAGGCAACGCTGCAGTTAAATGGAAAGGAGCTGGAAATGGAGGTGGACACGGGCGCCTCTGCTTCAGTGATAAGTCAAGCTACCTACCTCAACTTGTGGCGCTCAGAGGAAGCGCCTGCACTCAAAGGGACTAATGTCAGACTGAGGACATATACGGGTGAGTGCATTCCACTTCTTGGAGCTATAGAAGTTGACATTATGTACCAAGGGCAGGAGGCTACGGCAAGGCTGTTTGTGGTTAAGGGAGAGGGGCCAAGTTTGCTTGGTCGTGACATCCTGCGGAAAGTTCACCTGAACTGGGGGGAAATCAAGCACGTGAGAGTGATTGAAGACATCCTAGGAAAGTACACGGATGTTTTGAAAGATGAGCTGGGCACCCTCCATGGCACAACTGTAAAACTATGTGTAGACCCCAACGCACAACCACGTTTCTTCAGACCTCGCCCAGTGCCATATGCCATGAAAGCCAAGGTGGAGGCGGAGCTGGAGAGGCTCCAGCAGCTAGGTGTCATTGAGCCTATTGAGTTTTCAGACTGGGCAGCCCCGATTGTGCCAGTTTTGAAAGATGATGGTAAAGTACGCATCTGTGGAGACTACAAACTGACGGCAAACCGGGCCTCACAGCTCGATACCTACCCTCTGCCGCGGGTGGAGGACCTGTTTGCTACCTTGGCAGGTGGAAAGACATTCACAAAACTGGACATGAGTCATGCGTACCAACAACTGCTGTTGGACGAGAAATCAAAACAGTATGTCACCATCAACACCCACAAAGGGTTGTTCAAGTATAACCGCCTGGTTTTTGGCGTTGCATCCAGTCCGGCTATCTTTCGACGCACCATGGACAATCTGCTCCAAAACATTCCCCATGTGGCAGTCTACTTGGATGACATTTTAATCACCGGGAAAACAGAGGAGGAGCATCTGAGTAACTTGGGCCAGGTGTTGAAGAGAATGGCAGAGGCCGGCTGCGGTTGAAGCGCAGTAAATGCGTTTTCCAAGCTCCAAGTGTCACCTACCTGGGCCACAGGATTACGGCTCAGGGTCTGTCTCCTGTGGATGAGAAGGTGAGGGCAGTAAAAGAGGCTCCAAGTCCAAAGAATGTGGCAGAACTCAGGTCGTTCTTGGGCTTGGTAAACTACTATGGCAAATTCTTACCTGACCTCTCAACTGCACTGGCCCCCCTCTATCAGCTACTGCATAAAGACAGCTCATGGAAGTGGCAGCGAGCACAAGAGGCAGCATTCCAGCAGGTAAAAGAACTGTTACACTCTGATCGACTGCTGGTGCACTTTGATCCAGACAGGGATGTCATCCTGTCCTGTGACGCTTCGCCCTATGGTGTGGGGGCGGTCCTTTCGCACCAGATGGAGGACGGCTCTGAAAAGCCGATTGGATATGTGTCATGCACTCTCACTCCAGCAGAAAATGGGTACTCACAGCTAGAGAAAGAGGGACTAGCTGTGGTTTTTGCTGTGAAACGGTTTCACCAGTACCTGTATGGTCGTCCCTTTACCATCTATACAGACCATAAGCCCCTTATGGGTCTGTTCAGTGAGTCAAAAGGCACCCCACCCATGGCTTCAGCAAGAGTACAGCGCTGGGCACTAACCCTCTCAGCGTATCAGTACAACATAGTATATAAGGCGGGCAGCGAAAATGCCAATGCTGATGCCTTTAGCCGACTCCCTCTTCCAGACACACCAAACCAAACTTTCTTGCCCCCAGAGACGGTGTTCATGTTAGATAGGCTGTCTAACACTCCAGTGACATCAAAGCAAGTAAAAATGTGGACTGAGAGAGACCCAGTGTTATCTCAAGTTAAGAGATGGGTGATGCAGGGCTGGCCAGCAGCTGTTGGGCAGGTGGAGTTTAAGCCCTTTTTCAAGCATCAGCTAGAGCTAAGTGTCCAGGATGGCTGTCTCCTCTGGGGATCCAGAGTGATTGTTCCACCCCCAGGGCAAGCACGGGTGATGGACGAGCTGCATGACGCCCACCCTGGTGTGTCCCGGATGAAGAGCCTTGCCAGGTCATTTGTGTGGTGGCCGGGGATGGACAGTGCTCTAGAAGAAAAGGCATGTGCACAATGTCAAAGTAACCAAAAGATGCCAGCGCCTGCCCCGCTCCACCCATGGGAGTGGCCTGGTCGTCCATGGTCAAGGCTCCACCTGGATTTTGCTGGTCCATTTATTGGTCACATGTTCCTAGTGCTGGTGGATGCGCATTCTAAGTGGCTGGACGCACACATCATGTAAAACATTACTGCCTCAGTCACCATCGAAAAGCTCAGGAGCATCTTTGCTACTCACGGGTTGCCAGATACTGTTGTGACAGACAACGGGCCCACTTTCACCAGTGAGTTATTCCAGGAGTTCATGGAGAAAAATGGTATTCGACATGTCCGCACGGCTCCCTATCATCCGGCCTCCAATGGCTTAGCAGAACGAGCCGTTGAGACCCTGAAAGATGGTCTACGAAAGATGTCAGGACATACACTGGAAACTCAGCTTTCCCGCTTCTTGTTCCAATATAGGATCACCCCCCACACAACCACAGGCATCTCCCCAGCAGAAATGTTAATGGGGAGGAAGCCGAAATCTCATTTGGATCTGCTCCACCCAGACATCGGAGCGAGAGTTGTCCGTTCGCAGGAAGAGCAGATAGGGAGGCGAGACCAACATGCTAAAGAGAGTTTTTTTAAGCCTGGGGACTGTGTGTTTGCCAAGAACTTTGCTCAGGGTCCTCCCTGGCTGCCAGGACTCATCAGCCGCCAGACAGGACCGGTGTCCTTCACGGTGGACTTGTTGGATGGTCGGCAGATCCGCAGGCACCAGGATCACCTGCGTGCTCGCCGTGGGGTTGAAAAGGAGGGGCCTCAGAGTGTTACACGCAAGGACAGTGTGGGCAGCTCGGTGGCTGATTTTGAGGTGCCAGTAGCACCACAGCAAACTGATGGACTGTCTGTGCAAAGTGAGTCTGTACAGGTAGACCAGCCTGTCTGTACCCCAAACTTGGCTGGGAGTACACAACCTGCTACAGGACCTGTTGGTCCCACAGTGGGACTGAGGAGATCTAAGAGGCAGCACAAGCCTCCAGATAGACTGACATGTTAACCGGCCCAAAAGCTAGGACAAAATGTTAATTGTTAAGGTATTAGAGCACAAGGCATTTGGTAGATTGTTGTTTAAAATTGTTATGCAAGACACATTTCTGTAAGTTAGAAAAAGGCCGTAACGTGACAGAAAATATGTACGTTCATGAGTTTACAAAGGGGACCTGAGTGGCATAGTTGTATTTGTTTACATTATGTTTTCATTTAAAGGGGGAGAAGTGTTACAGACTGAAACTGTGCCGCAGTGTTTAAGGCTACTGCACCCCGGAACCTTTATGATTTAACCCAGTTTCCCCCCAGGGAGGTTAAGAGGGTGACCCCACCCTGTGGACATGTGTTGTTCTCTCTGCGTGTTGCCACCTGTGTATGTGAGCTGTTGCCAACATTAAGTAAAGTCCGTTTACAGTTCAAAGTGTTCGCTGGAGTTTTGAAGAGAGACAGCAAAGGGAACACTACCCACATCTGTACATACTGAGTCTTGGTGTCGGAGCTGTATTTTTATAACCTGCAGTCAGACAGGAGTCCAAGAAGCTGTAAGCTGATGAACGCCAAAACACACAGCATAGAGCGTCACAGACGGATCCCCTCCTGGGTCCAACAAGTCCTCTAAACCAGTGTCCCCTATAGGGGTACTTTGGATGACTGTACATGACATTTTTGAAAAATATTTTTCAGTTACAAGGCTTTAGTTACTTCTACTGTCTTTTTTCAAAGTTTTTTTTTGCTTTTTTTAAGTTTGTCACCATTTTTTTGTTTTGTGGCTTTTATTTTTACCTATTCTTGCCTTTCTTCCTTACTTTTTTCTACTGTATTTTTTTCTTCAAAGTTTTTGTCTCTTTTTCCAAATTTATTTTTCAGCTTTTTTCAGTTTTTGTCACTTTTTTTTAAGTTTGTCACTTTTTGGAAATGTTTGTCACTCTTGTCGCCTTAGTGTTGTCTTCTTTCTACTGTGTTTTTTTTTAAAGTTTTTATTGCTTTTTTGAAGTTTGTGTCTCTTTTTTTTGAAATTTTTGTTACTATTTTCGACCTATTCTTGCTTTACTTCCTTCTTCTTTTCGCCTTTTTTCATTAGCATTTAAATGTTTTTCAGTTGCAAGGCTTTTAGCTTTTAGTAAATCTATAGCTGACATCTCTGTATTGTTCCTCTTTATATAGACTTTTTTTTCTACCAAAAATGATTTGCACTGGTTAGGGGGTACATGGCTTAAAAAAAATTGTTCCAAGTTGGAACTTTATTGAAAAAAGCTTGAGAAACACTACTCTAAACCATATGCTGATACAGTTGGTTTATTTCTACCCTTTCATACGACCCACAGGAGCGTTTTCTGTCCTCATATCTAAACCAGAGAATGTAATTCTAACAACATGTTGTCAACGTTGTGAAACGATCACAGTTTGGTTATGTTTAGGCACAAAAACGACTCAGTTAAGTTTAGAAAAAGATCATTGTTTGGGTTAGATCTAGACGTTTACTTCCGGTTACTCATGTGACGCAGAACATTACATAGTTCCGTTTGTACTGTAAAGTTGTTGTTTTTTAAATCGCAGCTTAGTTTTATTTTTAATCGGGACATGACCCCGCTCTCCTGGGTGAAAGTCCTGTATTTTTATTTAAAACAATTGTGGTTTGGGTTAAAATCAGACGTTACTTTACTCCCGGTTATGCACCTGACGCAGAACGTGACATAGCCCTGATGTTCCGTAAAAAAAAAAAAACTGTTTCCTTTTATTTTCAAACATGCAAAACATGCAGTTCAAACATGAACACCAGTCTCCTGGGTGAAAGTCCTGTATTTGTTTGACCCGTCCACCCCTCAACCTGCCTCTTTACACAGAATTTGGTGCTCTTATATTTCATCACTGTCATGGTTTTGGTGTTTTGTCTTATTTTGGTAGTCTGTTTTGTATTTAGTTCTGTTTCCTGTTTTATTTTGAATTCTGTTTCCTTCATGGTCTTGTCTAGTTTTACTTCCTGTCTTGTGTTTTCCCGCCTGTCTGATTGTTCTGCCCCACCCTTATGTGTCTCACCTGTTGTATCACCTGTCCCTTGTTTCCTCGTTATCCTCTGTATTTAGTCTTTGTGTTCCCCTTGTCCTGTGTCAGATCATTGTACTGTTCTGTTTCGTCTCCAGTTGGTATTCCTGTGTGTTAGTCTTAGTGTTCCTGTGTATCTATTTTCTATTTTGATTTACTTTGGATACCCTTTTGCCTGCCTATTCCAGGACTCCTTTGGTTTTGTATACTTTTTGTTCATTCATTAAATCCTCAAGCAACACTACTCCAGCCGGTCTGCCTGCTCTCTGCATTTTGGGTCCTACTTTCCCTGCAATGCCTAACAATCACCTTACTTCCTGCTTTGCTCCCGTCATTACTACTACGGCCGTTAGAGGTCACCACCGCTATAAACGTGAAGATAGGTCGTAATTGCTGTTTAAACAAATAACTTATGGGAGCATTATTCCTGGAATGGGCAGTCTCTAAAGAATTGACGGTCAGACGTCTGAGCGGTGACCCTGTATGTCGCCAACAGAGATGTTTTACAGCTCAGCCGCTCTCAAGGATGAAAATATTTCATGCAAGGAAAGTGGAAGCTCTGCGGCTGATGGCAGGGGTGTGGAGGTTTTATGTCGTCATGACAGGCTTGAAAACTAGGAATAATAAGAAGTACTCATAGGGAAAACCTTTGTCTAGGTTTAAGTACAAAGAAATAATTTGGAATGTTTTAAATGGAGGATAATACTGTCTGAGCTTCTAGTGGCTTAGCTCTTCCTAACTAAAAATACACTTAGCAACACTGCCTAACTCAAGACATATCTGGTCTGTATAATCCATACATGGGGAGTTTTGTATTTCTATTGTCTTGACAAACAGTTGAGTTAGTGACTGTGTGGAGTTTTCTGAAGAATTGTTACAGTGAGGTTGCAAGGTTTGGTGCCATTGGGCCTGTACAGAGACCAAGACCTGTATGCACTGACTGTCTTTGACAACCTACAGCCAGAGTACTCGGCGGATGGATATACTGTTGTTCCTGAAGAAATAGTTCCAATACAACGGCAAAATGGCCTACTTTTCTGTAACCAGTCACGGCCTAATCACAACTCTGGGGAAACTTGATATTATCGTTATAGTCTAGTCTAGTTTGCCTGGTTTCAGTTCATTTGTAGACATTTAAGACGCAGCCAAGACATTAACGCAACTTGATGGGGAAAAGAGGATTTGTTACGGCATTCCGCAAACACATGGCTTTCTTCCCGACTGTCTCACAGTCTGTCCTTAACGTCCATTTTTGTAGCACAGGAAGCAGCACATAAAAAATAAAGCCACAAGGCTTAAACCTGCAAACCACCATTGAATCAAACTTAAAGTTCCTCGTATCTGTGAAATAAGCATGTGACCCGAATCGCAGTAGAGAATCGATAAGAACCGAAATCGAAAGAAAAAATCGGAATCACGTTTGTGTTTCTTTCCCTCATTTCCTCACCAGCTCTGCCGCTCGCCCACGCTCCATCACGTTGTCACGCTCGGCCCTCATCACTCGGCTTCGGCCCCCTCGGATGGACGGACGGAGGACTGATGTTTAGCAGCTGAATTAAATATTGAGAGAAATCAGAAAAATAGAAGAGCTGATTTGAGGAATCGAGACGGATGGCTCGTAGGGAGGGCGTTTGGCTCTTAAAACACAGCGCCTTTGAGCCGGGGAGTTCATGTCCTGGAAGAAGTTAAGGAGAAAACACAATTCTTTCATCCAGGAAACAGGTGTTCATGTCCCGGGAGTACTACTTAACCTTTGTGTTGTCTTCCTGTCGACCATGCAACTTTTTGTAAAGATTTCAAACTTGTGAAGAGCGTTGTAGGGAGCCACCCACGTTATTTCTTTTGAAAATGTGGTTGAAAGAAACCCAAATTTCTGATATAGAAACTTTTTGAAAATGGGTCAAATTTAACCCGATGACAACATGAGGGTTAAGGGGTTTTAGTAGGGTGGATCGTCATTGCCATAACAACTGGCGCAATAACCACATTGTGGAAGACTGTGACATATTGCAAAAGAACGCAAACGTTTTTTTGTGTTAGTTGAAAGAAAATATCAGTAAAAAGTGCACTTTAAAATTCTTTTTTTACTGGTGCCTTTTATATTCAATTCAATGTTAAATTTGTTCAGTAAAAGAATGTTGTAAATAATTTTCTTTCATTTGTTCAACAAGCAATTAGTTGTATTTTAGCAGAATACTGAAAGCAGCAGAACACTTTAATATCTGTCTATTTATTGCAAATAATGTCGTTAATCACAATATTCAACAATGTTATTGCATATGTTCCTGATATTGTGCAGTCCTAATCCAAATCCAAAAATCCAAATGTTTTTTCTAATCTTAACTAGTCGTTTTTGTGTCTTAAAAAAACACGCCACCGTTTGTTTGCTAATGCATTTTTTGTCTCAGTGCATGCATTGTCTCAGTCCGGCAGAGCCGCTGCTAGCTCAGCTTAGCGTAGTCAATAGAATCCCTTGTTGCCGGTTAGCATGTCGTGAGTAAAAGTGAGCCAACAACAACAAAAAACAACCTAATTAGGGTTCCAAGCCCGAATCTGGAAGAACCGGCGATATTGTTTTTCTAAGGATTATTTTCCATCATCATCATTTTCCATTATTCTTCTCCCCGCTACAGCGTCAACCGTACCTCTGCAATGACCTCAGGCGCAACAATTGACCCACTTCCACCACTAGGTGGCGCGATAGCAGAAAAAACATGTTTGGCTTTATAACTCCCAAACCGTACATCACACATTCAAATACCATATATCCACGCGTTCCCTGGATCCAACTGAATCTCCTGATATAGGCCAGGCCCATTTCAGCTTATCATGCAATGCGCAAAACCAACTTTCTCGAACTCATCCTAGGCTGTACGACCGATCTGCACGAAACCTAGTGTACATAGCATCTCCAGATGGACCTGACCAAAAGTTATTAAAATAATTTTGCTACGTTATAGTATGCACATTTGACGACCAAACACATTTTCCTAGCTAGCTACTATGATGCTCTGTACCATATTTGGCGAAGATTTGCCATTATGGGGGTGCTATAATCAACGTTTATTTGTTTCGGCCCATAACTTAATGCATTTAAATGGGAAATTTGCATTTGCAATATCTCTGCCACAGTAAATGCTATCAACACGACACGCTCTGAGGCTCTGTACCAAATTTGGTAAAGATCGGCCATTAGGGGGCGCTAAAGTCAACGTAGACCAGTTTGGACCCTTCTGAGGTTGAGCGCATCGTATACAATGCCAAACAGCACTTCTGATTCATAACTTAATAATTTCATAATTATAATTAGTAGAAACATACGGCCTTTTGGAGCTACAAACTAACAATAGCCCCTTTCTGCTGATGTTTTTGTTGTCTTCCTAGCCCTTACAGAAGGTTTTGTGTCCAGCCTAGAAGTCCAGAGTTTTTCGGGGTCTTTGTGCAATTAATCCATACTGTTACATCCATGATTGATACGCTGTATCAGTGTTTGATGTAAGAAATGTAAATAGTTTGTCCTTTATATCAGGTGTTCAATATGTTTATTTTTGCACTGGATGACTCCAAATATATAGATGATTGTGTGGCATTGCTGTGTGTTTAAATATGACATTATTATTTTGAGTATTGGCATAAGTGTATGTCATCAGGACAAAAGCGTCTGGACTTGTTTTGAAAAAATTTAGATATTCTGTCCACTGTATAAGTTACAATGTTTATTTTTTCACTGTTTGACTCCTAATACATATGAAAACGGATTAGGACAGGAGATTGGCTTAGCTTTTATTGCTGTGTGTGTGAAATCAATATCACCAAAAGGATTATTAGGAACATCATACTAATATCGTGTTTGACCCACTTTCACCTTCAGAACTGCCTTAATTCTTCATGGCATTGATTCAACAAGCAGCAGCTCGGCTTGTCTTCAATCTTCCCAAGTTCTCTCACACTACACCGCTCCTCCGCTCTCTTCACTGGTTAGCAGTTGCTGCCCGCATCCGCTTCAAGACACTAGTACTTACATACAGGGCCACTACTGGATCAGCCCCAGTTTACATCCAGGACATGGTCAAACCATATACCCCAACCCGCCCACTTCGCTCTGCATCAGCCAAACTGCTTGCTGCTCCCTCACAGCGAGGGAGAACTAATCACTCAACAAAATCCCGACTGTTCACCGTCCTGGCTCCCAAATGGTGGAACGAGCTCCCCACCGATATCAGGATGGCCGAAAGCCTACACACATTCTGCCGAAGGCTAAAAACACATCTCTTCCGACTACACCTCGGATAAAAAAACAAACAAAAAACAAATCTTGAACCTGCACTTTCATGTCACTCTGTAGCTTTACTTATTTAAAGCTATGTACTTGCACTTTCATCAACAGCCTGAGGACCTGAGGATGAGAGCCAACACGATCTGGTGGTGCGAGTGTGCGGCAATATGCCACCATATGCCGACTGAAATGGAGTGATGTGGTGTAGTCTGTGATGTGGTGAATGGGACAAGGTAACGCCAGACCAGGCTCAACATGTCAGATCAAGATGAGCATGCTGCCCGCAGTTGTGTCACAGCTACTGTTGTGCTTCCAAGGTGCACTCCCGGTAAGGACTTCTTCACTGTAATACATAGTAATAACTTCACAAACACAATAAGTTGATCACACAATAGGCTTCAATTGAAGGAGAGACAAGCTTCCTATACAGACCCCTCAGTCTGTCTTTCACCAGCATGCTCTGCCCTCACTTCCCATTGTTACCCTCTTTATTGAACTATAACCACACACACACATACACATACACATTGAAGTTGACACCCAACCTGACTTATTACCCAAACCTTGAGACTCGTGTCAAAAGGGCATGATACTCCCTTAAACTAATTCAAGCCAGTTTCATGGGGCTGATACATTTCCTGTCGTTATCTTCTCTGCACAGATCCTGTTGCTACTCCCTGTTGTGGGTGCAGAGAAGATATGTGTGTGTGTGCAACTTGTGTGAGAGCAAAAATAGAAGCTGAAGTATATAAGATCATACACAATAAAACTGAAGTAGATAAGAATATTTGATGTATTATATTCCACACTACCAAGGATTTCTCGGCGTTGATCCATCCTGCAGTCCTCGACCTTGTTTTCGGTGCAATAAAGTCAACTGGGAAAAACGCCGAATGGCCCCAATAAGCTGTCCACAGAGTAAGTGATTACTGTAAATACGACGCATGGTTATTTTACAGGATAGATCAACCCATATTAGACCTGTACTCATACAGAGGTGCTGCATGATCTCTGCGGCAAGTAGCAGTGCTTCGGCTGGCTACTTCCACCGAATATAGTCCCAAATCAATATATGCCTAGGAAATTGTCTGGTCTTATTCTGCATTGCTATTTGTACTCGTGAATACGCAGGCCACAAGAAGTAATTAGGTTGTTTTGTTGTTGTTGTTGTTGGCTCACTTTTACTCACGACATGCTAACCGGCAACAAAGGATTCCATTGACTACGCTAAGCTAGCAGCGGCTCTGCCGGACTGAGATAATGCATGCACTGAGACAAAAAAAATGCGTTTGACCACCTATCTACATCTAGAGGAGACAGTGATAAGCCCTATTTCAACAAACAGTGGCGTATTCCTTTAGGCCGGCCACAGACTGGATGTGTCGCGTGAGCGTGTCAGCTGCATGGCGTGTCCGTTCTTGTTTCGGCTCCCATGTTAACAGGTTAGAGCTTGCAAACTGCCTGCGTGACACGCACGTGACACGCAGGTCTCACGCGCGGCTTGAGCCGAAAACGCTTGCCTGCTAGAAATAGAAACGCCTATTTTTCACGCGACACGCAAGCGTGTTGGAAGCGTTTCCAGGCAAAAAAGAAAATATGCTGATGTGTCATTTTGACACAAATACATATTAATAAATGACATTTTCATGTTTGAAAGTCTGTAGGTTTTGACATAAATGCAGATATAAATGTAAAATTTCAAAAAAATGTCAATACTGTAGCCTATTTTGCCGTCAACACTGCCAACATTGTCTTTGCTGTAATCAAATCAGTAGATATTTATGTTTAACATGAAGTATACTACTGCTTGAGTGCAGTAAATCAATGGGAAACATACATGTATACAGACAAGGCTCAGCATGTTTCTGGTGTGTGAGACAGAAAAATCCATGCAGCTGACACGCAGCTGACACGCAACAGAAACGCCACGCTCACGCCATGCATCCAGTCTGTCTCCGGCGTTAACATAACTTTCGTCATCACATGATGCTCACCTTTTGTCTGAACTTCTTGTGATCAGTCGGCAGTCGGCGACTTCTTCTCTTGTTGGAATAGCCTGCCTGGGTCTCTAGGATCTGTCACTTCTTTGCACTCCTTCAAAACATCGCTCTTTACTTACTTGCATGGAAACTGTTGCTGTAAATGTTTTCCTCATGTGTGACTGGACTTTTGTTTTATATACCCAAATATTCAGGATACTTTTTGTCCTTTCCTTTTATTTATGTGTATACATGCGAGTATGGGTGTAGGTGTGCGTATGTATATTATGTATGTATATATGTATGTATATACATATGTGTATGTATGTGCTAAATGTTGTCATGCCTCTTAATACTGCAATATGTATTATACATGGATTTGTTTCCAATAAGGAGTAGGTGGGGCGGGTGGGGTGGGATGAGGGAGAGCTTTAGCGAGTGTGAATGTACATGTGCTGTATTGTCTTTGTCTTATGTCTGGAGGACACCCTCGAAAACGAGATGCTTCATCTCAAGGGATTAATCTTCTAACAATAAATTTCGAATTGTTGGGTGACAGCACGTCTTCTCAAAGTGGATACGGATAAACTAATTGTTTAGGACCTGTAGGAGCTAAGAACATTTAAAAATGGGTCAAAATATAATCAAAAGATCTGTTGGCAAGATGTAAAAATAAAAAGAAAAGAAGGGGTTAATATGAATGTATGAGGCGGATATCAGAATTTTAGAAAGAGCCATCAACCTGAAGTCTCAGCCTGAAGTCTCAGCCTGAAGTCTCAGCCTGAAGTCTCACCCAGGATTTCCACAGGCTGCGTAACTGTTGCGGAACGTCTCCGCTGCGGAACGTCTCCGTGGTCCGCGCCGTCCGTCAATACCAACCGGATCCAGAGTTGTTGCGGAACGGCTGCGGCCAGGACTGACAGCTGTAGTCACGAGGACCCACTAGATCTCGCGAATTCACGCAGAATAGAACCACAAACCCACCAACAGTTTGTTTCTATTCCGAGGAGTAGAGAGGAAACAACTCCGTGCCATGTTTTCAAGGTGTAGTGAAGAGAAATATGATCCTTCGTGAGCACGGTGTATTTTATTTTGAAAGTTAACCGGATGTTTTATTTTGTTTCTGTGCTCGACTTCCTGTCCCACACTATCTGCCGTGTGCTGAATTGCTGCGCTCTCCGGCGTCCGGCAAAAATAGAAGCTCTGCGTATCTGATCCGCAGGGCTGCGACCGCCGGAGCTGTGCCGGAGTCGGAACGCAGACGTTATGCAGCTGGTGGAAATACACACGTTGACTTTAATGGAAACCGATTGACTCCGCCGACGTTCCGGAGCCGTTCCGCAGTAGTTCCGCAGCCTGTGGAAATCCTGGGTCAGCCTGGCCTCAGGACGGCCTGCAGAGGAGCGAGGGATGACTCTGGGTAGAAACACTGGCTGTCGGAGGAGAAGATCTTAATATAGAATCTACTGACTCTTGTCACTTTTACCCCCAAAACAGAGAGAGAGAGAGAGAGAGAGAGAGAGAGAGCCTGCAGCGCTGGATTTCTGCCAGTGGTGGAGGAAGTATTGAATCTCAGTACTTAAGTAAAAGTACAAATAACCAGAGACATATTTACTTTACTAAAAGTAGAAGTACCACAATGACAACCCTACCTAAGTAAAAGTAAAAAGTACCTCATTTTAAATGTACATCAAGTATTAAAAGTAAAAATACTTGCATAACGATTTATTCTCTTAATGTCTATATTCTGTTAATTAAAAAAAACAGTATGGGCTGTGGCATTTTAATTGACTTAGTTTTAGGTTAATGTAATTGTGCTTACCATCTGTGGCCCAGTTTACATTCTGACTTACAATTCTGGTTGTCTATCAGGGTGATCTGCATGAAGCTCAACTTTGCATTATTTCCGACAGTGAATGCTGCACACAGTTATCTAGCGAGAACACACGGGCTTGGACAACCAGTACGTGGCTGGGAGTGTTTTTAAGATAAATATACGGGTTGTATATTAACCCTTTGTGAACGGATGCTTCACATATGACCAAGCAGAGTTTTGGGAGCAGCAGCAATAACAGGAGCAGTGGTAGTACCAGGAGCGGTATGCGCCTGGCCAATAAATGCTATTGAAGCGTGTTTAGATAAAGCCTGTTATATGACGCTAAAGGAGACTTTTAGCGTCAATAACAACGACAAAGGCACCTGACCAAGCGTCCGTATTTTACGAGATATGGGGGTGTGAATCTGTTGGAACAAATACATGAAAGAGTAATTCAACGGTAGGTCAAACATTATAGATACTTTGTATACTTTAAGTGTGGAAACAATGTAGTGGTGTTAAAACATAAAATGGAAATACTAAAGTGAAGTACAAGTATGTCAAAATATTTCTTCTTCTAAATACAGTAAATGAGTAAAGTTACATTACTTACATTCCACCACTGTAAATATGTTTAGAGAGGTTTCATTTGTGTGTTTTTGCCTCGATGTTCCAAAAACTCAACATGTGAGGGCGAGTTTGATTTAATTTCTGCATCTATTCAGGAAAAAGATTTGTGTAAAAACTAGTGCTGTCAGTTTAACACGTTATTAACGGCGTTAACACAAACCCATTTTAACGCACGATTAACGTTCTTTTGGATCTAGCTATACCGGAAACAAAACAGACACGGCCGGCAAAATTACGAATCCCACTATGGCCACGCCATGTCCCGCCCTACGAAGCAGCTCGGTTGGTTGGGGTTAGGCATTTCACCTCGAGTGGTTAAGGTTAGGAAAGCGGATTGGTCAGGGGATAGGACCTGAACAAATGGGGTTACGTTACCTTGGACACCTGGCCAATAGTAGTGATTGAAGGGCGGGTCTTGGCGTGGCCGGGCGCACACACTTGTTTGGGCTTGCGAGCCGTGTAGCTACTGTAGGCTCGTCACGGTGATTAGCTTCGGAGCGAGTAGCGACTCTAGAGTCATAGTGAGAGAAACAAAGTGTCTCCTCTGTTCTTTCTGACCACGGTGGGAAACCTGTAGCAGGAAAAGTTAACCCTCTCCTTGATTTCATGTTGTTTATGGAGGACAACCAAGAAATGAGTCAGGGGAAACCATAGTCGCTATGACGACGAGCCACGCTTTTTGCATTTCCTTTCAACCAGTGCTCGAAGTGGGCCGGTACGCACCGGTACGCAGTACCGGCACTTCTACATTTTACTCTTAAGCGTACCTGCACCTTTTCTTGCGTACCGCTACTTCTCGCATGCAGCCGGTACGCTACCACTGACAGAGAAAGCGTCAGTGTCAGAGAGACGACCCTAACGTTACATAAACTACACTACCCAGAGGACACTACGTGTTTACATTTTAGATCTTGACGAATCACGTAAAGGCAAGCAGTCCGCCCACCCTATCAGAAGTTAGCTTTTCCACGGACGCTAGTTTGAAAAAGCTGTCAGCGTCAGCCTGACCGTAACAGATGTTTCACTGCTGAAAACCTAGAAACTAAAAATAAGTGTCGAGTTTATAAGTCGTTATGTTAGCCGCCTGGCTTCAGAAAGGTACTAAAAGAATGCGTGAGCCAGACACGTCAACAGAGGTCCAAGTCCAACCAGAAACATCAGGAGGTAGCTAGTACGGTTCATGAGCTTCAAGCTAGCGCTGATGTGAGCGGAACAGCTGGCGTTAATGAGGAGTCTGCCGCTACCAACCTTAACGTTACACCGACGTCAACAGTAACGTGAGTAACGAAACACACGGACGGCCTGACTGTTGGTCAAAGGACCAAATGATGTATTTTTGCTCCACGAACAGCTGGCTTGTTTTTAATGATAACAAACTGGGCTGCAAAACATGATGTAGCAGCATCCCGTCACTAGCTGCCCAGACAGAGAGGGGACTGAAGCTGTTCCCCCTGTCTCTGTCACACACGCACACACACACACACACACACACACACACACACACACACTGAGAGTGACTGTTTTGCATCTGTTTGAGCACCAAATTATTGTTAAAATGAATAGTTTTGATGAATGAATGAATTTTTTTTCTTAACATGACTCCAACATATTAGCAAATATAAATCAGCTTATTTGTGGAAAAAATAAACAATATTGATACTAGCCTATATGTAAATTAGTCACTTAGGCCATCCATAGATAGTTAATAAGGATTCACTGTGCCACATGTAGGTTTAAAACATGATTTTTTGAATAGCGTACGCACTAAAGTTATGTAAACTTGTTTAAATGAATCCATACATTTATATTGTTAATAAATGACAATAAATTGTTGTTGTACCAGCAATATCTCCAAGTTTTGGTTTTCACTATAGAAATCTCAAATGTCATGATGATCTGCCAATGCAAGAGAGTACCGGCACCTTTTTTTTCCCACTTCAAGCACTGCTTTCAACCCGTGTAAACATACTGAAACAAAGTTATTTTTGTATGGAAATCTCACATCTCATACTCTGTGTCTGTAGATGAGCGGTGCGAGCGCTGGTTGATTGACACTCTTTGAAAACACCATTATTAGAGACAGAGTGGAAAATAGCTTCAAGACCCGGTGTGTGTGTGTGTGTGTGTGTGTGTGTGTGTGTGTGTGTGTGTGTGTGTGTGTGTGTGCGTGCGTGCGTGCGTGCGCGCGGCACTGTTTCAACACTGAAGAATCCAACGGCCGTCAAGTGTTTCCCCTTTTTCATTCATTCATCAGCCGTAATTATTATTGCTGTAGCTGGTCATTAAGTGTGTGTGTGTGTGTGTGTGTGTGTATGTGTGTGAGCGCAGACAAAGGGTAATAATCCCACAGTTTGTGTCCATCAGAAACTTGTCAGTCACCAGTGAGCGCTCAGATTCAGCTTTGCACTTAAAGGGAAATACCACCAATTTAAAATGTCATTATGGAGGCCTGTTATTCATCTGCCAGACACACACACACACACACAGACACACACACACAAAGACACACAAACACACACACACATTAGTCGGGTAGGAACATGTGTTCCTCAGTCGTCGGTTCTCAGATTGCTGCGTGACATTTTGGACAGATGGAGGGCGGAGGATAACTGTCGCTCACCTTCACCCTCCTAATTCAAACCATCTGTCCTGACTCTGGATGTCGGCTGGATGGATGGCAGGCCTGATCTGGCTCTATAACCAAACTTTAACCACAGTGTGGAAACCTCTTATCGCTAGGCTTGGTGGGTAAGTCTGTGTGATATATGCTGTGTTCCAGGCAACCTGTAACCTATGTTTTCACAACCTTCTACCCGTGAAAGTGCCCTGGAACGGCAGTCAAACCCGTAACTTACTACCCGTGAACTCGTACCAGATCGTTGTACACCCAGTACAGTTGAGACACACACATAAACAACAATGGCGACCCAAATGCTGTACAGATGCCGGTGATTAACGGTGAGAAATAGAAATAGACATAAATAGGCAACGTAAAGTAATTCCGCACATTGTAATCAAAACAATACACATACGATTGTGTACTACTACAGGTTATGTTTATTAAATGAAGCCCAAAATATGTCGCAGACTAAAAATCGCTAGTATCAGCTAGCGCTAGCTAACATTAGCTGACGCTAGCTAGAAGGGTTTGTCGTGACTTTGCCTGGAATGCTACCAAGTCGTGAGTCATGACTTGAAGTCGTAACTTACGGGCTAAGAATTGTATCTGGAACGCAGCAATACTGTAAACCTTTGATGTAAATTTATAATTTAAAATCTGACAGTATCTTACTGTTTGAATGTGCTACAGGATCATAATGTAAATGACAATGCATTCTGGGAGAAAATAATAATATTACAGCACTATCTGAGAATGTTACACATCACAGGTATTGTTAATACCAATGCATCTTGGGAAAATAAAGATATACTACTGCCAGTATATTACTGTAAATTCAAATAATACAGTAAGAAACTGTCTATTTACAGTAAAATACCTTAAACTTTAAAAGCAGTATCCTTACTGTGAATAAACAGTAGTTTACTGGCGAAGCTGCTGCCAGTATATTATTGTAAATTTACTGTGAATGGTTTTACAGTGTACCTGCAGGTGAGACGCTCCACACAGAGTACGTTTACAGAGTAGGGACAGAGTGTGGAGAGTAACGTTTGGACTCTTCATCCGAGTGGTGCAGACGTTTAACCCTTGTGTTGTCTTCCTGTCGACCGTGCAACTTTTTGTTTTTCTGGGTCTAAATTTAAAATTAAAACTCTTTTTTCAACATTAATGTCAATGCTTTTCTGAATGTTTGTGTCACTTTTTTCAACATTTTTTGTCGCATTTCTTGGCGGTTTTGAAGTTTTTTTTCCATTTTTTTTGTCACTTTTTTGGATGTCGAGTTTTTTGCCACTTTTATTAAACTAAATAACTATAAATTTGAACTGTGTGTATTTGGCGCGGGATATAGGCGTCCTTCCTCAAGAAAATGTTACATTCTTTTAATTAAAAAAATTAAATTTTCCCCATACATTTTGTGTCCCATTGTGGGGTTTTGCAACTCTTTGTTGTCTTGTTGTGTCTCTTTTTCATATAATTTTGGACCGCTGTTGTTACCATATCTGTGTCTAAAACGTTGGCAAAGCTAGAGCAGATAATAAATAATGACACTCAAAGACATTTTAATTTTTGAAAAAAAACAAAAATTAACAATAATTTAGAGCTTGTCCTATTGTGTAATTGTTTTAATTGTCGTCTACCTCTGTGTGTATTTTTTATTTTTTTTTCTTCTGAGCGGAGCTGCTCGGGAACACAACATTTCAGAGTCAACTGACAGTAAAGTTGTATTGTATTGTTTAAAGCTGGGGGAAATTAAATTTGAAAAACCTTTTCTTGAGGGACGACCCCTTAACCCCCCACCCCCCTCTCCCCCTCCCCAAATACGTGCACCTAATTCTTTTATAGAGCTAGGGAAAACACTAGCTGTGTTTGAAAAAATGTAGGGTACATTGTATGTACGCTCAGATTAGCATTGTGTATTGTGGGTATACAGGAGTAAAATGTAGGGTACATCGCAGGTACGCTCAACTTAGCTGTGCATTGTGGGTATTTTATAATGGACTATATAGTGAATGAAATGAACCGCAGAGAATTCAAACACCTCTACAACATGGCGAACACACTATATAGTGCATTATTTCCGTGATAGGGAACAGTTTCAGCCTCGGCTCTGTTACACACGCTGATCCTGTCTGTTGTCACCCAGCGCCGGCTTGACTAAATATACCTGTTGTTCCACATGCACCTTGACAACCTGCAATCACACTGGGCTCATTTCATTATGTCGCATGATGGGATTTCACCACATGCAAACGGGTTTAATTAAGCCGAAACCTATTAGTCAGTGGAGTGTGAGCGAGCAGGTGTGTAGATGTGCAGGATGGAAGATAAAAAGGATAATAGCACGGCGGCGTGTCGCTAAACGCTAAATAAATGACGCCATGGAGACACGATTACCTCCGGGCTCGTCTAGACAGGAGAGATGAGTTTTTGACAAATAAAATGACAGTCAAAATACATTTTGAGTTTGCGTTATGTCAAATTTCCTTCTAACCTTCCTCCTCTTTTTCTGCAGAGGGAAAAGAAGAAAGAGTGAGTGAGCTGTGATGAAAGGGCAGACTGAGTGGTTTTGACAGACATTGGACACCGTCAGCTCCGTCACATTGCTTCACCGTCGGCCTGAACGGCTCTAATTTGGCCCCAGACGTCTGTCCAACACAGAAAGGGAGGGGAGAGGAGAGAAGGTTGAGGGTTCAAATCCTAGACTGTAGGAAGAGGGAAGTTCGCTAGAGACTCTTTAAAAACATAAAAAAGCATCACAAATGTCTAAAAAAAAAGTGACAAGAATACTGAATAAATATAAACTCGCTCAGCCAACAGTTAAGTATATATTTTACATTATTGTGTACTGTAATAAAACATTGGAAAAAAGCCCAAACCTTACAAAATTTTCGAAAAATGTGACAAAAACATTGAATAAGTGACACAAACATTGAGAAAAGTGACAAAATGTTGTAGAATGCGAAACAAAATGTTGAAAAATGCACGAAAAATGTGACAAAATCTTTGGAAAAAGTGTTAAAAACGTTCCAAAAAGTGCCACAAATGTCGAAAAAAGCCACAGTATTTTTGAAAAGCGTCCGAAGAAAGACAGAAAGTCACAAAAATCAAAACCCCACTCAGCCAACATTTGAATATATTTTTTACATTATTGTTTACTAGAGCGTCAAAAATGTTGAAAACGTCAAAATCTGACAAACTTTGAGAAAAGCGACAAAAAGGTTGAAGAAAGTAATTTTGGAAGACAACAGAAGGTTGAGGGTTCAAATCCCAGACTATAGGAAGAGGGAAGTTCGCTAGAGAATCTCTAAAAGTTGTAAGTGCAATTAATCTTTATTATTATTCATTGTAATTGCGATTTTGTCTTTAACATTAATCCAACATATTATTAGCAAATATGAATCCCCACTGATGATAGGCTTACTGGCCTATAGGTAAGTGTCACGTCTCATCCAGTGTCAAGTTTCTGCCCCACTAACACAAAACGTTTAGGGAACGTTAGATAACGTTAGTTTTTGGTTATCTAAAGGTTAGTTCGAACCAAACCAAAAACTAACGTTGAGGTAACGTTTCCTCAGGGTTATAACGTTCCCTCAACGTTAGGGAAACCAACCAACTGAAACATTTTCCTGTGGTTGCGCTGTAACCTCCACACAACGTTCCCGTTTAGTTGTTTTTGGTTGTTTTTGGTTGTTCTGAGTGCGATTTTGAAAATGTTTATTCAAACCAGCTCCAAATGACTGGTCTTATAAAAGGTAGCTAAGTAAGATAAACAGCATAGCAAGAAAATATATGTATGTTTAGGCTGATATCAATTTTGATAAAAAAACAATAGTTTTGTGGGTTTTTATGCACTGTTATCTCGTGATAACAACTTATTAATTTGTTATCTCGATATAACAAAGTTTGTTTTCTCGAGATTTTGTTTTTGTTTTCTCAAGATTTTTTTTTTTTTTGCCTAAGACACCCTTCCATTTAACCCGGGGAATGTGCTCCATGGGCGGATAGAGGTCTGCCGTTTCTCCCTCCTCCTCCTATCATTATAACTGAACTGACTTATCTTACAAAATGAGATTGTACAAGCTCCCCACTTTGTTCCACATGTATAATTTGTATTTCTATATGTTTTTCGAAAGCAACTTTTCCTGGCAACGCTTGGAGGTCCGACCTCAGGCTCTACAGTCCGGCGTATGCTACGGCGAGTGGCAACCAACGATGTGCTGAAGCAGTATAGCCTGCGGGGAAGAAAGGCAAAGAAGGCCTTCCATGACCTGACTATATGCAGGGTCATAACAGGCATGTGCTATTTTATTGTTCACATCAGTATTATGCTTAGCTTGGCTGATAAGAGGTTTTAATTTGACTTGTAACTTTGCTTCATTTTGACTTCTACTCTAGCGGCCTCACAGAAGAACTTCCCCACGCTGACTGCAGCAGGAGTGGAGGACTTGATCGGGCTAGCACTGAAGTTTGCTCCACACAGACGGTAAATTGAAATTCTTCTATATGATGTGAACAAACAGAGTTGTTAGTAAGGCAATTAGTCTTGCTTTTGTCAACGTATTGATTCTTAGTATGACATATCAAACTTTTGTTTCTTTCTTTTTAGGCCAGCTGAGAGGGACTAAGCCATGGAGCTTGTTGTGCTTCCAAGGTGCACTCCCAGGTGAGGACTTCTTCTCTGTAATACATAGTAATAACTTCACAAACACAATAAGTTGATCACACAATAGGCTTCAATTGAAGGAGAGACATCGCTTCTTCTTCAGACTCCTCAGTCTGCCCTACACCAGCGAGCTCTGCTCTCACTTCCTCTCTTCACCCTCTTTATTGAGCTACAAACACACACACATACATTTGAAAGGTCACATCTTCCATTGCATAATATTCATATTTCGAGACTCGTGTCTGGTGGAAAAGCATGCCCTTTTAACCTAGTACAAACCAGTTTCATAAACCACAGATGTTTCCTGTTTGCACGCAGACCGCTGATGCATTTAACCTAAACCTGACCCTGTGGGCGCGTGCTCTGTTACAACATCTTTTTGCAGAAGAAGAGAGGAGACGTGTGTGCATGAAACTTATGTGAGAGCAACATATAATAAATGAAGTACATAAGGTCACATATAATAAAACTGAAGTAAATGACTGTTCGATGTATTATATTCCACAAGCTCTATTTTTGTTTTTTTCCATTCATCATTGTATTTTTTTATTTGTTATTTGTATAGTTTCTGCTTATAACTTTTTTATTTTTTATTTTATATTAAAGTTTTAAATCCGATCAAGTTTGCCTGTTCATTCATTCCTGCCAATATATAATAATTCATTCCTGCTCATGCACAGACAGTTATGTAAGGTTGCAACGTTAGGGGGACGTTAGGGTAACGTTATCTAAAGGTTACAACGTTAGAGGAACGTTAAGGTAACGTTATCTAAAGGTTACAACGTTAAGGGAACGTTAAGGTAACGTTATCCAAAGGTTACAACGTTAGGGTAACGTTATCTAAAGGTTACAACGTTAGAGGAACGTTAGGGTAACGTTATCTAAAGGTTACAACGTTAGAGGAACGTTAGGGTAACGTTATCTAAAGGTTACAACGTTAGAGGAACGTTAAGGTAACGTTATCTAAAGGTTACAACGTTAGGGGAACGTTAAGGTAACGTTATCCAAAGGTTACAACGTTAGGGTAACGTTATCTAAAGGTTACAACGTTAGGGGAACGTTAGGGTAACGTTATCTAAAGGTTACAACGTTAGAGGAACGTTAGGGTAACGTTATCTAAAGGTTGCAACGTTAGGCGAACGTTCAGGGAACGTTCAGAGAACGTTCGACCAAACCAAAAACTAACGTTTACAAAACGTTCACAAAACTTGCCGTGGGGACCAAAAACTAACCACAGACTAACCAAAAACTAACCTTCAGGGAATGTTTCCGCAACCAAAAACAAACGTTACCAAAACGTTTTGGGAACCAAAAATTGTTAGCTGGGTGTGTTTAGTTTGTTTCATGTTTTCTGTTGGTTTCCCATTTCCAGTTATTTTGTAGTCTCTCTGTTCTCCCATGTGTTGTCTTGTCTTCCTGTCTTCTGGTTTTCCCGCCTTTGTGATTGTCTGCTCCGCCCTGATGTCTTTCACCTGTTCACCGGCCCTTGTGCCATTTGTTAACCCTCGTTTACTTGTGTATTTAGTCTCTGTGCTTTCTGTGTCTGTTGTTGGTAGGGATGGGGCCGATCCGATCCAGTATCGGTATCGGGACCGATACCAGCACTTTAACGTTGTCTGCTGAAATGACTCCAAAAGTGATTCCTGCCAGTGCCGGCTGGTCTGCTGGTTGGCTGCAAACTGTGGAGTACATTTCCTGAACGGAGGCGCGGCTCAATGAGCAGCATTGTGGCTAGCTCAATGCTATCCTGTGTGTCCGCTGTTTGGAAATACTTCACAGTGGAAACACCGCAGAGCAAGACAGCAACATGCAAAAACAAAACAGGACTTTCACAATCGTCTGTCCCGGGTTTGTAGCTGGCTTGTGGCGTTTCATTTCCCCGTTGTTGCGTCCCCCAGAGACCGCGGATCGTGTCCCGACGGCCGCTGTTTCAGAGCAGCCGCTGCGCAGCCGTGAAAACAGAGGTGTGTGTGTATGTGTGTGTGTGTGTAACTAAGTGTGTGTGTAAGATGTTTACAGTTATTGCACTTTTCTTGTATTTCAGATATTTGACATTTTAAAACGTTGATTTGTTGATGCTACAAGAGCCAGTGTGCTTGATTTGCGCTGTTCACACACTGTTTTATTGATTGTGTGTGTGTGTGTGTGTGTGTGTGTGTGTGTGTGTGTGTGTGTGTGTGAGTGAGAGAGAGAGATTTTTACACTTGCACTTTTCTTATATTTCAAGACTCAAGTATTTGACATTTTGGGAATGTAATAAATATTGACATGACAGTCAATTTGAAACCCTTACAGTTGCATATCTGTTTTCAGAATGAGATTTTTCCTGTTTTTCTGACTTCCTTTTCTGACCTTATACTTACCTCAAGTTGCCTTTTGGGACATACATGCATACGTAACGTCCATATCGTACTTGCCCGTTGAGAGGAGTTTATTTCAACATCATATAAAATCAACAATAATGATAATAATAATATTAAAGCAAACACAGCTCTGGTATCGGAATAGTATCGGTATCGGCCGATATCCAAATTCAGGTATCGGGATCGGATCGGAAGTGAAAAAATGTGGATCGGTGCATCCCTAGTTGTTGGTTGATTGTCATTTGTCATTCGTCAGCTATCTTTTGTCAAGAGTTCCATCCTGTGTGTTACTGTGTTTTTGTGCTCCTGGATTTTTACCCGTTCCTTCCGTGTTCCTGTTTTTCTGGATTTACTCACCTGCTCAGCTTACATGTTTGTACGTCTCTTTGTGTTCTCATTAAATTATTATTTCAAACTGCTGCACACTCCTCGCTATGAAGTTATATTCCTATTATTAACCAAGTTACGTCCACAACTACGAGGTGAGTAACATAACTTAAGCACCTAGCTAGCTAGCATATGGCGCTAGCATATAGCCTAGCTTGATGTCCATAAACAATTAGATTTTCTTTATGGTTTAGCTTGATTGAACGACATATGACGGACAGTATGTGTGTATTTAATGCCCCCACTTTGACCCCGGGATTTGGCTAATGACATGTTAGAGCCAGTAGTAAAACCTAAACTGTAATATAACTGAAAGAACACAAGAAACTGGATTGTTTGTCAGTTTTAAGCAAGATAAAGAAATGATAAGTGCATGTAACATGATGTGTGTGTAATTGTAGTATTTGAATTACAATTACATTATTATTATTTAATTTTTTTTACAATCACATTATTATCAGACTTGCCAACGTTATTGGTTTGTGCCACTGCTGCCTGCCCTCTGCACACAGGTGAGTACAGGGGGAACCAATGGGATTTTGATTTGGGAGTAATGTACTGACTGGAACAACACAGTAGTGTGGTTCTACAACACTGGTCCATGCACACAGTGCAGCTGTGATGCAGCTCAACAGCGGTACTTCAGTCAGACCTGGAAGAAGAGAAACTGAAAACAAATACTTTTACGTTTTTTTCTGTTGAGTTTGCTTTGTATTAATTTAAAAAATAACCATTATTTAAGGAGAAAATAAGAAAGCATATCATTTCTAGATCTGTTTTTATTATAGTGGTGAAATTGTATACGTTTTAAACAGACTGATATGAATCCATCATTTTCAGACTATGTTATAAAAAGGAATGAAGACTAAATTCTGATGAACAACAGACAACAGTGATGCAAAAACTGACAAACAATCCAGTTTCTTGTGTTCTTTCAGTTATATTACGGTTTAGGTTTTACTACTGGCTCTAACATGTCATTAGCCAAATCCCAGGGTCAAAGTGGGGGCATTAAATACACACATACTGTCCGTCATATGTTGTTCAATCAAGCTAAACCATAAATAAAATTGAATTGTTTATGGACATCAAGCTAGGATATATGCTAGCGCCATATGGTAGCTAGCTAGGTGCTTAAGTTATGTTACTCACCTTGTAGTTGTGGACGTAACTTGATATGTCCCACTTCAAAGCTTTCTCCTGTTTCTTGATGGGTGCAGGTGAAAGTGCATTGACCATTCTGTGCAATAAAGCAATGGACGGCGGGGTAATATAGCTAGCTACAGTCTATGGTGTAATTACACTCGGTTACAGAGCAGCCGCCAGCAACAGACGTTTGTCAAGCGAACGCACCCTCAACAGGGCAGGGATCATTTCATTGGTCAACACTACAGCTGGCATTCTATTGGTTGGGGAATTTTGATAGGTTTCTAACACTCAAAAATCCGAGAGTGCAGGAGAGATCCGAGAGCAGATTTGCAAGCGTGCAGAATGAGCCTGAGTGCGAGGAGAAGGGCCAAAGCTGAGAGCAGGAAATCTGTCCAAGCATGGGCGTCAGTTTGGTTTGAAATGTGGGGGGGACAGATATGCAATCGGAAGTGCATTTCCAGAAGTGGTGGGTACAATGACGCATTCATATTTTTTTCTCTTTCGCGCAGGTCATGTTTTGAAAGACGTGCCAGGGGCCTGCACTACGAATCAAGTTTAACATGCCCTGGATTCCTTTCAGTTCCCCAGCTGCACTAACCCTAACAACCACGGTTAAACTGTGTCACAACGTTTATCAATTAGTTGAATCAACCCAGGGTTTCCCAATCTAGAGACGCGCACGTTCACATAAAAGAGGCGGTGTTTGCAATCAATCTACCAGAGCCACATATTTTACATAAGAGCAATTCTACATAAATATGAAGAACACAGACACGGTTTACAAGCAAAAGGCAATCCAGTCGCTGCTTCCTAAAACAGGAAGGACAGCTGGCAAAAAAAGCTGACGCTGTAAATGTGTAAGTCACAACGCTTATCAGTCCCTCCAGAAAAATGCTGAGTCTTGATTATGCGGCACGTTTTCTTAAAAAATGTGATGGAATATGCGGGAGTTATGCAATTTTATGCAATGAAATTGCAGGAACTTGCAAAAACTGCGGTTTGATGAAAAAGAGAAAGAAAGTGATTCCCCCAACACCGTGTTATCAGTAGGCGAAATTACGTCACTACATAACGTTCCCATGGCAACAGGGGAAAATGGCTGCTCTTGTGTGAAGTAAACGCAACATTTTTCAACTTTCTGCTGAGATATATGTGACTTTTTTGCAACAAAAATGCGGGGATTATGAAATCATGCAAGCCCCGTATATTTTGCAGGAAATTGGCAATTTATGCGGCGAAAGTGCGGCGTAGCCTATTTGAAAAAATGCGGACTTTGGCTGATTATGCATTGAATTCTGCAATCGCATAAACACATTTTTCTGGAGGGACTGGCTTATCAATCAGTCAGGCACAAGATGTGACCATAATTACACTTGTGCTTTCCATAAACTGTCGTTGCTTTAGTCTATTATTTCAGTTGCAACCCTGGCAGTGGGAAGCGATCGTGGGAGCAAATAAAAAAAATGTAAAAACATAATTCAAACCAATGCAAGCATTGGCAACACACGGCTCAAGAAGTTTACAAAGATAGGCCTACGTTATTCCCTCCACTGAAAATCTATAGGCCCTACTTTTCATAAAAATACCCATCAGGGAATGTTAACGGGGTTGTCAGTCTCTAAATGTTTTAACTTTTAAGAGCGCACCTCTCTCTCTCTCTCTCTCTCTCTCTCTCTCCTTCTCTCTCTCTCTCTCCTTCTCTCTCTCTCTCTCTCTCTCTCTCTCTCTCTCCGCACCAAGCTTTTTCTTTTTCTTCTTCTTTTTTTCTCACTGAACTCCACCCATTCAGTCAATGGATCTTCTAAGAATGGTGACGCCGTTATCAATGGAGTAGGCCTATTGATTGGTCAGTAGGCGGTGCTTTTACACCGGTTGATCTCTGATCTCCAACATAACCTGCTCCCGACCAGGTTAGGTGTTCAGCATAAGTTACCACGGCGATTGAACCCGGTAACAACTAATTCACGATGTGGTACAGAAAACCCTGGGTTCAGTACAGGCCCCTGTAGCTTACTAATGTAAATAAATAAAAATGTATTCAAAAATGTGATGTCTGACTCGTTTTATGAAGAAGAAAGCCTTAAGTTTTCAAAAAGCATTAGACATGACCCACTATGTTCTGCTTCGTACCATGTTGACAATATGACATGACGTGGTTTAATGTACCTAAACAATAATAATTTATCTCTCATATTGCTCCTTATGACCACCGAAAACTCTGAAAAAATCGAACCAAAAGTCCAATTATTATGGACGTTATGTGACATTAAGCTTGTTTCTGCTTCACATTTTCATCAGCAGTAGTGGCTGTGGGTTGACTCCCCACAGTTCTCATGGGCTTAATATAACGTGAAAAATCTTAACGTGGTTTAATGTCCCTAAACAACGATCAATGATCACATTTCTCTCTCATATTGCTCCTCATGTACAATAAGTGCCGGTATCTTATATGTTATGAACTTTATTTCTTTTAACTAGCTCGAGGTTTAAAAAAAAAAGTGGTGGGCTCAAAATGACTCATGACAAAATCTGGTGGGGACACGTCCCCACCGTCCCCCCCCGAAATTGACGCCTATGTGTCCAAGTTACAACATATCTGAGTCCAAGCAGAAAGTTTGAACACAAGCAGAGCAAATCCAAGTGCGAGCAGTGACTATTTGAGTGTGAGAGCAAGGTTTTGAGGGAAATTATTACAAAATCTGAACGTAATATCAGTGAGAAATTCTCTCAAATTGAAAAAATGTGCTCTTGATTAATGATAGGAATTTAACTCCATACCTCGCCTTCCTGCTCTTGGGTCTAAGCCTGCACCGTGACAGCTAGCCACCTACAGATACAGTGCATCCTTTGGATTCACTGGTCCACATGTTTAACATTAAAAGATGATTTATAAAATCCTGCCAATTAAAATTTTAATAGCTTAGTATTCTATACAAAAGAAGGTATGTATAAAGGCTTTAGGCCTCCCTACATGTTATTGTAGGCCCAGTTTATTATGCAACTTAATACAATATATATATGAGGGGTTCCCTGCTCCGTCTCTCTTTCAGTTAAGGGGTCCTTGGTTTAAAACATTGAAGACCGCTGGATAAACTAAACACACAATCACAATCAAACCAAAAATTCAATTCAATCCAATTTTATTTATAGTGTTAAAATCACAACATAAGTTATCTCAGGACACTTAACAGATAAGTAGAGTCTAGACCACACTATGATTTACAAAGACCCAACAATTCCCCCCGAACGTCTTTAACAATTTTTACAAAGATTTTTTTTTATGTTTTTGGTGCATTTTACAACATTTTGTTTCACATTCTACAACTTTTTGTCACTTTTCTCAACATTTGTGTCACTTATTAGGGGTCCAAGTCGGAGTCTGCAAGAAACGGCGGTAGCAAAAGCTACGCCATTCGCACAGCAGGGCTGTGGAACCCTATTGTTTTTCTACGGATTTTTTTCCATATTATTCTTATTCTCCGTGTAAAAGTCCCGCTACAGCCTAAACCGTACATGGTGGGCGGGTGCCCTTTTCAGGACTTGTCCAGAACTCGGCAAGGACCGGAGTCGCAACAATTGACCCACTTCCACCACTAGGTGGCGCTATAGCAGAAAAAACGCGCTTGACCCTATAACTTCCAAAGTGTACATCGCACATTAAAAATACACATATCCACGCGTTCCCTGGATCCAACTGAATCTCCTGATATAGGCCACGCCCATTTCCGCCTAGACTTTTATGCATGAAAAATCGCGATTTCTTCTTTTTCGAACTCCTCCTAGACTGTGCGACCGATCTGTACAAAACTTGGCATGTGACATCTCCAGACCGACCTGACAAAAAGTTGCAAAAAGATTTTTTATAGGATACAAATTGCGCATATTACGCACAAACAAATTTGGGTAGCTAACTATGAAAACACCAACATTGACATATCTCGGCCAAAATGAATGCTATCAACGCGAAACTTTAGATTCATGTTTGACGTGACCCTCTGAAGGTGCCCCACACATTTTACGGAAATTGGCCACTAGGGGGCGCTACAAGTACAAAAAGTTTATATCTCATGAACGGCACATCCAATTTTTACCAAATTTGGAGGGTACCATCTCGGGTCAATCCTGAGACCAGCCCTATGGTGGGGTACTGATTGGTCAAAGTGGGCGTGGCCTATGAGACTCACGTCTAGATTCACCTCTTACATTGATGTGAGCCACTTGAAATTTACAGTGTAGATGTACAATGGGTCATGGACTTCACCTACCAAAAATTACACGTGGACCACTAGGTGACGCTATAATGTTTTTTTGTCTTTAACTCCCACATTACACATCACAGATTAGAAAACCATACATCCACGTATTCGTTGGATCAAGGTGAATCACGGGATGTAGGCCACGCCCATCTCTGCTAAAAAGTTTTTTCGCAATATGGCCCAAGCGCAACACCAACTTTTTCGAACTCGTCCTAGGCCGTGCGACTGATTTGCATGAAACATGGTAGGTGGCACCTACACATACACGTAACCAAAAGTTGCAAAAAGAATTTTGCTAAAGTAAAGTTTGTGCATATGACGACCAAACAACTTTTCTTAGCTCTCTACTAAACACAAACTTAATCATATGTTGGCCAAATTAAATGGTATCAGCAATACACTTGAGAACCTTGTCCAACATAGCACTCCGATGTTCTATACCACATTTGGGGAAGATCGGCCATTAGGGGGCGCTATAATAAACGTTTACGTTTTTTAGCAAATAACTCAATGCATTTAAATGGGAAATTTTCAATTGCAGTATCTCGGCCACAGTACATGCTATCAACGCGGAACTCGTGGGGCTTCGTTGGCATGCCGTCCTGAGGCTCTATACCAAATGTGGTAAAGATCGGCCATTAGGGGGCGCTAAAGTCAACGTAGACAAAATTGGGCCCTTTGCTCCATCGACGTTGATGGGATATTTGCATCGCAACGTACCCCAGACCTTGCGGCTCACGCCTCTCGATATTTACCGACGTTTGCCTCCGCACCGTCAGGCTTTAGGGTCCGCTTTCGCGCGCTCCCCAGGGCGTCGGGGGCGACTTGCATCGGTGACTTGGACCCCGTCATAACTGCTTGCAGTTCTAGTTCAATGTTTTTGTCTCATTTTTCGAAGATTATATTTTTTGTTTGGCCGCTTTTTATCCAATGTTGTTGGGGTTTAATTACAGTACACAATAATGTAAAAAATATATTCAAATGTTGGCTGAGCGAGTTTATTCAGCATTCTTGTCACTTTTTTAGACATTTGTGATGCTTTTTTGAAAGAGTCTCTAGCGAACTTCACTCTATGATGAACACTGGCTTTATCCAACTTTTTTGACGCTTTTTTATGCTTTTGGCGCTTTTTTAAAAAACGTTGTCCCTCTTTTCAACACTTTTTTTTCATGGTCAGTAAACCTAATAAAATGACATTATACCTAATTTTTGAGTTTGAAAAAAAGCTGATATTACGAATTATTTTGACTAATAGAATAGTTAAGATCAGAGGATGTTGAGTAGATCACAGACTGGTTTATGTCAAAACTGTTTTGAAACCATTTAAAAAAAATTTTTCAAATGCCATGAAATTAAATAAAACAGCCGAAATTCAATGGAAGTAATCATTAATCTTACCTGCGAAGAACATAGATGTAATGTTATATTGGTTCCATACAACGTACATGCATGCGTCAAAGTTATTTTGGGGCAATTTGGTTGTTAAGAAACCCATATTTCTGATATAAATAACTTTCAAAATGGGTCAAATTTGACCCGAGGAAAACACAAGGGTTAAAATCCAAACTCTGTCAATCTTCTAATTACAAGTTGGGGGAGGGAAATGACTTTAGGGGAGACTGTCCTACCCTGAAAAGTGCCTACATACTGTAAGTTGTTTGTTCCAGTAGCAATTACGAACTATCTTTATGTTTAGAGTGGCTATAATCGGCATTATCTTACCCATTACAATACAATACATAGAAAGCCTAAACAGCGGATAAAACACGAAAACACCCCTTCACTAACACATGGTATGTCCCGGAACCTTTGAAGTGTTGCTTTGATAGCCTGGGCCCGGTTTTTCAAAAGTAATCCACTAGGATTTTGGAGAACGGATTGGATCAAATCTTGAAAATGGGTTTTTCAAAAGAAAAAACGGATTACATAATCGGATTAGATCACGTAATCCAATCTTGGCTTTGATCCGGATCAAACCTTTAGTTTGGGTTTTTCAGAACTTTTTTGTAGGATTTGGATCACTTTGATCCAAAAAATCTGGATTAAACTGATCCCATCAGAAGGGTGGATTCAGTGTGGATTTCATGCCCAAAATGTAATGAAAACATTAAAAATGTATCAAATAATACTATATTTGGATCATGCAGTATCTTACAAGATATCCTATTTATTCATAAGGTTTTAATTTTATTTGTTCATCCGTCAGGCTACAGTGATTAGGTAGGCTTTAACGTATTCAGCCTTTCAGTATAGGCCTACAGCAAAGTAGAAGGTGTTTGGCCTCATAAAATAATCCCCCAAACAGCTGTCAAAATTGACCAAAAACAATACATTTTATTCTGTCACTAATTGATATATATATATATATATATATATATATATATATATATATATATATATATATAGCCTACCTCAATCAAAAATATTTTTGTTTTTAGAATATTTATTAGTGATGCATGCCATGATTACAGAATAACCAAAAACATGCAAAGAATGGCAATCACTGATTTTTGAAATCCAAAACAAATCCAAATCAGTGTTTGTGTTGTAGGTCTCAGATGAGCGGACTGCTGGAAGAGGATGGGGTGGGGGTTTTCTTGTTTTTATTTTGTTTTTAAATGTGTGTTTTCATTTCAAATAAAAATAAACTTATATTGACCCCTCACTGGCTATTCTACTTGTTGCTCTTTACATATCTATAGTTCTACATTGTGATTTCCTATCCTGTTTGAGCACTGGTTATCCAGATTTGGTGATCCTGAAAAGTTCCTATCCGGATCAGATTGATCCAATCCGATGTTGCTTTGAAAAACTGGCTCAAAAGTAAGCTGGATTACGTGATCACGGATCGCAAAAAAAAGGATTACTAAATCCGGATCAATTTTATCCGGATTAAACCTTTTGAAAAACCGGGCCCAGGTCTCATATTTCAAACGCAGACTATTTAGCTAGTTACTAAATTCACTTCTGAGAGTTTTTTAATGCAAGAAATCAACTATATAGAGCTCAAATATGGGCCGTTTTACGAAAATTGATGGCTAATTGCAAATTTGGTAAGACATGTCAGACTTCAGATCCTCCACACAGCTGCGCTCCATACCCACAGAAAAGTCACCGTTTCTGGATTACTGGACTACCGGGACTCGGGCCTCCACAGAGATCCACGGACCTGGCCATCTGCCGGTTGTCGACATAATTACAGTATATTTACAATTTCGTCACGGCACTTATATCACAGTTACCCTAAGGTCTTACAAAGCTAACGCTAGTGTCCGATTTCAATTTAATGCATTTTTCTGAATATGAGGGGTCTATTTAGGAGGAGCTGCTTGTAGCATTCAATCAACAAAGTTAACACTTGTGTCCGATTTCAATTTAAGGCATTTTTGTAAATTTGAGAGGTCTATTTAGGAGGAGCTGTCAGCTGCTAGCTATGTGTCCCATTCAATCCTATGGAAAGATCGCCGCTCCACTTTCGGCATAACTATCATATATTTACACTGTGAATTTAGTCACGGCACTTCTATCACAGCTACCCTAAAGTCTTACAAAGCTTAGCTAACACTTGTCCGATTTAAATTTAATGCATTTTTGTGAGTTTCGTTTGAAGGAGGCTAGCTAGCGCTCAGCTAGTTACATCCAACTCACCGTGGGCACTATCAATGATACTCACGGACAAGAAGCGTTTATTTCCCCACACACATCCATTAACAGATTAAGTGCAACCTGTGGTAAGAGATTGCGGGCGTAACAAGCTTGCTGACCGCGCTCTCACTCACATACACCGGCCATTTAGCAGGAGAGGGGGGGAGCAGCGAGCTGCAGGCCTTGGAGCTCCATCAAAGCCTCGGAATTTAGTAGTCCAGTATTCCAGAAACGATGACTTTGCGCGGGTATGGAGCGCCGCAGGCTGCCGGCCGTGATGGAGCTCCATCTAGCTCACAGTGGGCAGGGGTCTGTGAAGGAGGACAGGCCGGGCGGCGAGGCAGCAACCCAGGCAGCACCAGCCGCTGAACACAGTCGGACAAAATTTGCAATCAATTTGCCATCGATTTTGGTAAAATGGCACATATTTGACCTCTACATAGTTGATTTCTCGCATAAAAAAGTAATGTATACAATTTCTGAGATCTGCGCAACCTAGATTCAGAAGATTAGCTAAGATGACCTCAGGTCAGTGTTGTAGCCTATGTAAATGTTGGGGCATGACAAAGGTAGAGACTAGAGCCAAATAAGGATTGAAATAACGAGGAGCCCCCGAGTTGACGTCAACGCTGTGGTTCGTTGGGATTTGCCCGTTTTCAGAGGCAGTTTCAAATAGTGAGATTTGCAGAGGAAAGAGGTGTCAATGGGATTTTGAGGTTCTATGTATGCCCTATTTACCCACCAAACTGTTGTAAAATCGGTCTTGCATTCTGTCACCCCTTTAAGAGAACTTTCAATCAAAGCCTTTCAAAGTAAAAATAAAGCCAAGCTACAAAAAATGAAAACAAGATAAGGGTGTTTACGATCAAATATGTGTTATAGAGTATGATTCATGCATCAACAATCAACGAAAACAAAGTTCTATAATGTTTCTATAATGATTTAGTACAACACAGTACTTTTTTGGGGGGCTTTTCCACCTTTAATTGATAGGACAGCTAGGTGAGAAAGGGGAGAGAGAGGGGGAAGACATGCAGGAAATTTTCACAGGTCGAACTCGAACCCTGGACCTCTGCGTCGAGGCATAAGCATCAAATGAGTCATCCTCATTTTTTTGCAGACTCGTATTTCCTGAGAGAGATGATGCCAGGTCGGCAGGTTCAGTGTGAAAAGGGTCTCACATGGGACAGAAGGATGATGGGAAATGATCTCTCTCTCACTCACTCACTCACTCTCTCACTCTGTGCCTCTCTGTCTCTGTATCTCTCTCACTCACTCACTTTCTCCCTGTCTCTCTCTCTCTCTGTCTATCTCTCTCCCTCTCTCTGTCTCTCACTCACTGTGTCTCTCTCTTTCTGTCTCTCACTCACTCTCTCTCTCTCTCTCTCTCTTTTTCTCTCTCTCTCCCTCTCTCTCTATCTCTTTCTCTCTCCCTCTGTCTCTCTCTCAATTCAATTCAATTTTGCTTTATTGGAATGTTGCCAAAGCAGTTTACAGAAAATGCATATGTAGTAGCCTACATATTACATATTAAATACATCTCTCCCTCTCTTTCTGTCTCTCTCCCTCTCTCTCACTCTCCCTCTTTCTGTCTCCCTCTCTCTCACTCACTGTGTGTCTCTTTCTGTCTCTCTCCCTCTTTCTGTCTATCTCTCCCTCTGTCTCTCTCTCTCTCTCTCTCTCTCTCTCTCTCTCTCTCTCTCTCTCTCTATTCAATCGATACATCTGTGTTTCCAAAGCATAGGAACAAACATACAAACAACAAGGAGTAAATACATATGGGGGCTGTTTCACAAAAGTAGAATATATAAATCCAGGATAACCGATAAAGCGAGACTTGACCTAGTCTAATCTGTGCAGCCTGGCTTGGTGCGTTTCACCAAAGAATTTCTAATATAGGAAGAAGTTCCACTCCCTCGTTACTTCCTGGTTCTGAGTTCCACAAGATGGCGTTCACAGGCCAGTGCAGAATGAATGGGACTCTATGGAGCTATACCCCTAAAAATCCACTTTTCTCAGGATATCATTTTTTGTCTAGTAATTTGAATGTTGCATTCGAAAGGGGAGGCAAAGAAAATACATACTGCTGGGTGTTAGATTTTTTAAAGTCGCTTTTTTGTTCTAAAAAGCCTTTTAAAATGTCAGTGACGTCATACACATATACGGCCAGAGATACTGCTTTACGGCAAGCTCTGAGTCACTTCCTTTTTAGTCTCGAGGCATCGACAACACAGCTGACAGGTTAGACTCTCCCTGTCAATACACATGCTAGAAAGAGGTTTGCTAATGTTTTAACGACCACGCCGAAATATTCACTCTGACATTCATTCTGGCTCCGCTTCGGATGCCGTCAAGCGGGATCTCCGATCGTAATCAGTCCTTCACTGACCAATCAGCATTCATTAGCAGAATGCTAGCGTGGTATGGGCAACAACGACTCAACCTGTAACAAATCGAAAGGGCATAAGTACTCGTTCATTCAACTTTTGACCTATAATCCATGTTGAACTTGCAAAAACTACAATCAAATCTGAGATTTCTCAACGACAATCAGGCAAAAGAGACAAATTTAGCCGTCTAGCTCCATAGGGTCCCATTCATTTAGCCGTCTAGCTCCATAGGGTCTCATTCATTTAGCCGTCTAGCTCCATAGGGTCCCATTCATTTCCCACTGGACCGTGATCACCCCCAGTGGAACTCTGGTGGAACTGCAACCAAAGTAGGTACAGTGGGGCTGAATGGGGAGTGGAACGGCTTTCTGTAGACGGGCTTTGGTTTCACGAAGGCCAAGCCAGGCTGAGCAGGAGCGACTAGTCGAGCCAGGCTGAAGTAATCACGGATTTCCTTAACAGACCGCAAGGTCGATCACAGATTTACTGATGCTACAATGTAGAATACGCATTGTTCATACTTTATACAGAGTGAGCAGCAGCTTCTTGTGGAAGTATGATAACGTCAAACACATTGTTATGAAATCCTGGCTTAATCCCTTATCTTGGTTTTGTGAAATAGCCCTCTGAAATAATAATACAAGTAAACAGGATCACTATGATATAATAATAAACAAATACTGTACATGTCCTTTAAAAGGTATGTTGAAACTATATAATAAAATGATAACGTCAAACACATTGTTTGTAAAAAAAAAAAAAAAAAAAGAAAAGAAACACGGGAGCTGTAATGAAACAGTGAGAGAAAGCGTGGCAGACGATCGCGGACCGACTGAATGCATAAGCAGCCTAAAAATATACATTAACTGGCTGCTGCTCTGAACTGAAACCGTCATAATCATACCATTCAAGGATTAGGCTACCAATCATTTGCACAAATTAACTCTTTGTCTTAAAAGTAAGCAGAAGATAATGTTACTCAGGAAATTTACCATGAAGATCCATTTTCTACAACGCTAGAATATGATGCATAAATATTTTTGTTGTTTCAGTTAAGAGCAGTAGTTCATACATGTATATTTTCAATCAGTCGGTCCGCTATTATCTGACACGATATTTTTTAGGTTTATTTTTTTATTTTTTATACAGGCTGAGTTTCCTTCTTTACATATTATATGTTTTGCTCCCTCGTATATATATATATATATATATATATATATATATGGACATAGAAAAGAAAGACACTGAAGAAATTGGACTCTAAAATGTAGAGACTAAAGATAATTAAGTGATAAATATAATGCACACTGTAAACATGAATGTAACAGAGTATTATTCATCAGTTATTGTCCCCCAGCAAAATATGAGGTCAAAAACCATTGGGGTGTCTGCTCCCTGTTGTTACATGAATGTGCAGTAGCCTACAACACTAGATAGTTACTGGTCCAATGAACTAAGACTATAATTAAGGAGGATTGTACAATCAGGATAGGTTTTTATAATTGTACAATTCTCTCAAATTATGGTCCCAGTTTATTGGACAACACAAATTGTGTGCTAAGAATGTCATTTTATTGAATTGTATTATTATTAAAGAATACAAAAAAATGAATCAACTAAAATAATAAAAAAAAAAATCAATTGCTGACATTAGGAGAAACTCATACGAGGTAAAAACAGATATAGAAACATACATGTACAGCACTTTATATATTGCCCTTAGTAACTGACTTCATTTAAAACACATTTGGCAACTTTATCAGCCTTTTCTAATTATCTCAACAACAGCTGTAATATATTCATCAAACTTCTAACAACAATATAAACAGCAGTCTTCATACAGCAATATAACAGTAACAATGACTGTCACATGAATAATTACAAAAAATAATGGTCACAACTTTAAATAATAATAGTACTTAAATAAACAGCAATATGCACCTATTGTACTTTAATGCAGGCTGATAATAATAAGGTAAAACCACTGCTGAGTGAACAGAAAAGGCTCCAGGATTAATAAATCCTGGCTGTTAGTCTGGTCAGGAGCAGGCTAGCTGTACAGAATAAATCTCCATGGTAACTTAGGCGCCTCTGCTTTTGTGTAACCGAGTCAAGTGTAAATTGAGCCAGGATAACTGGGAAATCCTGGCTTAATCCCTTATCTTGGTTTTGTGAAATAGCCCTCTGAAATAATAATACAAGTAAACAGGATCACTATGATATAATAATAAACAAATACTGTACATGTCCTTTAAAGGGTATGTTGAAACTATAATATTAAAAACATACACAAAAGAATAGTAATGATAATATACATCTCTCTCAATTTTTTTTCAATTCAAAGAGCTTTATTGGCATGACAATACATTAATTATACTGTATTGCCAAAGCAGATAACATGAATAAAAAGAAATTAACAATAACTGGCACAACCTAATCTATAACATGAACACCAGTTTAAACATAAAGTGATAGAGGCAGGAGGACAACAATGGTAGAGCACAACAAGTTACAACTTTCTCTTAATTTAAAGCCCCAGTGTGTAAGAATTTCCCCCATCTAGCGGTGAAATTGTATATGACAGCCAACTTAATTTCACTTTGTAGCCCCCCCCATTCCGAGTGAGTTATAACTCCTACGGTGGCCGAACCCGAAATTAGCGACAAACGTCCGTGAGTGTCCCTTCCAGTGTAATAATAGTTTGACGTTATTTTGGTACCATTTCATTGCTAACATCAGCTATCAGGTTCCCAAACATATGCAAGCTTATGTTAGTAAAGTATCAGTGCAATCGTTATTCTGTATATTGTACCAGATTAATAGTGTAAGGCGATGTTTACAGCGTAGGAGAGAAGCAACGGAGGTTTGTGTTTTTAATATATTTCTCTGAGCAGCATGAACAATGTCAAAGAAACTGAAATGATCTCTTAGTGTCTCCATCGTTTCCACGCAGCTGTTCTAGTAGCTAGTCTGTGTTACAACTCCATGACGTGAGTTGTCTGCCAGGGAAATCACGGCACATATGATTATGTTTATGTTACAAGGTAGACAATCCTTTTTCATCATTGACGCGAGGAAAAGTATCCTAGACGTCGTTCTAGCGTTATGCAACCATGCTATAGTTAGCCAAGCAAGTAGCAACTATAAAACTTTTCCACAAATAGGCAGAATTACCTGTTGAGAAGAAAGCAGGCAACTTCGGCGTCCCTTTTAAAATCCTTGCTCCTCATCAGCTCTTTCCATCTTGGAAAAGCCACAACAATATTAACTTTGGTCGCGTTGCTTTGCCTGTCACGTTGTCATTTTAATTTCCTCGGCGACTCAGTTACATGTCCTCGATAACAGACGCAACAGGCTTTCAAATCTGCCGGCAGTTAGTCACAAGTAATCTTCTCCCCCTCCCTCCCTGGCATACGTCAGTCATAGACAGTTAAAGAAAACAGTCGGTCACAGTCAGTGCCACTGAGTGAAAAGCGTGAAATGCGGAGCAGTATGTCCTGTATGTCCCTTACGGGCTACCGTATTTCAAGATGGCGCATGGCTATGGAGCGTCTACCCCAGTTCATGTAAGCGCAAATATAAAATTTCAAGCCAATAGGAATACTTGGAATTGATAGTGGTGGTCAATATTCATAAAAAAGGACAAGTTTGTTTTGTTTGTTTGTCTGTCGGCACGTCAGACACCACCTACCAAGAGCCTGGGTCTGTCCCAGGTTTCTTCCTAAAAGGGAGTTTTTCCTCGCCACTGTTGCACTAGTGCTTGCTCTTGGAGGATTTGTTGGGTTTTTGTAAATTATAGTGTGGTCTAGACCTACTCTATCTGTAAAGTGTCTTCAGATAACTCCTGTTATGATTTGATACTATAAATAAAATTGAATTGAATTGAGTTTGTGAAGGGCAATACAGATTTTGATAATAAACAACTACAAATGTTACACAATGGGGCTTTAATTTATTTTGTAATCTCTCTCTCTCTCTCTCTCTCTCTCTCTCTCTCTCTCTCTCTCTCTCCCTCTCCTTCTCCATCAGCTGACTCAGGTCCGCCAGCCTGTCAATCAGACCCGTTTCTGCAATGTGGTTGGTCTCTCTCCTCCGGGCTGGGCGGTGCCCGCGGAGCCACGTGGAGTCTGCTTTCAATATGTGCTGGGTGTCTCTGTGCGGTCGTCAGTCTGAGCCATCCTCCGGTGGAGACACTCCGAAACATTCTGTATTATCTGTAAGGAACTGAGAAAAATATATTTAGCTTTCACTTCTACTGACGTTACATTTCCACCAGTGTCAGCGGAGGAGAAAAGGCTGATTTTCTTTCATTTATGCGTAAAAGTGTTTTTGGTTGAGTTATTAATTAACTGGTGAGGAATATCGGCTTCGTGTTGATATTCATTGGATGGACTTTGCTCACTGGATGGTTTTGCGCTCTTCACTTAACGCACCAAAAACATTAACAAACAAAACATTTAGGAGTTAATTGTCGAAATCACAGTGCTCTGCTGCTGCAGGGGAACTTTGCTCTTTGAGCCCTCACATAAACAGTTGTTTTCACAGCTGACATCATTTCCCATCGGATCCCAGTCAGAAACACATCTCGCGGCTCTGGCGGATAATTTGCTGTCTTCTCCAGCTGAAACGGGTTTGATGGAAATATGAGCAAAGCTGTTCCCTTACACAGACTCCCCTTCCACCTGCTCCCTCTGCTGCTGCTGTTGCTTCATGCCTCCCCGGTGTGTATGTCCGCGCAGCCCGGGCACCCAGCGCGCTACTTCGGACACATAGCGGAGAACTCCCCGGCTGGGACGCGGGTCTTCGGGGTGCTGCTGCCGCTGGGAGCCGCCGGCTGCCCCGGCGTGGACCTGAATGCCAGCCTGCTGGGGGATTACGCGTCCGATTTCCGGCTTATTCACTACTACGGCCACCGGGACCACCGCCATCTGGCGTTGGTCTCCGCCAAAGCTCTGGACCGGGAGTTCATAGCGATGTACGAGCTGACGGTGCAGCTGCCGCCGCGCTGTCAGAGGAGAGCGGCCGCCGTGCAGGTGGAAGTGTCGGACAGGAACGACAACATCCCCCGGTTCACCGGCGGGAACCAGACGGTGGAAGTGCACGAGCTGACACCGCTCGGCACCGAGCTGACTCGCTTCGGCGCGAAAGACGGCGACGCGGAGAGGAACGGCCGCATCACGTTTTACGCGGCGCCGCAGTCTCCGCTGCTGCACGTGGTTCCACATACGGGACAGGTGAAGTTGGCAGGGTCGCTGCTGGGGGTCAGCCGGTTGACCTTGCGGCTGCGCGTGAGTGACGGCGGGGATGTGGCCCTGACGGGAGAGCCGGTGTTCCTGCACGTCAACGTTCGCCGCTCCGGCGGAGCGAGAGCTCGCCGGAGGCTCCGCGCCCTCACCGAGGAGCTGAGCTACACCGTTACCGTCCCGGATAACTGCAGAGTTGGGGATCTGGTGTTCACGGTGCCGGACCAGAGGTTCGAGCAGCGGCGGTTCGAGATGATTTCCGATCCTGACTCTCCGGTCCAGATCGAGCGGGACTCGGGGCGTCTGTACCTGGCGCGCAGCCTGCGCGAGCCCGCAGAGGTGGCGGTGAAGATCCAGAATCTCCACGGTAAGAAGACTTTTTGTTGTTTTGTATGTATGTATGTGTGTATGTATGTATGTATGTATGTATGCATATGGAAGATGATTAGGGCCACATGTGACAAATGTAGCTAGCCTATTTGGGTTCTGAGTTTGAAGTCAGAATTTTGAATTTCTCTGAATTCCCCCCTCGGAACAATTACTTTTTGTAATAAGTTTGAGTTTTTTTCCCTCAGAATTTAATTACAGTTATTTGCGTTTGAAGTCAGAATTGAATGATTTTTTTTTCTCCTAAGAACTTAAAACTCCGAACTTTTTACATGTGGCCCCAATCCTCTTCTGTACAAGGAGACTTGTTTTACCTGTAGAGTTCTGATGATGTCTGAGAGTCTGAAGCTGCTGCATCATCAGAGTTTTACATGCTGGATTTATATATTGATGCAGCTGGAAAATGTAACTCGGTGTGTTGGTTTACTGCTCAGTTTAGGTGTTTGGGATCACGCTGTTTTGATCTGGATAAGTAGACTTGTGTGTGTATCTGGATTTAAAGTGTTCATATTTTGCTCATTTTCAGGTTCGTAATTGTATTTAGAGGTTATATCAGAATAGGTTTACATGGTCAAAAATAGGTTTACATGGTTTAATTTTCAAAAAACATCATATTTTTGTTGTACTGCACATTGCTGCAGCTCCTCTTTTCACCCTGCCTGTTGAGTTCTCTGTTTTAGCTATAGAGTAGGGATGGGCATAATTAATCGACGATCGATTATTAAGAATTTCGTCGATCACGTTAATTTGTCATCGATTAAACTAATGCAGGTTGCGTTGTGTAGTTTGATTGCAGCAATGTAATGAGTAATGAGTGGCACAGGAGTTTAACAAGTTTTATTCTAGGTTTGATGCCCACGATTTTAGTAAAGAAACGGGTGATTTAAAGGACAGTCTAATCAACTCGGCCCTTCCTACTCCTTTTTTTTCTGAACGAAATGTTGTTAATACTTTTAAATATAGTAAGGCTTGTACAACCACTGGCCCCGACAACATTAGTAGCCGCATGTTGACCCTCTGTGCAGATCAATTAGGTTTTATTTTTTATTATATTTTTAATTTATCTTTGTGTCAACACAGAGTCCCTAATTTATGGAAACAATCAATAATTATTCCAATCGCAAAAAGCAAACACCCAAAAATTCTAAATGACTATAGACCTGTGGCTCTAACTTCATTAGTTATGAAGTCTTTTGAAAAAATTATAAAGAAAGAACTGCTGGGAAAAATTGAACACCTACTCGACCCATTGCAGTTTGCTTATAGAGCCAATAGGGGGGTACAGGATGCGACTATAACTCTGCTTAACCTCATATATAAGCACTTAGAGGGACATAAAAAACATGTTAGACTGCTTTTTGCGGACTTCTCGTCTGCTTTTAACACTATCCAGCCCCATTTATTGGTGCAGAAGCTCATAACAAACTTTGGGCTAAATCACAACTTGGTGGGCTGGATTTTGGACTTTCTTATTAACAGGACACAGAGAGTGAGAGTAAATGGACACCTGTCTGGAATCTCAGTGACATCAACCGGCTCCCCTCAAGGCTGTGTTCTCTCTCTCCTCTTCTGTACATTATGTACACAAATGATTGTCGGAGTGAACTAATCAATAACTATATTTTAAAGTTTGCAGATGATACAGTCATAGTAGGTTTAATGGACAACATTGAAACATCTTACGGCCCGGTACTACCTTATTTTTTAACTTGGTGCAAAGAAGCTTTTTTAGACCTAAATATTACAAAGACAAAGGAAATGTGCATTGATTTTAGACGTCACCATCCAACTCTTGAAAAGACAATTATTGATGGAAAAGAGGTGGAATTTGTTGAGTCGTACAAGTACTTGGGAATCATTATTGATAACAAGTTGACCTTTGATCTGAACACAGACATGCTAAATAAGAAAAGTCAGCAACGTCTCTTCTGTCTGAGAAAGTTAGCTAAGTTTCAAGTAGACAGATCCCTGATGACTTTGTTTTATAAATCTTTTATTGAGTCCGTTTTTACTTTTTCATGTATTTGCTGGTATGCTTCTCTTACCTTAAAACAGAAAAACACATTAGCAATGGTAAATAAAGTTAGCAGCAAAATTATCGGGACTCAACAGGTACAACTGATTGAGCTGTACAATAGACAAGTACTGAAAAAGGCGGAATCCATCATGTCTTGCAGTTCTCACCCACTGCATGCGGAATTTAAGATGCTGCCCTCTGGTTCCCGCCTTAGTCAGCCATACGCCAAAACAAATAGATATAAATTCTCCTTTGTACCCTCTGCTATCTCTCTGCTTAACTCTGTAAAAAAAAACAGGTAACATCTGCACATAAGGTATACAAAATTTTTAATGTTAGTGGTACAAATTCATCTATTAGTCTGATCTTGAATTTTAAATTTCAATTATGTTGATGTTTTGTTGTAATGTATTGTATGTTAACTACTTTGCTACTGCAGCAAAACGAATTGCCCCTCGGGGACAAATAAAGGTCTTGAACTTGAGTATGTCAGCAGCAATTAAACATTTTACCACCCGGGGGCGCCATAGGCTGCTCAGTTAGCTGCGAGTTACGTTTTGATTCAAAGTAAACATGAAGAGGTCACGGCGAAGTGTGGCGTGGGACCATTTTGATTTAAAAAAACGACTTAGTTCACTGCAAACTCTGCGACGCCGTGTATAAGTACAACACGGCCACGACTCAAATGATGTACCACTTAAACAAAGTGCATCCGACCCTGGTTAACGTCGGTGGCGGTGCGTCCTGCTCTCAGTCTCAACCTAGCATCAACTCTGCGTTAGCACGGAGGAGCTGCGATGCACAACGAGCAGAGGGAAATTACCGGAGGGATCTGCACGTTCATTGAGATGGATATTGGAACCAGCATTTCACATTCCGTCACGACGTACCATCACCAGACTGGTAGAAAGTTACTACGAAGAACGGAATGAGGTTCCCTGGGCCGGGCTGGCCAAGTTAGCGCGGAGGTAGCTACCTGCATCCCGTGCCAGCGGGTGTGTTCGGCGGCTGAACTGACGATCACCAGGTAGCGGTCGCGCCTGACCCATGGATGTATTAAGGGAACCTGAGATCCCAGATCATGTCAACCTGCTTATTTTTCTCAACAAAAACCAGTAGACTGGTGCGGAAGTTGTATGTGAGTAACTGGTTATTTTATATTAGGCTTTGTCCGTGCCTTGGATAGTTTTGAGTTACATTTTGAGAAAACCTGTCAGATCTAAGTAGTATTATGTTTTTGGTTAAGTTATGGTTAAGTTAATATTGAACATGATTATTTTTATTTATTATTTTGGAACAAACGAGGGTCTCTGTTTAACAACGCCGGCTCGCAGCAACGGTTCCGCTGCTAAATTAAACACCGCAGCGCATATATCTTTAAGTTTAGCCAAACCTCCAGTTTAACTGCCACACGTTGTTCTTCTTGTATTTAAGTTCTCATCGAGGTAAAAACATGCTGTATTTTTGTATTTTCATTGCGTTTTTAATTTATAAAAAGATAAATAAATAATGAATTTTAATATAAAAATATTAATGATTAATCGATAATTGACCATTAATTCTCCCGACGATCGACGAAGAAAATTTAATCGAATGCCCATCCCTACTACAGAGTGAGGCATGACACTTCTATTCCATCTTTGTTGGAAGTCGCACATGCGCAGTACCTAGGTAAGGACTACTAGCCAGTCAGAAGCAGAGTATGAGGGCGTGCCATGCTAGCAGCTAGGCAAGCATTATAACGTGTGTTCCAAAGTAACCACGTTTGTCTCTGAAGTAAAGTCTGTACTACAACAGAGCTGTTTGGAGCAGTTTGTGAACAGTGTTTTCTGTTGGAGATGGTAAGTCCCTTTGGGGGGGACTTTGGGCTTTTTCACTTTGTAAACCTATAACGTGCACAACAAAAGATACACTCACCTAAAGGATTATTAGGAACACCATACTAATACCGTATTTCACCCTATCCTATCAATATGGGCCAACATTTCTAAAGGATGCTTCCAGCACCATGTTAAATCACTGACACAAAGAATTAAGGCAGTTCTGAAGGCGAAAGGGATCCCCCACACCATTACACCAACAGCCTGCCCAGTGGTAATAAAGCATGACAGATCCATGTTCTCATTCTGTTTACGCCAAATTCTGACTCTACCATCAGAATGTCTCAACAGAAATCGAGACTCATCAGACCAGGCAACATTTTTCCAGTCTTCAACTGTCCAATTTTGGTGAGCTCGTGCAAATTGTAGCCTCATTTTCCTGAGAGATGAGTGGTACCCAGTGGGATCTTCTGCTGGTGTAGCCCATCCACCTCAAGGTTGTGCGTGTTTATGTGAGTCAAAGTTGATCTTCTATCTCTTGGAATCACTCGGCCCATTCTCCTCTGACCTCTAGCATCAACAAGGCATTTTCGCCCCCCAGGACTGCAGCATACTGGATGTTTTTCCTTTTTCAGACCATTCTTTGTAAACCCTAGAACTGGTTGTGTGTGAAAATCCCAGTAACTGAGCAGATTGTGAAATACTCAGACCAGCCCGTCTGGCAACAACAACCATGCCACGCTTTCCCATTCTGACATTCAGTTTGGAGTTCAGGAGATTGTCTAGACCTGGACGACTCCTGAACTCCAAACTCCCCTATTACTTGATCTCTGGTTTAAATCCTATTTAAAGAATAGGGACTACTTTGTATCTATAGGTAATTATACATCTGAGCATACAAATATGACGTGCGGAGTTCCCCAAGGCTCCGTTCTGGGGCCTCTTCTGTTTAACATCTACATGCTTCCACTGGCTCAGATTATGGAAAACAACAAAATATGTTACCACAGTTATGCGGACGACACACAAATTTACATAACCTTATCGCCAGGAGACTATAGTCCTATACAAACACTGACTAAGTGCATTGAACAAATTAATGACTGGATGTGCCAGAACTTTCTTAAATGAAGAAAAAACTGAGGTGGTTGTTTTTGGAGCAAAAGAGGAACGATTAAAAGTCAGCGCTCAGCTTCAAATGACAATGTTAAAAACAACAAAGCCAGAAATCTTGGTGTAATTATGGACTCAGACCTGAATTTCAACAGCCACATTAAGACAATTACAAAGTCATCCTATTACCACCTTAAGAATATATCAAGGGGAAAGGGACTTATGTCTCAGCAGGACTTGGAAAAACTTGTCCATGCTTTTATCTTCAGTAGACTGGACTACTGTAACGGTGTCTTTACAGGTCTCCCTAAAAAATCAATCAGACAGCTGCAGCTGATTCAGAACGCTGCTGCTCGAGTCCTCACTAAGACCAAGAAAGTGGATCACATCACTCCAGTTCTGAAGTCTTTACACTGGCTTCCTGTGCCTCAGAGAGTTGATTTCAAAATACTTTTGCTAGTTTATAAATCATTAAACGGTTTAGGTCCAAAATACATTTCTGACCTGCTAGTAAACTACGAACCACCCAGACCTCTCAGGTCGTCTGGGACAGGTCTGCTTTCTGTCCCCAGGGTCAGAACTAAACAGGGAGAAGCAGCATTTAGTTTCTATGCTCCACATATCTGTGGAGAAAAAATTGCAGGTCCGCTGCAACTCTGTTCTTTTAAATCAAGGCTGAAGACCTTTCTTCTTGATGTTGCCTTTCATTAAATGACTATCCATTTCTTATACTTTCGTTGCTTGTTTTATCTGCTTTTATATAACTGTTTTTAACTGCTCTTTAATGTTTAATTTCTTATACTGCACTGTAACTTTGATTATTGTATTTTGATTGTCTTCATGTAAAGCACTTTGAATTGCCCTGTTGCTGAAAAGTGCTATACAAATAAAGCTGCCTTGCCTTGCCTTGCCTAAATGCATTGAAGCAGCCAAAAAGCATCATATGAGCACTTTAACGGCTGTGGTTGGTTGGTTTTCTCGCTGAAATGAAACCTGAGAAACCTTTCATTCATAGACACCACGTATTTTTATCTTAAGAAACAACTGTACCGTCTAGTTTCATCCCAGAAAAGCTCTTATGAGAGGTGTCAGCAACTCTGGTGTAAACAAAAGTTTGACTCATTCTATTTTGGTTGTATCCTTAAAATGTGTGCATGTGATGGGGGTCAAAGGTCCGCAGTAATATATGATTAAGTCATAGGAAACAGTGGTATGGCCCTTTTAAAGGCCAATTTTTACATTTATCTTGATCGCTATATCATCATATCATATTCTTTATTCAGGACACAAAAAAAACGGTCCATAGCACAATACAAAACACAGCAAAAGACAAATACAAGATAAAACACAACAATAAGAAATGACAACAGTCAAGTTCCACAATACACAAAGAGTGTTCAGATATTAGCATATAGACTAAAACGCCAATGGTTCCACAATCTCGAAGTAAACCTAACCACACTCATTGCAGGGTTCACTAGTGTTGCAATTATGCTATTCAATGACTCAGTCTACACATACATCTGTACATGAGATCCCTGAGTACAGCAGGACAGGTAGATACCTCAACACTTACAAACATTTGGCTTGCACTGCTTTTTGAGGGTGAAATAAACTAAAACATTTTTACCACCCAGATCGACACCAACACCAGATCGATCACACACAAAATGGATGAGCTACACGCGTATCACGGACGGTAGTTACCAGCTAATAGATAGCAGCTACCAGCTAGCAGCTACCGGCAGGATCGAGACAGGGACCAGGGTAGGTGAATTTAAACATTGTCTGAGTTGAAAACGCATCTTGTTGTCATGTTGGCCCTGTTCATGTTGCACAGACATATTAATTGCAAGCTGATTATTTGAATAGTTGAAGTGTTTGTTTTTTGTTCAACTCGGCTACACTTTCCCGTTTGGATCAATAACTCAACAAGTCTTCATACAAAACAGTCTGTTGGTAGGTAGTTGTGGCGACATATTTGACGGTAATAGTGTATCAATACACAGGCGCCAAGTATCAATATTTCATTACACAAACTGCACGTGAGGATTTAACTTTTTCGTGCTAGGGTAATAAAAGAAAAACTAAAATTGAAGATGAACAAAGGGAAATGTCTCTTTAGATAAAACAGACGATTGTGATTGGTTTAAAGAAATGCCAATAGACCAGAGCACGTTTGTGGACTAGCCAGACCCTCCTCCACAGTGCAGCTCTGGCAAAGCGAGACTATGTTTAAAGAAACTTCTAATGTTATTGATGTGGTAAAGCTTCAAAAAACCCAAAGTGGAGAAGAAGTTTCTTTCTAAAACGAATTCACCAAATCAACTAATTTTGACCCAGAAAAACAAAAAGTTGCATGGTCGACGGGAAGGCAACACCCTTGTGTTAAACCTCATATATGCCCAGATCAACACAGGCCCGTATTATAATGAGGACATACACAAAGCTGACAACAAAGTTGTGAACATCAGCACAACATCTGTTAAGAAGTACTGGCGGCCGTCCGCTCTTCATTATCTGTACTTTGTCCAGTGTGTTTCGGAAAGACGGCAATTCCACTGTGGAAATTAGCAACATTTCCTTCACTATGTCTGCATGCCACAAGCCCATTTATCTCTGCTTTGTGTACCTGCTGTTGGATAAAGTCTTGGCTGCTCAGCAGGTGTCGGCAACATGCTCTTTTCATCCGCTACGGCGTCACTCAGCGTCCGGGGGTATTTAGCAACTAGCTTAGATTGGATGTTGTGTTCGTGGCGGTGGAGAGGTGTTTGTGACCGGGGGCCAATTTACACTTCACGCATTTGAAGTAATGGGCATACCTCCAGTGTTATGGTGTCATGCAAACATGCACAAAAACAGCGTCACGTGACCATCCGGCGGTCTCCTAATTTCGTAAGATATCAAACATTTTGTTGTGCACAGACTTTCGTACGATATCATACGGACTCGTTCATGAGAATGCGTTGTTAATTGTCACCTTAAGTCCCCCAAACTCAATTTAGGAAATACTAATCTGTCAGTGAATCCACCGACTGAAAGGTGAACCCCCGTCCATCTGGAGCTTCAACAAAACTCTTTAGAAATATTTCAAATCAGGTCAGTGAATCAGAGTCGCAGCAGTTGTTTGACAGGATGAAAACGACATCCAGATGCAGCTGTGCCCGCCCCATCCTCCTCCACCAAAGTAAATGTTTAGCCAAGAGCCTAAACTCTGCACATCTGGAGGGCAGTGGTGGCTCGGTATTCTGGTCGGATCTGCTCAATCAGTCGGTCCAAACTGCACCTCCGCTGTTTATTTGTAGAAATTAGTTGTGTTTGGTCACCTGGAACTCTCCCAGGTCTGAACACATTTGCCGAAACGGGACGCTTTGTTTGTGTTGAAGCAGACTGTGTGTGTCGTCCGTCCCACCCTCCCTCCCTCCCTCCCTCCCTCCCTCCCTCCCAATTGGAGAATTGAACGTGAACACAGATTATGAGCGATTCTTTCGCTCCGTAGTCACCAAAGTAAATATTGGACCCATTCTTCACAAGCCACATATCTCCAGAACATTCTGACACTAAAATGGCTTTTTTCAGACGGACACATCAGGAGGAACTTAACTTTGTTTGAGACCTGTTTCTGTCTCAAGAACAAATTCTCGCGAGATCTGGCAACACAGAGAAGCTAACGTCAGCTAACGTTCAGGATCACCCTAACAAAACTAATCTCTGTGATGCTAAATGTGTCTGTTAGCTGTGTAAATATCTAATGGTAGCAAAAGAAAATATTAATAAATTATACAAATTTAACATTTCATCCATCCACACGACGTTCACTACACTTTCAAATGAGGCCACGCCCATTTAGGAGACAGGAAGTGTGTACCGTTTCATACTATTGGCACTGCTTGAAATGCTCTCTTTGCTGTCAAAAAAGCTCTTTATGTAGTTTCTTCCAGTGTCGTTTTTCAACTTCGAAAAGACGCTCTGAGCTGCAAAAAAAATATCGCTGACGTTTTTTTAGAAAACAAGGTTTATTACATAGGAATACAAGGTTACACTTTACTTGAAGGCTTTTACTACATTACTACATAAGAGTTTACTACATAAGAGTGAGATGACACTGTCATGAATGTGTCAAACATTATAAACAAGTCATAAACGTTTATGACATAATGCTTCTTTTAGTAAGTGTCATTCGGTTTTTGTCATGACAAGTTATGGTTAGGATTAGGGTTAGAGTTAGCGTTAGCGGTCATGTCACTCTTATGTAGATACATTCAAGTAAAGTGTTACTGAATATAATGTAAAACAGACGCTGGCAGCTTCAAAAAAGTCGCCAATTGTGAACAATGTCTCAAACATCAAAAAAACGACTCAACCTTTGTTCTATATGTTGTTGAGTCATGTACTTACATTGTGCCATGTGAAAAATCTTGATCGATATTGCAGTATACTTTTACATATTTAGGGCCCGAGCGCCGACAGCGGCGAAGGTCCTATTGAAACTGAAGGAATTATTATTATTATTATATGAATTGCAATTTGAGGGGCTTAACATATTCAAAAACTCACCAAATTTGGCGGTTGCGTCAAGTCTGGTGAATATTTACGTATTTTAAGGGTTTCGGGAATAGGCGCACAAAAATGGCTCGCTAGCGCCCCCTACAAAGTTAAAAAAATTGAGCCCCTGCAGTACGTTTAACGTAGACTCACGAAACTTGGTCCACACATGTAGCATGTCAAGACGTACAGAAAACGTCATTGGAGCCTTACCCTAAACCCAACAGGAAGTCCGCCATTTTGAATTGAAAGTTCGAAATTAGTGTGATTTTGGCCATTTCCACGTCGTACTTTAACGAACTCCTCCTAGAGAGTTCGCCCGATCAACTTCAAATTTGGTCTGTGCCATCTTAAGACGTTAAAGATGAAAAGTTGTTAAAAGAAAAACATTTGGTCACAGGGCATGGCCGTGGCGGGGCGGCCATTTTGTGCGTTTTGCCATCGAAACAGGAAGTGGGTGTAACTCAAGTGTCCATTGTCCAATTCGCTCGAAACTTTTCACGATTCATAAGAGTCCAACCCTGAGGACACATAAGGGCCGATATTTTTTATTTAAGTCATAGCGCCCCCTAGTGGCAACAGGAAGTAGGCCTAAAAGTCAAGGTGCTATACTTTAACGAACTTCTCCTAGAGATTTCATCAGATTGACTTGAAATATGGTCTTTACTATGTCAGCACCTTAGCGATGAAAAGTTGTTAAAAGAAAAACTTTTTGTCGAACGGTGTGGGCATGGCGTGGCGGTCATTTTGACCATTCTTCGATGAACGAAGAAGTTGTTGTAACTTTAGTGTACATTGTCATATCTGCCCGAAACTTCTCAAGTTTGACAAGGATCCAGGTCGGAAGACACATGCAGGCCAAAATTGACATTTTGTCATAGCGCCCCCCGCTGGCAACACGAAATCTGCCTTATGACAAACATCATCTGATTTACATGAAACTTATAATATGTGGTCTACATGTGATACTGAGTCGCCCCATATACCTCTTTCATAACATTTTAACTGTTTAAGCTAGACCCTTGTGTGAGGTATCATTGAACTCAGCAGAGAGTTCCTTCTTCATTGGTGATGGTTTGACCCGCCCCCTATGCGTTAGCCACGCCCCCTTTCATAACATTTGAACCTTTTAAGGTAGTCTTGTGCGAGGTGTCATTGAACTCAGCGGAGAGTTCCTTCTTCATTGGTGATGTTTGACCCACCCCCTATGTTTTGGCCACGCCCCCTTTCACAACTAATGAACTGTATGACATAGAGTGTTGTGTGAGGTATCGTTGAACTCTACAGGGAGTTCCCTTTTCATTGCTGACGATTTGTGGTGTCTGATTGCCGCAGAAATGTACGGTCGCAAGGAGCGGCGTCCGCCCCTAACCCCGACGTGCACAGAGGTGCGAGGGCCCATCCATCGCTGCTTGCAGCTTTAATTTACTTTTTATCCGTTTCTCCCTTCAGTAATTGCTGCACAGGATGTTTAAAATTGTGGTTTTGTTGTGTAGACTTTCGTTAAGTTGTGGCATGAAATTCAGACACTGAACAGCAGTTAGTTTAAAAGAAAACACACACACACACACACGTACGTTTGTCCTCTTGTTTATGTGTGTAGGCCATGACTTCAGGCAACTCCCGTGTGTGTCTGTGTATTCTCATTTCCCTTTCTTATTTAAACTGTGTATGATTAATGTGCTTTATGCAGACATGCAGAAACAAGAGACAGAAACCAACATTTAGAACTAGGGGTGATACAGTTCATGAAAAAACATCCGAACCGTACAGTCCGCTTGTCTCGGTTCGGGGCGCGTGTGTGCCGCATGGTTTGCGCGTGTGCCGCATGGTTGGCGTGTGTGTGCCGCATGGTTTGACGCATGCGCAATGTAGGCTCGTGCCCATCAGGTGCCCGTATGACAGACAATGTGTTTCCCTTCCGCGCGAAAGAAGAGGTTTGGAAAAGTGTTGGGACCGGCAGTTTGGGTTAAATCTGATTTTAACCAAAAAGGGCTCAGCAGCTCAGCTGACCTCTGAGAGACAGAAGACACATGGGGCAGACAAAGAGGTTTTCGGCCTACATGTAAAACTCCAAGCCTGACCCACCTTTGAAACAAAGAGAGCACATGTCTGCTCACCAAAAAGGGGGAGACGTCACATTCTGCAGCAGCCAGGATGTCACACCTAGGTGTTACTGCACCCAAAACGGCCACAGGCCAGAGAATCCTGGATCCCCATTGGACCAGGGGACCTCGAACACAACAGGGGGGCCTGAGACTATAAAAGCCTCCTGAGCAACACATTTTCGCTCTTCACGGTAATTAATTTTACTGACAGGAGACGCGTGGTTCAGCTGATCGAAAATAACCTAGCTAGGGGCATTCGCTGGTCAAATGAAGACATGAAGTATCTTGTGATACGAAGGGATCCGGGCGGAAATACTAAGCCAGTATTTCGTCAAATCTGCAGAGGGTACATCACCTTGTTTTCCAAGGAAAAGGAGACGTGCCTCTTCTACAAGTCGACTTGGACCGAGTTCGTCCACTGCTCTGGACGTACGGGTCGTTGATCTCTGGCGAGGGATTAACTAACAAACTGGACAACATGTTAGTTCTGGGCAGATGTTAGAACTTGGTTTTATTTATATGTAAAGGTTACTGTTACCAATTGTTTACCATTAATGTTGATCGGGCCGCCGTGTCCACTATTTCTGTGAATGTATCACTGATCACAATATTGTGTTGATAGTCAACAATAGTCAGCTGTTCGCTCGCAGAAAGTAGCGAGGAAAATAAACCCTTTCTCTCCTTCAACAAGTCTCAGATTCTGCTGTAACGTCGAGTTAAGTTAGAGTCTAGAGTAAAACGAAGAGAGTGGTTATTTTCAAACCCACAAGAGATCGAGATTCAAGTGTTTTCCCGCCATTTCGCTCTCACACACACACACACACACACACACACACACACACACACACACACACACACACACACACACACACACACACACACACACACACACACACACACACACACACACACACGCACACACACACACGTGTCCATCCAACATGCTTGCTGTTTTGCTTTTGGTTGTAATGTTGTAAAAAGGCATACGTTTTTGACGTTAATAAATTCTACTATACTTAAATAGCAGTTGTCTGTGATTATTTGTATCTGTTGTAGTAATTGCTGGTTGAATACATGTAGTGCTCGGATTTCACCCCTTCCTAAACAACATATAAGACTGTTTTACAGTTTGATTATTGGTCCCTGAGTTCAGGGTGGTGCCCCGTTTTGATTGTTTGTCAATTTAGTGAAGTTATTAATAACCATATTCATAACTTTATTAATATTGATAAAACATCTTTGATAATTTGCTAATAATCAAATCTGTCCCCTACGAGTATCTAACATTTTGGGTTTGATTATTGGTCCCCGAGTGAGTGAAGCACAAACACACACACACACAAGTTGGATGCAGGAAAAACCGGAGATGAGACGTACTGGATTACCTAAATTGAGGATAGCTACGCTCATTATTGTAAGTGCAATGAGTTAAAGTCCAATAAGTACTTTATCAAATCGTATAATGTGTCCCAGGCCAGGATAGGAAATTAACTAAACACTGTAGGCTAAAGCTCAACCAGCCACTGACAGACAGATGTTCAAATTTGATTTATTCAATAAATTATTATTTTTTGGTAAGGATACTGGGAAAACTCAGCCCAGAGTAACTTTATTCTCCCTAAAACAAGTTTCCTTATTATTTTTTAAAGAACTATTAAAAAAAAAAAATCACAGCTTTTTTATGTTTTAACGTATTCTGACTTCAACGGAGCTTTAAGAGTTCCTCTCTTTTTGTTTTAAAGAATAGGCCTAAAATTTTTGTAAGAGCTACACTGAAGTTGGCAGTTTGATAAATGCAAGTTATTTCAATTGATATTCTGTAATATTTCAGTCTTAGTTTCTGTAGATGGCAACACACATTCCCCTTTTTTGCCAAATAAATGAAAAGCTTGCTGAAATCATCAATGTCTTCCCTCTTGCTGTATCAAAATCTCACCTAACTTTCCCCAGAGATGGTCCCAATAATGGGCTTAAAGTCAAGTCAAATTCAGTTTGTGCATGATTACATGATATAACTATTTTGTAATACTGTATCCTACATTGTGAATAATTAAGTTATATATAATATGCTGAAGTATATTTCTGGAGTGATAAAGATTAAAAGAAAAAATAACAAGAACTGTACAGAACCGAAAACCGTGACCCTGAAACCGGGATAGGAACCGAACTGTGAATTTTGTGAACCGTACCACTCCTATTTGGAACACTTTCACACCTATAGTTGGGTACGATTCAATGTGATTCCGGGATGAAGTCGCAGAATTTTTCATTTCATTTATTACATTATATTCTCATTTGGTTGGGTTTGCGTTTACACTGCACTTTGTCAAACACACCTAAACATTGTAAACAAATATCACACAGGGGAAACTGTCGCTGGTCTGTTGGACAGAATATCTGAGTGAAATTCGCTGATGAACACTAATGAGAGACAGATGATGACCAGCGATGTCATATCATATAATAACGGAAGCGAGTCTCAAGTCACTTTGGTGAGAGTCAAGCAAGACAAGTCGAATTTTTGCTCTTACTAAGTAGTTTTGGTGCCTAAACATAGCCAAACTAGGGGCACTAATTAATTAACTAATATGAAACGTTCCTGTGGGAGTAGGAACAAACAACTCATATCGTCGTATGGTTTGGAGCACTGGTTTGAAGCGGAAATATAATTATTCACTGTCCCATTAACTGTAACGAATGTGTTTATTTGCATATTTGAATGAGAAAAACATTCCTGTCGGGCTGAAATTAATGCAGCCCGCTGCTCACCAACGGGTCTGTTCCCTCATTAAACAGCAGCTTCACGCTTAACTGTTCATTGTTTTGGTGCGAGCGCAGACACACATAACACACAGACACACACACACACACACACACACACACACACACACACACACACACACACACACACACACACACAGACACACACACACACACACACACACACACAGACACACACACACACACACACACACAGACACACACACACACACACACACACACACACACACGCACACACACACACACACACACACACACACACACACACACACACACACACACACAGTTCTTTTCGACTATTCTATTCTAGTCTTTATTTCTGGATTTACCCTGAGGCCTGAAGCAACCTGCCGTGTGTGTGTGTGTCCTCGAGGCTCTGCAGTGTTTGTGTGTTTGTCAGTGTCACATACATTGATCACAACAGTGACAGTATGCGTGTTAGTCTGTTGGTATTTCTGTGTTTGTGTGTGGCTGTAGGATAAATGATTGTGACCACTCGCTGAAGCTCCCCAGAATGACCTTCTTTTTTTTAAAAAGGCAACAAAGCAACAACACACACATAAATGATCATCCATATTCATCACATTTTAGCACCATCAGTTTTGGATCAAACAAAACACTGCAGCTTGTTAAAATCCGAACGGCTTAAAAGCGTTCTGAAGACTGTTCCTTCACGCTCAGATGGATCTCAGCTTCATCTCTGTGCAGAGAGGAATCCAGGATGGGGTTAGCTTAGCCTAGCTTAGCATAAAGATTGGAAGCAGGGGGAATCTGCTAGCTTAGCTCAATCAAAAGCAGAAAAACTGAGAAAGTTTGTCAGTTTCAGCCATAGTTCTTACTCTATATTTAGAAAGAAAATGAAGTGTACTTCCCAAAATGTTGAACTGTTTCTTTAAATGATCCGAATGCTAAAAATTCTAAGGATAGCTAAATCATTAGTAGGGATGCAACGATTCATCGTGAGTTGTTTAAAAATTGATATAAATGTGTACAATGTGTGTGGGATGGCTGTGGCTCAGTTGTAGAGTGTTTGCATGCCTATCGGAAGGTTGGTGGTTCGATCCCTGGCCCTGCAGTCCCATGTCGAAGTGTCCTTGGGCAAGACACTGAACCCCGAGTTGCCTGCTGATGAGCAAGTGGCCTTGTACGGCAGCCTTGGCCTCAGTGTGTGAATGTGTGTGACTGGTGAATGGTTCCTGTACTATGTTAAAGCGCTTTGAGTAGTCGTTAAGACTGGAAAAGCACTATATAAATACATTTACAAATTAACAACCAGTTGAGATAAAGAAATGAATCGCGATACAGTACAAAACATCTAATTATATCCAATTCTTTATTTCTTTGTTGTTGTCTTCCCGTCAACCATGCACTTGTCCTCCAGTTCAGTTTGCCTGCATAAAGCATGAAGTAGCCTCTTTATGATTATCCAGTTGTATGTTATATCTTTTTAGCCAACTTCATAAGTTGTTTCCATTAGTTTTACTAGTTTTACACTTGATGGTGAATAAATATAATTTACATGAAATTATCGGTAATTTTTGAGTAAAATGAGCATAAATTAGGAATTATCTTGACTAATAGTTAAGGTTGTTGGCCATGTTCATGGATGATCACAGATTTTCTACCATAAAAGTAGTGATCATCAATTAGCGGATGGAACCATCCATGTTATTTTTGGGAAATTTGGTTGAAAAGAAAGCCATATTTCTGATGTAGAAACTTTGAAAACGGGTCAAATTTGACCCGAGGACAACAGGAAGGTTAAGATAAAATACATTTTCAGTGTCACTTTGGGTAAGAGGACACATCTGTTGTTTTGCACAGTTTATTTAAATGAAAGAATATTTTTCTTTTGTCTGCAGCTGAAAAATCCTAATAAATCTTATCGTCAACTTGAAATGAAGTGTACCGTTACGTCTCTATTCATCAGTGTAGAAAAATGAAGATCACAGCTGGCAGGACTTAAAATTGTCCATCCCATTTCCTCTCTGTCCCCCCACCCTCCAAACCTCTCCTCGTTTGTGTATCTATCGGTTCCCCTAATGGCTTATTGACAGCCAATCAGCTGTAGCCTCGGGCGAGATCGCTCGCCAACCACCAAGTAGGACAAGGTCATCGCATCCAGGCTGCAACCATCCAACACACGAGTTACGCCACGACACACCAAGCATACAGTTCAGAGCTAATTCTGCTGTTTAATTGTTACATATATACGTTTGAAAAATAGTTTTTGTAAATGTGTTGATAAATCATCTCTAGCGTCAAACGTAGCAGCTGTGGAAACACGCCTGTGTTTTTTGTTGTTTCAACAACATTCAGAATGATTTTATTTGAATGCCAAGCAGGTATGGCCTTAGTTTGGTTCCTAACCCATTAAAACACCAAAGTCAGCACGAGGGAATGTCTCAAGTAGGGGAAGCTAATCACATACAGGAAGGCCACAGGGCAGCCGGATATTTTACAAAATAAAACAAATTTCAAAATAAAACACCCAGGTTTATGGTGATTTTGGCTGTCTTGAAAAGCCGGATATTTTACAAAATAAAACAAATTTCAAAATAAAACACCCAGGTTTATGGTGATTTTGGCTGTCTTGAAAACTTAAGGGCTAACAGACACATGGAGTGACACACACACACACACACACACACACACACACACACACACACACACACACACACACACACACACACACACACAAAGAGACAACAATTCTGTAGAGTGGAGCGAAGGGTTGTTTTGTGACCAGTGAGGAGAAATGAGCGTCCGGTACGAACAAACAGCCTGGCGTGATCTACACTTGGCACTATTCTACGCTTCACGGTGTTTCGCTGGCAGAGTGGGGGCAGTATAATGTGTTTAGCTGCGGCCCCCGTCCACAGCAGGACGTTGCTTAGCTTCTGTTTCGGTACTGATGTTCAGAAACTCAGTTTTCAGTGTTGTCGTGAAGGCAAAAAAATTTTGGTTGGTTATGCTCTTGACATTGCTTCAATGTGTTTTTGTGTTTTCATTTGTATGTGTGGGCAAGGCCCAAATTAGCCAAGTTTGTTTCCATTATACACCTTGTCATCTTTCCACTTCAGCCAAATAAAAAACAGTTTCTTTGAATCTCCAGCTTGTGTAAGTTTGAGTTTTTTTTATGGCATGTTAACCTTCTAACGGAGGAACGGATGATAAAAATGGAGGTGAGAAACTGAGTGGTGAGGTGCCATGATCTGTATAAAAGGACTTTGAAACACCTGATACTCTCTCTCAAACACACACACACACACACACACACACACACACACACACACACACACACACACACACACACACACACTTCTTATCTGATGTGCTGATGAAAGTTTTCCTTTTCCACGTATTAAGATATGCCTGCAAAGATTAATCGATTAATTGTTACTATTAAATTAATCGGCAATTATTTTGATAATCGGTTTGAGTCATTTTTTATGCAAACATGCAACATCATCATACAACCCCAAATCAGAAAAAGTTGGGACAGTATGGAAAACACAAATAAAAAAAAGAAAGTAGTGATTTCTAAATGTACTTTGACTTGTATTTCATTGCAGACAATACAACAGCACATAATTTAATGTGTTCCTCATGATTTCTATTGTTTTCATTTAAAAAAAAAACAAAATTCCTATTTTGGTTCTTGCAACACATTTAAAAAAAAGTTGGAACAGTAAAGCATTTACCACTTTGTAATGTTGCCATTCCTTTTCACAACACTTAAAAGACGTTTAGGGACTGAAGACACCAAGTGATGAAGTGTTTCAGGTGTAATTTTGTCCCATTCTTGCTGCAAACAAGTCTTAAGGTGGGCAACAGTACGGGGTCGTCACACATTCTCTATTGGAGACAGGTTGGGACTGCAGGCAGGCCAGTCAAGTACCCGTATCCTCTTCTTCCGCAGCCAGGACTTTGTAATGTGTGCAGAATGTGGTTTTGCATTATCTTGTTGAAATATGCATGGACATCCCTGGAAAAGATGTCTTCTTGAAGGCAGCATATTGTGCTCCAAAATCTCTATGTACTTTTCAGCATTAATGGTGCCATCACAGAAGTGCAAGTTACCTTTCCCAAGGGCACTGACACAACCCCATACCATGACAGACCCTGGCTTTTGGACTTGTTGCTGGTAACAGTCTGGCTGATCCTTTTCTTCTTTGGTCCAGAGCACACGGCGTCCATTTCTCCCAGAAAATACATGAAATACTGATTCATCTGACCACAGTACACGTTTCCACTGTGTGATGGTCCATCCCAGATGCCTCCGAGTCCAGAGAAGTCGACGGCGCTTCTGGACACTGTTAACATAGGGCTTCCTTTTGGCACAGTACAGTTTTAACTGGCATTTGTGGCTGTAACTACGTATTGTGGTACTTAAACTCCCCCTGTTGACCAGGAATAATAATGCAGCTGCATGTAAACTGGTCTGGTCAAAGCTGAGTAAAGAGGAGGTGGTTGAATACTCATTGCGAACTGAAAGTTCTCTAAATAATATTGCTCTGCCTTATGAGGCCCTAATGTGTTCAGATATTAATTGTAAGGATGTGCTACATGTTGAAAAACTCTGTGCCATGTATGATGGTATTGTGAAATGTCTTAATGCCTCCAGTGAACCATTCTGTAAAAGAAAACGTAGGGTGCCTAACATCAGACCTGGGTGGAATGAGTTTGTGGCTGAGCAGTACGCTGAGGCAAGAGAGGCCTTTAGACTCTGGTCTGAGGCAGGAAGGCCTAGACATGGGGAACTGTTAGATAGAAAAAAACTGGCAAATGCTAGAGTTAAGTATGCACTACGTTTTATTAAGAAAAATGAAAATACATTGAGAGCAGACTCACTAGCCAGAAAGCTACAGAAAAATAACCCTACTGATTTTTGGCAAGAGGTCAAAATTATGAATAACAATAAAATATCCTTACCGGCTGTTATTGAAGGTATTAGTAGCCCAGAAAAAATAGCTGACCTCTGGCGAGAACATTACTGTGACCTATTTAATTGTGTCAAAAGTAAACCAGTTAGAATCAACCATGAACATTCTGGTTTATCAGCAGATATGATGGTTAGGGTAGCAGATATCTATGATGCCATTAATATGCTGGAGAACAACAAAGCCTGTGGTATGGATTGCATTAATGCAGAACATCTAAAATATGCCAGCCATAGGCTCTGTCCCTTGCTTTCCATGTGCTTTAATGGGTGTCTGGTTCACGGTGTCCTGCCAGATGCTATTATGTCTGTGATGTTACTACCTGTGCTAAAAGACAAGACTGGTAAGCTCAACAGTATTGACAATTATCGACCAATTGCATTAGCCAGTATCTTGTCTAAAGTACTGGAGAGAATACTGTTAACAAAGCTAGAAATGTATGTCCTTACTGCTGACAATCAGTTTGGCTTTAAAAGAAAGCATGGAACCGATATGTGCATCTATGCTCTTAAAGAGATTGTGTCCAGGTATAACAGCCTGAATTCATCAATGTTTTTATGTTTTATTGATGCGTCAAAGGCATTTGATAGAATCAATCATGAACGACTGTTTGTAAAATTGTTAGATAGAGGTGTCCCTACATTTTTAGTGAGAATTTTAGTGTTTTGGTATGCCCATCAAACCTTTCACGTTAAATGGGACAATGTTGTATCTGCTCCATTTCATGTCAGTAATGGAGTGAGACAAGGAGGATTTATGTCTCCTATTTTATTTAATGTTTACATGGATGAACTGTCAGACTGGTTAAATAGGTTAAAAACTGGCTGCCTTGTGGGCAACACTGTTGTTAATCATCTAATGTATGCAGACGATCTTGTCCTGCTTTGTCCATACAGCGTTGGGATGCAGCAGATGCTGAAGGTCTGCTCGCAATATGGACTCGAGTACGATATTAAATATAACGCTAAGAAAAGCCACATTATGGTGGTTAGAAGCAATGACGACAGGAAATCGACTTTCCCGACTTTTTACCTGTCAGACAGCCCTCTTGCTGTGTGTGAGGAAGTAAAATATTTAGGTCATGTTATATCTAATGACTGGATGGATGACAAAGATCTACACCGTCAGCGCTGTCAAATTTATGCTCAAGCCAATATGCTCATAAGGAAGTTTTATATGTGTTCTGACATTGTGAAGTGCTCTTTGTTTAGAACCTACATTACACCGCTATATACGGCTCAACTGTGGTCTAACTATAAGAAAAAGAGTATGCAGCGGCTAAAGGTAGCATATAATGATGCAATGAGGATGCTGCTCCGTGTCCCTAGGTGGCATAGTGCCAGTCATTTGTTTGTGTCTAATAGAGTGCCAACCTGTGAGGCACTCCTAAGGCAACTGATGTTTGGTTTTATGTGTCGACTGGACAAGTCAGAGAACCATATAATTGAAGCCCTAGTCAGTCCTCTGAAAAGCTGCTACAGATACACTTGACAAAGGTTTGCCAAAGTAGTCCTGAGCCCATGTGGTGATATCGCTTATAGATGAACGACGATCCTTGATGCAGTGCCGCCTGAGGGATCGGAGATCACGGTTGTTCAGCTTAGGCTTGCGCCCTTGTCCTTTACGCACTGAAAATCCTCCACATTCCTTGAATCTTTTAATTATGTTATGCACTGTTGAAGGTGAAATAAGCAAATGTCTTCCTTTGAGGAACATTGTTTTTAAACATTTCAATAATTTTCTCACGTATTTGTTGAGAAACTGGCGATCCTCGGCCCATCTTTGCTCCTAAAGGACTAGACCTTTCTTGGATGCTGCTTTTGTACCAAATCATAATTACAATCACTTGTTGACATCACCTGTTTCAAATCACATCATTATTTAACCAATTTACCTGATTACTAGCCCTAAATTGCTCCCGTCCCAACCTTTTTTGGAATGTGTTGCAGGTCTGAATGACAGGAAAGGATGTATATTTACAAATGAAATTAAGTTGACCAGACAAAACATGAAATATTTTGTGTTCACATTGTCTGCAATGAAATACAAGTCAAAGTACATTTAGAAATCACTACTTTTTTATTTGTGTTTTCCATACTGTCCCAACTTTTTCTGATTTGGGGTTGTAATTTCTTACCATATCCTGTGAACATGGGCATAAGAATTTGTTAGACAGTGACGTTAAAAGGTGAAGGAATCTCTGCGCATCAGCCAACTTTCAGCATGCTGACAGTGAATGCATCGTGGCAAAAGATGAGGCAGGTTCAACTTTCTTTCTTTTTTGCCCCCAGAAGCCCTCTTTTTGGCTGCAGGGTCAAAGGTTAAAGATTAACACAAAGCAGCTGGAAAACAGCTGGAAAATAAATAGAAAGACAGAGAGAGGGGGATGGAAAAAGTGTGTGGTCTTTACACACACAGGCCACAGCCTTGATCTCAACTTTGCTCTTCTCAGGATCTCACAGGAGGTGTGTGTGTGTGTGTGTGTGTGTGTGTGTGTGTGTGTGTGTGTGTGTGTGTGTGTGTGTGATTAATTAACAGATGAAGGCTTCTTCAGATCTGACACTTGGCCGCGTGTGTGTGAGAGAGAGAGAGAGAGAGACAGGCAGCATAAGTAAGTGTGTATTTTATGTTAGTTAAAGGCTGCAACTAACTTTTCATTAGTTGTTTGGTCTCTAAAATGTGGAAAATGAAAAAAATGAAAAATGTGGATCAGTGTTTCCCAAAAAGCCCAAGATGACGTCCTCAAATGTCTTGTTTTGTCCACAACTCAAAGATATTCAGTTTACTATCACAGAGGAGAGAAGAAACTAGAAGATAGAATAGACAGAATGTAGCAAAAGATATGAATTTTTTTTAAACCAAAACGTAGCAATGTAAAACCTAGCCTAAATATAACCTTCGCTCTGCATATGGAGAGCTGCTGAGGAAGCTTGATATTTCTGAGATCTTGTTGAAGTGCATCAGCAGTTTTTCCCTGGAAGAAAATAAGATGTAGAACTCAGTGATAATGACAGCAGTGTGTGTATAGGGATTATATAAGAGAAGTGAACTTCAGTTGAGCTGTCCTAGTCCTGACACACACTCATAATGCAAACTGACTTCCTCTTTTCTCTCTCTCTCTCTCTCTCTCTCTCTCTCTCTCTCTCTCTCTCTCTCTCTCTCTCTGCTGAGGGATGAAGAAGAATCTGCAGTCAGTCAGACTTTACTTCTCCTTCAGTAGCTTCAGTAACAGTGATGTTTACTTCAGAAAACAAAGCCTTCATCTGCGTCCAATAATCCAGCAGACACATGGAGAAACCACGTAATCAGCTGTTTAACATGCATGTGAGAGATGTTACATATCTGTTTTCTGCATGTTAACCCCCCCCCCCCCACACACACACACACACACACACACACACCCACCCTCAGGGCTGCTACACATCTGTTCATGTGTGTGTTGACGTGTCCTCGCTAATTGCCTCCCATCACACTTTGCTGCCGCTGTTCTCTTACAGCTGATGGATGGATGGATGGATGGAGTGTTGCCCTAGACTTTACAAACATTGCATTGTTTTTTGTGTTTGCGAGTGTTTGCAAGGTGTCTCTCTCTCCAAGTTGCACGAAGAGAAACGTAGACTAGAAACTCATACTTTTTCAGTCTGGCTTTCACGTAATGTCTTATAATTTCTATGGCTTTAGCTTTTATTCTTTGGAAAAATATCAACACATTGTCATCTTACCCCTCAAAACCCAAGCCGAGTTGCCGTGTCTTGCTGCTGGATAAAGAAAGTGAAGGGTTTAGGGCAGGGGTGTCAAAAATACGGCCCGTGGACCATAACCGGCCCACCTAAGGGTCCAATCAGGCCCACTGCAGAGACGTAATTTACGGAAGCAGAGAACGGCTATGGATTTTTTTTTATGCACTGTTATCTTGTGATAACGACTTATTAATTTGTTATCTTGATATAACAAAGTTTGTTTTCTCGAGATAACGAATTAATTATTTTGTTATTTCGACATAACAAAGATCGTTTTATTGAGATAACGAATTCATTAATAATGTTCTCCCTCCCCTTCTCCGGTCGAATATTTGGAAAAAATCCCACTAAGACACCCTCCAAGTATTTGACCGGAGAAATAGAGGGAGAAACGGCAGACCTCTATCCGCTTATGGAGCCCCTTCCCCGGATTAAATTGAAGGGTGTCGTTGCACGTTGGTGAATAAATACACTATAAAGTGTGGGTTAAGATCTGTGTATATTACATGCTGCACATCGAGTAGCACACAACATCGCTGACTTCCTGTTACATGTTAACATACCCAATTTCCCCACAGGGTTGTCATTGCTGTTGCCCAAGCAGTGCTTGCAGAGAACATTATTAATTAATTCGTTATCTCGATAAAATGATTTTTGTTATGTCGAGATAACAACAAATGTATTTATCTCCAGAAAACAAACTTTGTAATGTCGAGATAACAAAATAATTAATTCGTTATCTCGAGAAAACAAACTTTGTTATATCGAGATAACGAATTAATAAGTCATTATTACGAGATAAAAAACTCCATGGCCGTTCTCGGCTTCCGTAGAAATTAATTCCAATTCCAAATTTACCACTTTAATCTCAGAGAATATCAGAGTTCTTTTTCAGGAAATTTACGACGTTAATCTTAAAGTTCTAGTTTTTTCTCAAAATATTATTCCTCTCTCCGGGTCTGTAACAACATTATTTTTTTTCCAGACAGCTAACTAGACTATCTGTCCAATTTGAGTTTTCTGTTGCACGACTAAAACTACTTTTGAACGTACACGTTCCACCAAAACAAGTTCCTTCCCAAGGCTATTTTACAGAGGCACCGTGGCTCCGTCCGTTGCTTAGCACCGCCCAAGACCATTGTGATTGGTTTAAAGAAATGCCAATAAACCAGAGCACGTTTTTCTCCCATCCCAGAATGCTGCGTGGACTCGCCAGACCTTCCTTTGCAGCGCTGTGGAGGAAGGTCTGGCAATGCCAGATAACCTGTAACAAATATTTCTGCCAAAAGAAACTTTTGACGGACCAAAACAAAGTATCATACTTTAGGAAAAAGCACCTTTGCCGTCTCTTTGATTTTACGTGGATGATTCATCACTTTAAACTTCCAGGTCTAAAGAGTGACACAAGTAAAGATGAAGTGTAGACTTCTTTCAAGACGTTTTAAGAGCAGCAGCGTGTCAGTTTTCATCCAGCAGCAGTTTATGACCTTCTCTCATCCCTGCGGCGTGGAGAATCACGTTAACAACCCTAAACCATGACACTCCTCCTCCTCCCCTTATCTTCCTCTTCCTCCTCTCCCTCGGGCTCTGAGTCCTCTCCGTCCGGATGGACGGAGAAGATGAAGCGACACTCTCGACACTCTCTTCCTTCGCTTTAAGTGGTGCGGTGCCGATTAAAAAATAAAAAATAAAGTCCTTTCCTCTCTGAAGCTTATCTGCCCAGAACTTGAGTCTTTGGGGGGATCAGGCGCCGGAGTCAGAGGGAAAATGACGATCCCTGTCCTCCAGAATACCGCCGTCTCCCTGGGCAACTGGGAACTTTTACTTTTACTTTGCCTGGAACCAGGTCTGCACAGTACATTGTGTATTTTTTTATCGTCATCGCGATATCAACTTACACAAATAAGTTTAGCAAACTTCACTGTTGAATTTAGCCGACAAAAAGTGAGCATCATGTGTAAATGTAAATGGACTGTATTTATATAGCGCTTTTCTAGTCTTAACGACTACTCAAAGCGCTTTAACATAGTACAGGTACCATCCACCATTCTCACACACATTCATACACTCTGGCCGAGGCTGCCGTACAAGGTGCCACCTGCTCATCAGATTAACATTCACACACATTTACAACAATTGGCAACTCAGGGTTCAGTGTCTTGCCCAAGGACACTTCGACATGGGACTGCAGGGCCGGGGATCGAACCAGGCAACCGCTCTACCACTGAGCCACAGCCGCCCCTGTCGTCGACAGTTAAGTTTATGCACCAAAACGACTAGTTAAGATCAGGAAAAAAAAGATGGTGGTTTGGGTTGAAACACCGGTCCCCGTAAGTAGTACTCCCGGGACATGAACACCTGTTTCCTGGGTGACAGTCTTGTTTTCTTCTTAACTTCTTCCCGGACACAGGGGCGATTGTGGGGGGGCAATAATCAGTCAGGGGGGGGTGGGCGGTGGGATTTTATCAGAATACAGTCTAGAATATCTGCTTGGAAATATAGGAAATATTCGATTGGATAGAACATCACAATGTAATTTTGCTAAATAAAACTAAAGTGCAATACATTAAACTTCAACAAACCTGCAGCTCAGGCTGGAAACCTGTACATTATTCTATCCTGCTTCCGTTACAATTTTGCAGGGACCAATCACAAACTGGCATATCCATCTGGCGCGCTATCGGCGGGTTTAACACGATGACGATAGAGAAGCGACCAAGCAGCTTTTTGTTTACATTCTACATGGCGGCCACCAAAGCGCAGCAACCCTTTGATGCTATCGCTGCTACATCACCCAGATCGTTGGTCTGATTGGTTGAAGGACTATCCAATTGCGTCCAGAGTCATTTGAACTATGCCCGTTGATCACGCCTCTTGTGCAGAGAAAATACAGAGCAGACTCCCCAGACTAATGTTCAATCTTAAAAGATTAAGCTTGGTCTGGTGATAGCCAGACTAACTAAACATCATCTCTCTCTCCGTGAGTCCAAAAAAGACTGGATTCAGAGTCAGACATGCACTTCAGTAAATGGGCTTCAGTAAGAAAAACGGGCTTTAATAATGGCTTTACACACACACACACACACACACACACACACACACACACACACACACACACACACACACACACACACACACACACACACACACACACACACACACACACACACACACACACACACACACGTTGTGCACACACCTTGTTTACTCCCTGCTTATCACCTCTTGCTAAGCCGTTGGAGAGAAGATATTATGAACATTCAACACTTTCCAGAGGCAGCTTCGTTTCCAGCAGCAAAAGCAGGATTTTTGTGAGTCTAAGCACACACACACACACACACACACACACACACACACACACACACACACCTCACGCCCTGCTGTCCCTAGTCGCCGACAATTCAGAGTTGAAAAGTTTTCTCTCCTCTTTATTACACTGATAATAAAAATGTTTAGCCAACACATTCGAGGCTTTACACGAGTAGGTTTTATGACATGTCTTTTTGACGTCCAGCAGAGAGAGTTTACGTGGCAGATGAACGCGTTCATCCAGCGACCGTCTGAAGAGAAAATGTATATATTCTTTGCTCATGGACTATTGGAAAGATGTTGCATTTATTGAAGTTAAGAAACAGTGAAACAGTTAAAGAAATCATCAGTGAAAACCGTGACATTTCCCTTCATACTTTTTATGTTGAATTATAAGTAATATACAGAATATATTCAAATGTTGACTGGGTGAGTTTAGATATTTTTTTTTTTCGAACGTTTTTGTCGCTTCTTTTAAACGTTTTTCACACTTTATTACAGTACACAATAATATAAAAAATATATTCAAATGTTGTGAGTGAGTTTAGCCTCCGGGAGGGCCGCAAGTGTCATTTGTTGTGAAAGATCTCACACTTTCCTATGCTGTACTAGACAAAATAAGAGTTTACTTGCAAAACGTAATGTGCAAAAATAATAGTTTTTCTCGATTATATTGTTTTTGGGATTTAAATTCCATTATTGCACTGAATCAGAATCGGAAAGGGTTTTATTGCCAAGTACGTTTTTTAACACATACAACGAATTTGTTTTGGTGTTGTTAGTGCACATTACACATTCTCTACATGGAATATTAAACAATATAAGTATAGGTATAAACAACATAAGTATACGTGTATGTACACAGTATGTATTAAATGAAAAATAAAATATAAAAAATAAAAATAAAGATAGAAATAAAAACAGCATTACAGCAGAGAGAGAGAGCCAGAGATGGAGTGTGGAGAGAGTCAAGGTGGGTTCCGGGCCTTGTTGATAAGGCTAGTGGCGGAGGGGAAAAAACTGTTCCTGTGGTGTGTGGTTTTGGTCCTGATGGACCTCCGCCTTCTGCCAGAGGGGAGTGACTCAAAGAGTTTGTGGCCGGGATGGGAGGGATCGGCCACAATTTTTCCAGCACGCTTCAGAGTCCTGGTGGTGTATAGGTCCTGGAGCGGCGGCAGATTGCAGCCAATCACCTTCTCTGCTGACCGAATGACACGCTGCAGTCTGCCCTTGTCCTTGGCAGTGGCAGCAGTGTGAGGATGGACTCAATGATGGCTATGTAGAAGTGCACCATCATTGTCTTTGGCAGGTTGAATTTCTTCCGCTACCACAGGAAGTACATCCTCCGTTGTGCTTTCTTGACGAGGGAGTTGATGTTGAGCTCCCACGTGAGGTCGTGAGAGATGGTGGTTCCCAGGAAGCGGAAAGACTCCACAGTGTCAACTGTGGAGCCACAGAGGGTGATGGGGGCAGGTGAGGCAGAGTTTTTCCTGAAGTCCACAATCATCTCCACTGTCTTTAGAGCGTTGTCTGTAGGCGGACTCGTTTCCATCGGAGATGAGTTGGATGAGGGAGGTGTCGTCCGCGAACTTCAGAAGCTTGACAGACTGGTGACTGGAGGTGCAGCTGTTGGTGTACAGGGAGAAGAGCAGAGGGGAAAGAACACACCCCTGGGGGTATCCGGTGCTGATGGACTGTGAGTCGGAGACATGTTTCCCCAGCTTCACATGCTGCTTCCTGTCAGACAGGAAGTCAGTGATCCACCTGCACGCCTAGCTGGGAGAGCTTCTCCTGAAGCAGAGCTGGGATGATGGTATTGAACGCAGAGCTGAAGTCCACAAAAAGGATCCTGGCGTAGGTTCCTGCGGAGTCCAGCCCTAAGAGTGTGTGTGTGTGTGTGTGTGTGCTGTTTTGATCTGTATATGGACATCTGCTACTATTCCAAACTATTGAAATATCAACCACTGGTAGATCTCATTCACCAATTTGGATACAACTGTAAGCTAACGCTGGTATTTGGAAGCTTAGGCCGTGTCCGTAAGAATGTGGTCAGGGGGATGCAGCTAGGGGGCTGCAAAAAAAGGAGGCAAAAAGACTCAGCCGTCATAGGGAGCATGCAAATATGGAGACAGATAGAGATGCTTTGTCTATCCTTAATGTGTTGAGAATTATAAATGGAAAGACCTGTAAAAGTATGTGAGCCATGTAGACCTGTCACCTTGTCAATGACTCTACCCACAGTATTTGGATCTTGTTTCTCTTGCGAAAGCCTTTTAGATCCAAATAAAAGCATTTAGGTGTGTGTGTGTGTGTGCTGGTGGTCACACCATAAGGTCTGCCTCTGATGTTGCTGTCTGACCAGTCCATCTGCCACACACACACACACATCGCCAGCTGTCACACAACGGTCCCAGGGTACCTGACCCATATGCCTCCGTCAACACACGGACACACACACAGTCTGATGATACAGTCAGTTTAACACACGTGTCAATAGTTCTGTTGCTATGGTTACCTGCAGTTTAATATAGAGTACCTTGAAGCTTGATTTAGTTAACCCTCCGAGGCTGAAAGGCGCACCAAACACAAAAGTCCTACTCAAAAAGCGATATTACAAAATTTGATTTTAGACATTTATTTACTGTTTTAATCACATATAACCTAAAGACTTTGGTAGATTCATTTCAAGCACCGAAATAATTTGTACAACACATCATGAGTTAAGGTTTGTTTTCAAAAGAGATTTGAGGAATTTCAAAAAGTGAACATCAACGTTTCAGCTTTAGCGCCAAATTATCTCTTTACACATCGCTCTGGAAAAAATGTGGGCGTCACTAAACGGAAAGCTGAGTTCCGAACAATTTGATATGAAACACATGGGGATCAGTTATATGCAAATACCCTAAAAACCTGATGACCAGCTGTTTGTCCTGATATCTGACTTTTAACAAACTTGTTGATTTTGGCTGAGAAAAAGTGAGCGTCATGCAGCGATGACAGTTAAGTTTACACACCAAAACGATTGGTTTGTATTAAAACACTCCCAAGGAACCAATGGGTTTTTCCTGGGTGAAAGCCTTTTGTTTTTTCCAGGAAGCAAACTCCACTCTGTGGCTTGAAAGCTCTGTGTTCTGTGCTCTGTGTTCTATGACCCAAACATCCAGCCCGATTCTCATATATATATATATATATATATATATATATATATATATATATATATATATATTAGTGCTGTCAAACGATTAAAATATTTAATCGCGATTGATCGCATTAATGTCATAGTTAACTCGCGATTAATCGCAATTAATCACACATTTTTATCTATTCTAAATGTCCCTTGATTTCTTTTTGTCCCATTATATTTTCTCATTGTAATGCTCTTATCAACATGGAAAAGTGGATTGGCTTGCTTTGTGCAAATGTTTTTTTCTTTATTGAAAACAACATTGGCATATACGTAGTGTTCAATTTCACACTAACATTCACACTTGGAGCTAATAATCTGTCACATAATGTAACACTGTTACCTCGATTTTCCATTGCAGATAGTACTGCCTCATGCTTGAGGCGAGCGTTATTCGTCGTCATAGCGACTATGGTTTCCCCCAACTCATTTCCTGGTTCTCCTTCTCCATAAACAACGTAAAATCAAGGAGAGGGTTAACTTCTCCTGCTCCAGGTTTCCCACCGAGGTCAGAAAGAACAGAAGAGACACTTTGTTTCTCTCACTGACTGTAGAGTCACTACTCACTCGCTCCGAAACTAATCGCCGTCACGAGCCTACAAGCTACGCGGCTCGCAAGCCCAAACCGGCCGCTGCTTGTGTCTGTTTTGTTTCCGGTCTGCGAAATTACAAGACCCGCCCTTCAATCACTACTATTGGCCAGGCGTCCAAGGTAACGTAACCCCATTTGTTAACCTAACCCCAACTGATCGAGCTGCTTCGTAGGGCGGGACATGGCGTGGCCATAGACAGTTAAAGAAGTGGACTAACAGATCCCGTTGCTCTCTATTTGCGTTAATCGTGCGTTAAAATAATTGTCGGCGTTAAAATGGGTTTGCGTTAACGCCGTTAATAGCGCGTGAAACTGACAGCCCTAATATATACACACATATATATGAATTACAGTGCATAATTTTTCGTAGCTATATGTACAAATGGATCATGAGAACAGCCTGTCCTCACACAGTGTAAAAAATTAAACTGGTCGTCACAAAGAGAGAAGTACAAGATACACACATACACATGACCTACTGGCCTGACAAGTGAATGTAATATGACAATGAACCTGAGCAACGCACACACACACACACACACACACACACACACACACCTCTGCCTGGTAATCAATTATGAAGCAGGTTTGTGTAGCCTCAAATCAGCTCTGACACGAGAACCGGCGCTTGCTCTCTCACACCCCAATGGTCCGCCGTGTGTGTGTGTGTGTCTGTCTTACTTCCTAGATGCTTTTTTTCCTGGATGATTGTCATGGTTATTTGACGATGTAGTCTCCACAGCGCTGTGGAGTAAAGTCTGACTACACCACAGATGCGTTCTGGGATAGGAGAAAAAAAAACGCTCTGGGTTGTTTGTATTTTTTTAAACCAATCACAATTGTCTCGGGCAGCGCTAAGCTCTGGACGCAGCGACGGTGGCTCTGCTAAATAGTCTCGGGAAGGAACTTGCTTTGGTGGAACATTTGCACCCCGCAAAAGAAAATGCAACGGCATACCCAAATTAAAAGTGGTACAGCTCCCATATACTTTGACACTCTGGGATGTGCCTGATATCATTGGAAAGGAAACACTGTCAAGTTTTTGTAACAAGTGTCAAAATGATTCTAGGCCTCACTGACACAGAGCTACAGAGGCTAGAATGAAGGTGTTTTATTTCCGTCCAAGTCATAGATCTGTAAAAAATATTAAAATACACTGCTGTGAACACATCTAACCGGTGACAGACAATCCAGGACATTAGCCACATGTGTCTGCTTACTACAGAAAAAATCCAGAAGCCAAAAGACTAAAGAATTGATTTTATATGATTTTTTTTCTACAGATATGTCTGTGCGTTTTTCTTGAAAAGTGCAAAGAAAAAAGCCAAAAAAGTGCAAAATACAAAACTTCTCAAATACAAAAACACAACCAAATCAATCACACACATATTTGAAATAACTATATACATAAATTGGTCAGGGAGGGCTTTGCATTATAACAGTCACTGTTTGTGCTGAAACATAGAGCCAGCCATCATAGGGTTAAAATGTTCATGCTGTATAGCATATCAATGGAATCGTCTCCTTATTGGCTACAAGGCTAGGGGCGTTTCATAGCATGGAATTTGAACTGGCTGAAGCAAATGTCGATCAAGCCCCACGTGGCCCAGTTCACTTCAGGGCCGTCATTGGTTCTTTAGCTTGTCCATCTCAGGTGTCCAGAGACGGATTGACTTATAAGAGGTCTTGTTTGATTCCGAAGGCGTCAGAGAACAAAATGAATGTGCTCATTGGTCGTTAGCCGTCTGGAGCGAGAACAGACAGCCGTTTGAACAGCCAGGAAGTGAAATCCTGCATCGCTTTTTTTCTAACTCATGGCTTGTAAACTTTAAAATTTTGAGGCGAATAGCTTGTTCGTGATTATACAGCTTTGATATTCCATTTCCTTGGACTCTTGTGGATTTATGAAAACCCACGTTTTTGGGATTATATCACCTCTGTGGATAAAGGGAAGGTCAAAAAGGTACGAATGCACACACACGAGTAGGGATCGACCGATTTATCGGCCGGCTGATATATCAAGCCGATATTTGCGTTTTTTACGTGTATTTGCATCGGCCGATATGCGGCTACTGCGTTCGCCAATTTTCCCGCCATTATTTACAGTCAGGCATCCACAAAGGCAGCTCTGTGTTGCTAGGGAGGCTCCCGTTCACATGCAGTCAGACCATGCACTGCCCCTCCCCCACTAGCAGAGTGCTGGAACGCTGCTAAGACAACGGTGAGTTTTAAACTTTGAAAGTATCTTAACTGTTTGACTTAGCTGAAATATTGCCATACACTTAGCCGTTACGAACACTGGTCATAGGATTAAGTAATGACAACGTGTTTCCTTGCTATTTTTGGGAGTTTGATTCAGCGATCACCTGGCTGACACACACCACAGCGTCCGAGAGACACACACACACACACCGCTAAAGAGCACACACGCAGACAGCTGGGAGGAGTTGCGATCGCAGTCAGAGCGCAGCCCCCCCGCTCAAGAAGAGCATAATGATGACATATATATTTTATACGTAGTTGAATATAAATTTGTGTTAACGTTTATCATGTACCAGACATACGTGCACGTTGTTCCGTGCTATTTTTGGGAGTATTCAGCGACCAGCTGGCTGAGGTTTGGACACGTATGTGTGTGTCTTTCTGTGTCTCTCTGAAAGAAACACACAACACACGCGTCAGACATAAGTGCACCGTGTTGTGTTTAGAGCCGTTTGATGACGATATCATTATCAATCCAGTTCAGTGGTGGTTGAGTTTTTCAGTCAGCGTCAGCTACCAAACATAAGTTTGTGTGTGTGTGTGTGTGTGTGTGTGTGTGTGTGCGCGTGTCTGTCTCAGTGGGACAGACGCATCACAGTGATAATATGAGAGTGCTGCTTTTTAAAACTTTGAGATATGTTTTCTACGTGGTTGAATATTTATACCTTTTAACATTGATGCAGTTTAGAACAGAAACCTTTTGTTGCTTAAAGCCCCAGTGTGTAAGAATTTCTCCCATCTAGCAGTGAAATTGTATATGACAACCAACTGAATTTCACTTTGTAGCCAAGGGGGCAGGCTTCTCTCCTCAGAGCGAAGCCGCGATGGCGCCATTTTGCTAACCCCTATCCATCACCCCCCGTTAGCATTCCATTGACTGCCATTCATTTTGGCGTCACTTTGACAGCCAATAACTTTACATCTGAAGCGTTTAAAGACTTGATTTGTCCATTGTTTATTTCTAAAGAAACACAACAATGTATAAAAGGCTCCATTACCTTGTACCTCACGTTATGGCTCCGTAACAGACGTTTTTATAAAAATAGGCTAACGATTGTGTCATAACCACGCAACTTACTGTCGCATAGTAGAGGAATTACCGTACAGTACAGGAGAAGCTCGCAGGCAGTTTCGACGTACATTAGCTGTTTAGTTTAATTACTAATGTTAACTAGCATTTTAGTTAGCAATAATTAGCCTGTGCCTATGTTATCTCCTTACATATACCTACGCTCTCCGTCTCTGATAGATTGGGAATGATTGAGATTTCTCTTGGCACAGCTACCGGAAGACTTACAACGTTCAGACACGTTGTTCACGTCACATCGGCGGCGGGAAGCTAAGTTTGCAGCTGCGCAGTAACGCTCAGTAACACTTAACCATCACCGGAAAAGTGCTGGTAAGAGGCTTCACTTGTCTCCGTCAAAAACAGCGGGGTCGCGAAATTAGCGACAACCGTCCGTGAGTGTCCCTTCCAGTGTAATAATAGTTTGACGTTAGTTTGGTACCATTTCATTGCTAACATCAGCTATCAGGTTCCCAAACATATGCAAGCTAATGTTAGTAAAGTATCGGTGCTATCGTTATTCTGTACCGTGTTGCCAACTCTTTTCCAATGAATGTCGCTAGCACCAGCTCCAAAAGTCGCTAAAAGTTGCCAGATGATGTCATACGCTCATTTGCATATTTGTGACGTCATTACGCAATCATTCCAACTGGTCCAGAACGCAGCTGCCCGACTCATCACCCGTTCCAAATCTTGGCACCACATCACTCCAGTCCTAAAACTACTCCACTGGCTTCCTATCTCCCACCGGATCACCTACAAAATCCTGGTCCTCACCTACAAAGCCCTTCACCATCTGGCCCCCTCATACCTCACTGACCTCCTGTCCCCCTACCAACCCTCACGGTCCCTCAGATCCACCTCAGCCGGTCTCCTCTGCATCCACAAGTCCAAACTCCGCAGTTTTGGGGACAGAGCCTTCTCCAGGGCAGCTCCCAGGCTCTGGAACTCCCTCCCCCAAGAGATCCGCACCTCTGAGTCCCTCACCATCTTCCAGTCCCGCCTCAAGACCCATCTCTTCACCTCTGCCTATCTGTAGCCCCCTTTTCTTCTGTGACTGTATCTTGCTTTGCTTTGTCTTGTTTTCTTTTGCTTTGTTTTGTTTTGTCTTGTATTGTCCAGTTTTGCTTCACCTTATAATCTAGCTACCTGTAAAGCGACTTTGAGTCTATGAAAAGCGCTATATAAATTCAATTTATTATTATTATTATTATTATTATTTAATCATTATTATTCGTATAAAGCTTAGTGGTTGTGTCGGCAAGGTAGATGGAAAGAAATACAAATGTTTAGCCAAATAATCACAAATTCAATACAGGAATTTATTTTATCTAATAATTATTAGTTATGCTGCGTTCCAGACACAATTTTTAGCCCGTAAGTTACGACTTCAAGCCACAACTCACGACTTGGTAGCGTTCCAGGGTTCAGGTTGAGCTACGTTGACGTTAGCTACTGGCTACGCTGACGTTGACGTTAGCTAGTGGCAACGCTGACGTTAGCTAGCGGCTACCTAACGTTGACGTTAGCTAGTGCTAGCTGATACTAGCGATTTATAGTCAGCGACATATATTGGTCTTTTTAATAAACATAACCTGTAGTAGTACACAATTGTGTGTGTATTGTTTTGATTACAATGTGTGGAATTACTTTACATTGTCTATTCATGTCTATTTATTTCTATTTCACCGGCGTCTGTACAGCATCAACAGGGGGTCGCCATTGTTGTTTATGTGTGTGTGACGTCAAAAACTGTAACTGGGAGTACAACGATCAGGTACGAGTTCACGAGTAGTAAGATACGGGTTGGACTGCCGTTCCAGGGCACTTTCACGGGTAGAAGGTTGTGAAAACACGAGTTACGGGTTGCCTGGAACGCAGCCTTAGGTAGCAGATCTTTGAAGTAAAAAAAAAAGTAAATTCTACCAAGGGAGGGAGAAAGATCGATAAAGAATTCTCAAAGAAGGCTGGCTTGCTGTCTTTCTCCCGCCGCGTCCCGCTGCCTGTCTCTCCTACCTACACCGGCCCCACACCCTGCGCAGTGCTGCTGTGCATGAGGAGACAGCAGAGAGGGGAGGGGAGGGGCTGCTCCTCAGTCACAGAACAGTAGACTGTTTTGACGGCCACGGGAGAGAAATACCTTGCGTGCTCGCTGGACAATACTGGTGACTTTTCTACAGAAAGTCGCCAGATTTGTCGCTAGTCGCTTTTTTTAAAAAAAAGTCGCTAAGGGGGTCTGAAAAGTCGCTAATAGTGTACGCCGATGTTTACAGCGTAGGAGAGAAGCAACGAAGGTTTCTGTTTTTAATATATTTCTCTGAGCAGCATGAACAATGTCAATGAAACTGAAATGATCTCTTAGTGTCTCCATCGTTTCCACACAGCTGTTCTAGTAGATAGTCTGTGTTACAACTCCATGACGTGAGTTGTCTGCCAGGGAAATCACGGCAAATATGATTACGTTTATGTTACAAGGTAGACAATCCTTTTTCATCATTGACGCGAGGAAAAGTATCCTAGACGTCGTTCTAGCGTTATGCAACCATGCTATAGTTAGACAAGCAAGTAGACACTATACAACTTTTCCACAAATAGGCAGAATTACCTGTTGAGAAGAAAGCAGGCAACTTCGGCGTCCCTTTTAAAATCCTTGCTCCCCATCAGCTCTTTCCATCTTGGAAAAGCCACAACAATATCGCCTGTCACGTTGTCATTTTAATTTCCTCGGCGACTCAGTTACATGTCCTCGATAATAGACGCAACAGGCTTTTAAATCTGCTGACAGTTAGTCACAAGTAATCTTCTCCCCCTCCCTCCCTGGCATATGTCACAATCATAGACAGTTAAAGAAAACAGTCGGTCACAGTCAGTGCCACTGAGTGAAAAGCGCGAAATGCGGAGCAGTATAGCCTGTAGGTCCCTTAGGGGCTACCGTATTTCAAGATGGCGCATGGTTATGGAGCGTCTACCCCAGTTCATGTAAGCGCAAATATAAAATTTCAAGCCAATAGGAATACTTGGAATTGATGGTGGTGGTCAATATTCATAAAAAAGGACAAGTTTCTGAAGGGCAATATAGATTTTGATCATGAACAACTACAAATGTTACACACTGGGGCTTTAATGTGCATCTGACATCACATTATTTTCCTCTGCTGATTCATGTTCTGTGGTTGACAAATCTGGCAGCTTCTTTTACATTTTTGTTTAGACCTTTGTTTTGCATATTAAGCGGCATATTAGCTTTAGACATGCTCATTTTATTTTATGTACATTTTATGTATTTTATGTGTGTCCCTACACACGAGCTATGCAGTCTAAATCTGAATTAATTTATTTTCTTTAACTTTATAACAGTTGTATAACTGCTATAAATCATCTTATGCTTTGTGTTTGGGCTTAATTAAATCCTGACAGTCTAAGCTTTCAACTGATGTGCTGCATGACCATATATTTTGAAGATTTAATGCGTCAAAGTTATAACAAAGGCAAGGCAAGGCAGCTTTATTTGTATAGCACTTTTCAGCAACAGGGCAATTCAAAGTGCTTTACATGAAGACAATTAAAATACAAGAATAAAAGTTACAGTGCAGTATAAGAAATGAAACATTAAAGAGCAGTTAAAAACAGTTAAAAATATAAAAGCAGATAAAATAAGCAACGAAAGTATAAGAAATGGACAGAAATGAAACATTAAAGAGCAGTTAAAAACAGTTAAAAATATAAAAGCAGATAAAATAAGCAACGAAAGTATAAGAAATGGATAGTCATTTAACCAAAAGCAACATCAAAAAGAAAGGTCTTCAGCCTTGATTTAAAAGAACTGAGAGTTGCAGCGGACCTGCAATTTTCTGGAAGTTGGTTCCAAATATGTGGAGCATAGAAACTAAATGCTGCTTCTCCCTGTTTAGTTCTGACCCTGGGGACAGAAAGCAGACCTGTCCCAGACGACCTGAGAGGTCTGGGTGGTTCGTAATTTACTAGCAGGTCAGAAATGTATTTTGGACCTAAACCGTTTAATGATTTATAAACTAGGAAAAGTATTTTGAAATCAACTCTCTGAGGACAGGAAGCCAGTGTAAAGACTTCAGAACTGGAGTGATGTGATCCACTTTCTTGGTCTTAGTGAGGACTCGAGCAGCAGCTTTCTGAATCAGCTGCAACTGTCTGATTGATTTTTTAGGGAGACCTGTAAAGACACCGTTACAGTAGTCCAGTCTACTGAAGATGAAAGCATGGACAAGTTTTTCCAAGTCCTGCTGAGACATAAGTCCCTTTACCCTTGATATATTCTTAAGGTGGTAATAGGATGACTTTGTAATTGTCTTAATGTGGCTGTTGAAATTCAGGTCTGAGTCCATAATTACACCAAGATTTCTGGCTTTGTCTGTTGTTTTTAACATTGTCGTTTGAAGCTGAGCGCTGACTTTTAATCGTTCCTCTTTTGCTCCAAAAACAACCACCTCAGTTTTTTCTTCATTTAATTTAAGAAAGTTCTGGCACATCCAGTCATTAATTTGTTCAATGCACTTAGTCAGTGTTTGTATAGGACTATAGTCTCCTGGCGATAAGGTTATGTAAATTTGTGTGTCGTCCGCATAACTGTGGTAACTTATTTTGTTGTTTTCCATAAAATATTTTGTTGTTTTCCATAAAACAAAGTTTAAGCAGCGTCCACTTTGAGCGTGAGTGTCCCATATACGGGTCAGCAAAACTAAAGAGGTTAACTGTTGACACAATACAGTAATGTGAGATATTTAAATTAGCTGGATACATGGTATACATGGTTACCAGTGTATCTCTGTGTGTACTTCGTCCACAGCAGTCCCACCAGTTGGTCCCAAAACGTCCCAGTTAGAGAGGAAATTCCGTAAACATATACTTTGTAAATCTTTACAATCATTCCCGAAAGAACAAAGCAGGCCTGCCTTGTTGCACCATCCAAATTTTCTTCAAAACTTGACATTTTCAGCATGTAGCTTGCTAGTTCTAAGTTTGTTGTTGTTTCTCGAAACAGAGTTAGACAGTGGCAATACACATCCCCGAATTCTGGCCAATTTTGATACCTAAGGAGCAATCTCATCAGCGTCAGGGAGCCAATCAGCACTCAGCATGCTTCTACCAAGATCTAATAATGTCTGTGATTGGCTGTCTGATGTTACACGTCGTAGAGACACGCAGGAAAAACTCTGTTACGCAGAGACACAAGGGCTCATGTAGTAGGAGCTGAGAAAAAAAGGTTTGTTCCATAATGTTGTAATTTCTTTTTGTTAAAATGGATTTTATAAAATTGGTATTGAAAAAAGTTCAGGAACCGGTATTGAAGTCACGGTATTGGTATTGGTACAGGACGGTGTCGAAGATGTTTGAAAGATACCCAGCCCTACCGTTAACTTCTGATAATGGACACCTCGTCGGGCATTAAACCTTACATGTACCCTATTTAATTTCACCCTTGTACCTATACAGTATATATCCAAACATGAATCATAATTGATTGAAAATAATGTGTTGAGTTTGTCATTGCTGCAGTTTGTCTCTGGATTTTTTTTTTCCGTAGGGCTGCACAATATGATGAAAATATCGAATTGCAAGTTATTGATATTGCTGATATTGCAATATGATTCACGATATTGGAGGGACTGATCATTTTTGTATCCTTAATCTCATTGAAAATATTGAAATAAAAACTAACAATGATGATAGTGTGATTTTTGCGAAGATCTGTACCAAACAAAGATGTTGGTCGCTTTTTTATCGTCATCGTGTTAAACCTGGCAATAGCGCGCCAGGTGGATAAGCCAGTTTGTGATTGGTTCCCGCAAATTTGTAAATGAAGCCGGAAAGATAAACGTACAGGTTCCTAGCCTGAGCTGCAGGGCAAAATCAAATCGCTGGCAGATCGGGCTGGGTTTACCCAGTCTATACTTTTGTGGCCTTTTTGATGTTTTGAAGGTTGTTTTTTTTCCAAAGTTTTTTGTCACTTTTTCCGATGTCTTTGTCGATTTTATTAAATTTTTTACGTTTGTTGTTTTCTTTTATCAAATTTTTGAAACTTTTTCTGACTTTATTGTCACTTTTTTCCAAGTTTGTCACTTTTTCCTGATGTCTCTGTCGATTTTCTTTGTGAAGTTTTTCTTGTTTTTTCTCCACGTTTTTGAAGAATTTTTGTCACTTTTTTCAACCTTCTATCAGTTTTTTTCATCAATCTAATAAAATACCCAAATTATTTGAAAGTATTGAACTGATAATTTATTTTACACTAAAGAACGTTGTATGGAACCATCCACGTTATTTTTTTTAGACAATTTGTTGAAAGAAACACAAATTTTTGTAGATGTAATAGAGACTTTTTGAAAATGGGTCAAATTTGACCCGAGGACAACAGGAGGGTTAACAAATATTGGATATTGCATTAGTCCATATTGCGATTGATCAATTGTGCAGTCCTTGTTTTCGGTGGAGTGAGGTAAAGTTTGTGCGTTCAGGCAGCAGGAGAGTCTCAAGGTGCTGGTATGCGTTAAATAAAGTGATTGTTGGATCACCCAACATTTTTCTTTCCAACATCGCATTCCCTGGTTGCATCTAGGGATGCACCGAATCCAGATAGATTTTTGGGGTTCGGCCAAATACCGAATCCACTGGTTAAGATTCTGCCGAATATCGAATCCTGCATGAATGGCTTTGGCTAGTGGGTGATCTGAGACCCACTGTTTGTTCGGTGTAGGGCTAGCAAAGCTGGTAATGGTCGTCTGGTTAACATACGTTTTTAGCTGTGACTGTCCTTCCTTTGCCGTACCTGAAGTTGCTGCATTTTGGCTGCTGTCTGTAGTTTCCTTCATGCACAACTCGTATTCTTTCGGATGTATCATACGCAAATGTTTTAACAGCGGCAATGTTTTGTATTGTTTAGGGTCCAAACAACACTTTTTCTGCTCACGAGTTCCATTTTCACTTTCTCTCAGCCTACTGCATTGAATGGTCCACCTACGTAAACACCTTCCCGAAATCAACGGCGGCGTCATTACGTCGACCAGCGTAGCGCAAGCGTAGGGTTCGGTGTAAAAAAAAGCCCATTATTCGGCCGAATCCAAAGCCAAATCCTGGATTCAGTGCATCCCTGGTTGCATCCGAACATTTTCTGACAGACGGTCTGACAGTCACGGCAACTTTACACAGTGATTGTTCAGAAGCTGAGAGAGTGGATTTGATCTTCTCTGTGTTTATATATGTACCAATAACTAAGGGTGCTCCGATCGATCGGTCACCGATCGGTATCAGCCGATAATGGCTTTAAATAGTTTGATCGGTGGTCTCCATAAATGCCGATCAGATAGGCCGATCAGATGACGCACTACCATGGATGTATTAAGAGCGCACTACTCCTGAGAACATTTTCAAAATGGCGGCGTCCCTACATTCAGCGGTCTGGCAGTTCTACAAGGTGTCTGAACGGCGGCAGAACAGCAGTTGGCCCGCGGCCGGCCGCGGAACGAAGGCGGTAGGAAGGCGGCTACCGCTTTTAAAAAGCGGCTGCCACCGGTGGTGCTCCGGCAAACGTGTTTGCGATTATGCCATTCTGACGCTTCTACTGCCTCTGGAGCACCGCCGGTGGTCCGCCGACTCATTGCTATCTGGGAAAAAGACAATACATTAGTGATTAGCAACGTGTGTGCCAAGGAAATACCACGAGGCAGAAAGCTCCAGAGATGTTTCAACACCACCAACCTCATCAGACATTTGAAGGTTAGTCACAGAAAGGAGGATGAGGAGTTTTCAAAGTTAGCTAACGCTAAGGCAGAGCGGAGTCGTGTAGCTAGCAGCTCCGGCGCCGCTCAAACAGCTGTTTCCCCGTGTGTGTGTGTCGGTGTGTGTGTGTCGGTGTGTGTCCGTGTGTGCTGAAGAAATGTGCAGTGATTGAAAGGACCTTTTTTTGATTCTGAGCTAGGACAGAAAGCCAAACAGTTACTGATACATTCTCTAAACATGTGTGACTGTTACGTAATGGCGTAATTTTCAGTTCATAAAAGTGATCGGTGATCGGTATCGGCCGATACGTCTTCCAGCAATCGGTGATCGGCCCCAAAAATCCTGATCGGAGCACCCTTACCAATAACACTATGTATGAATAAGCATGGTTTTCAAGCCTCGCCTGCGGTGTACAGATCTCCCGGTGAACTCGGCTTGCATGTCAGAACATCTGGGTTACAGACAGCTGTTGAGTGAGACGAGCTGTGTTGTCATGGCGAGGTTTCTCATTCCTGCAGGTGTGTTGATGCGTTTCAGACTCCAAAACAAACAACAGGCGGCTCCATCATCACCGCCGCTGGAAACCCTGAGACGTGAAGAAGTGTGTGTGTGTGTGTGTGTGCGTTCGTGCTGGGGGGGGTGGTCGTCTTACATTGGAACAGAATCTGCTGATGACAGACGCCATGTCGGAGCCCTGCAGCTGAAATACCATCACATCTAGTTAGGAAGAGATTTGAAACTTAGTCGTCAATCTAAAAGGGTAAATGCGTTTTGTTTTCAACCTGAACCCTATTTTCCCATGCATAGGTGTCTTACTGACTAATGTGAACAAAAAAAGCTTCTAAATTGATCAGTTAATGTCCACTAAAAGTTCTGTTTTTGCTGCTGACGTGCTCAATTATTCTAAGTGTCTGACAACATTATGAGAGGATCCCTACAGAGATAGACTTTTTTGTTAAAGAGTAAGATCCTTTTTGTGAAACAACCCCAAAATCACCATCACCAAACTACACCAGACTCAGTACTTTTAGCGTGTATAGAGCCAGCATATTTTCACATGTAAATTCGTGAATTAAGAATTTATTTCAGGGGCGACCTCTAGCTCACCCAGTAAGAGCACAGGTCGGAACTGAACCCGCGGCCACTGCATCGAGGACTGAGCCTCTCTATATTGCGGGTGGTACGGTTCATGAAAAAACATCCTAACCGTACGGTCCACTTGTCTCGGTTCGGAGCGCGTGTGTGCCGCACGATTCGACGCATGCACAATGTAGCCTCGTGCCCATCAGGTGCCCGTATGGTGCCCGTATTCCCTTCCGCGCGAAATAAGAGATGTGGATAAGTTACCAGCAAAACGTACAGCGAAAGACCGTGCAAAACAACAAAATTAACCTGTATTCATTTTAACATCAATGTAGGCTGTAACGTTTTATCACTCTAACGCCGTTGAAGCGACTGCTGTTTCAATCCTGTTGGCTCTGCAGCGGGCGGGGCTGCTCTGTTCCCCCTGCGACTGAAGCGTGCACACACACAAACAAACACACACACAAACACACGGTGGATGCATGCAGGAAAAAACGGAGATGAGACGTACTGGATTACCTAAATTGAGGATAGCTACGCTCGTTATTGTAAGTACAATGAGTTAAAGTCCAATAAGTACTCAACCAGCCACTGACAGACATGTTCAAATTTGATTTATTCAATAAATTATTATTTTTTGCCTTAAATCCACCAACCATTTTCATATTATACCAACATTTGCAGCATCCTGGGCCTTTTTGGTAAGGTTACTGGGAAAACTCAGCCCAGAGTAACTTTATTCTCCCTAAAACAAGTTTCCTTATTATTTTTATTTATTATTTTTAAAGAACTATTCAAAAAAGAAATCGCAGCTTTTTTATGTTTAACGGATTTTGACTTATTAAACGGAGCTTTAAGAGTTCCTCTCTTTTTGTTTTAAAGAATAGGCCTATAATTTTTGTGAGAGCTACACTGAAGTTGGCAGTTTGATAAATGCAAGTTATTTCAATTGATATTCTGTAATATTTTAATCTTCGTGTGCTAAAAAAGGCACATAAGTTTCTGTAGATGGCAATACACGTTCTCCTTTTTTGCCAAATAAATGAAAAGCTTGCTGAAATCATCAATGTCTTCCCTCTTGCTGTATCAAAATCTCACCTAACTTTCCCCAGAGATGGTCCCAATAATGGGCTTAAAGTCAAGTCAAATTCAGTTTGTGCATGATTACATGATATAACTATTTTGTAATACTATATCCTACATTGTGAATAATTAAGCTATATATAAAATGCTGAAGTATATTTCTGGAGTGTTAAAGATTAAAAGAAAAAATAAAAAGAACTGTACAGAACTGAAAACCGTGACCCTAAAACCGGGATACAAACCGAACCGTGAATTTTGTGAACCGTACCACTCCTACTCTATATGGGTGCACGCTAATACTGGACCAATTTCAAAGATTTTTTGTTCCCATTAGTTACTTAGACACAAAAACATGGGAAATTAGGGTCCAGGTTAAAAAAAAAAAACCTGAATATACCCTTCAACACAAGATCTACCTCTCTAACTAGTGTCTACAGACTTGAATCTGTCATTCTTCTAATGAATTCTGGTTTGTTCCTCATATTCTTGGCCTCAGCGTTAACACATATAACAAACAGGGTATAAACCCAGTCAGTGAGTTCCGATGTGTCGTCTGCGGTAACCGTCTCGCTCCAGCAGCAGCAGGGTGACATCGCCCCTGTCAACACGCCAGCCGGTGACTCCATTTCCCAGAGAACACTGCTCAGAAGTGACTTCTCGGATAACACGGTAGGCGTCAGGAGTTTAAGACGTGGTGACAGACCGAGGGATGTGATGGATTGGAGCGAGTCGTCGTGGTGACAGCAGCCGTGTGGGCACGTAGGGACAGGTTTGTGTGGAGATGGAGACTGAGCGAGACAGAACGGTCCCGGATCAAGAAGGTCACAGAGTTGATGTCTGCACAAACGTGTGTTTGAAACAGATGATCAGATTCATTATCTTTCTATGATTACGTTTTCTGTTTTCTGAAGTTGGTTGTAGGTTCTAGGGTGTCACTAGTAACCACAGACAGACAGACAGACAGACAGACAGACAGACAGACAGACAGTTATGTGCGTTGTAACTGGAAATGATGTATAGACTTCACACATGACGATGAATGTAGATTAAATGCAGCTTTATTCAATATTGAACAAAGGAGATAACCATATGTACACCCGCAAGATGCATGTACCCATAGTGTCTAACTTGAATACAAAATCGACTCCTTATACTCTGGAACTTACACATTCCAAACTATCTATTCGTGTGACACATAGTTACCTCCAAACTACTCCTTTTATAGAAGATACCTCTAATAGATTCACAAATCTACCTCCAGTTTCCTGTGTACAGGATACAGGATACATACCTGCATGCATGCATACACACACACACACACACACACACACACACACACACACACACACACACACACACACACACACACACACACACACACACACACACACGCAGACACACATACAGACACACACAGGCACACACACTATTATCTCCTTCCTTCCTCCCTTAACTCTTCCTCATTTTCATCTCTTTCTTACTTTCTCTTTTACCTAATTTTGCCTCTGTTATTCCCATAGACAGTATATAAAATGGACACAGCGATCCCGCTGTTTTTAACGGAGACAAGTGAAGCCTCTTACCAGCACTTTTCCGGTGATGGTTAAGTGTTACTGAGCGTTACTGCGCAGCTGCAAACTTAGCTTCCCGCCGCCGATGTGACGTGAGCAACGTGTCTGAACGTTGTAAGTCTTCTGGTAGCTGTGCCAAGAGAAATCTCAATCATTCCCAATTTATCAGAGACGGAGAGCGTAGGTATATGTAAGGAGATAACATAGGTACAGGCTAACTATTGCTAACTAAAATGATAGTTAACATTAGTAATTAAACTAAACAGCTAATGTACGTCGAAACTGCCTGCGAGCTTCTCCTGTACTGTACGGTAATTCCTGTACTATGCGACAGTAAGTCGCGTGGTTATGACACAATCGTTAGCCTATTTTTATAAAAACGTCTGCTACGGAGCCATAACGTGAGGTACAAGGTAATGGAGCCTTTCATACATTGTCGTGTTTCTTTAGAAATAAACGAGGGACAAATGAAGTCTTGAAACGCTTCAGATGTAAAGTTACTGGCTGTCAAAGTGACGCCAAAATGAATGGCAGTGAATGGGATGCTAACGGGGGGTGATGGCTTATTAGCATCAAAATGGCGGCATAGGAGGCTTCACTCTGAGGAGAGAAGCCTGGCCCCTTGGTTATTCCTCCTCTTTCTTCTCTTATTGTTTTCCCCTCCTTTTCTCCCTTTCTTTCCTCATCCTATCCATCCCTCTCTTTGTCATCCACGCAGCTTTT